>LFZN01000055.1:41595-79834 GCA_001578235.1 Pseudocercospora eumusae
GGGGGGGGGGGGGGGGGGGGTGCACTTGCAACAGCTCTACAGCAGACATTTACGAATGATGCGAACTTGCGGCCTCTTCGAAGGCTTCGTCAGCACCACACTATCGGACATATTCGGAGCACTCGTCTCTCGTTCAGCTGTGTCTCTGAGGTAGAAAAGAATATGTCAGCTCGCGTGGCGGCCTTGTTTCGTGCACCGCCAGGCGCAACAATTTTGCCAACTTGAATACAACGTGGGCGCCCACTTTATGACACATACTGGATTCAAGTCCGAATTCGAGATCCGAACTCGGCTTGTAAATGCTTGGATGTATTGGATGTATGCAGTCTTCATCGATGCAACGTCATGCGTGATGAGAATTCCATAGCCTGTGCATCCGTAGAGCCCTGGGTGCTTAGTAGGAAGTCGACGCTGTCACAAGCCATTGCAACATGAGAGCTCGGCGATCGTGAGATTGACAGGTACGTATGTAAACCTGCGCGGTGTTAAGGGCTCTGATCCCCATCTGTAGTATGCCTTGCTTGGCGCGTGCGGCTGATCTCCTAAGCCGAGTATAACGTGAACGCTCAGGAAGATGTATTCTGGACGGTGACATTGTTAGCCCTGTACATGACGACTGTAGCAGGCATTCACGTAGAATTGGGTGTAGAAGAAATGTAGGCAAGAAGGCAGAAGCGTGGCGGTGCTCGAGCCGCCAGCTTCAGGTGGTGCGCGCTATACCCAGCTCGGCATGTGAGGCCCAGGGCCAAACATTGCGTATAGTATGTGGCCGCCAGTCCTCAGAAGGGGCCGCCATAGTTCGCATGTTCGAAGATTCCATGACCACGGCTTGTTTGAGTAACATTGACTTTGTATAAGAGAGTTGTTTCATCTCCCTTCCCAGCCTTCTTTGTTCTTCAGAGACAGTTCTCATGCTATAAGGCAACGAGTCTCAAGCATACCTATTCCCATCCGGGTCTCTTGCCTTGACCGTTATTCGCCATGGCGGGCGCAATCGATAACATTATTGCAAAATGCAATCAGCACCTGGACGAAGCATATGAGTACCTACACTATCAGCGTCAGGACCGACTGGCACGAAACATCGATGCAGTTATCGATGACTTGACCGGCATCAAGGCTCGCCATACCGAAAGCGTTCAGCAAATCGTCAATGACTACAACATAGAGTTGCTTGGCAAGGATAACGACCTCAGCAAACGCCTTCGAGAACTCGAGCAAGAGAGGAGCGCCAGACGTGCCGCAAGCCGGATTGCAGAGCAACGGCAGCAGACAATCGACCAGCAGCAGAATACTATCCTGGACCTGCATGAGATGATTGAATCTCATGAGCAGAGCATCAAGTCCTTACAAGATGCGCTCGCCAAGGAACGAAAGAATGCCGAAGACCAGTACCGGCAAGGCTACAAGAAAGGTTTCGCGGAAGGCGACAAAGCTGGAGGTCGAGACGTGAGTGAAGTCGTGGCCCAGCGTTCGGTAGAACAAGGTCTCCAGGCCTTCGATGCCAAGAACTACAAGGATGCCAGGCGAGATCTGCTCAGCGCAAAGACTGCGCTCGATAAGATGACACCAGATCGAAGAGGAAGATTTGAAACTTCTAAGCTCCATTACGCCTTGGCAGTCTCCAGCGCGTACGTTGAAGACATCGAACAAGCCAAGTCTGCCTTGACAGCATTCCTTCGTCACACTTCGGCTTTCGCAAACGACGAAGAATTGCTCCAGATTGCGCATGTGCAGCACCTGCTCGCACAGATATGGATTGGGCTCGATAATCTTCCGGAAGCCATCGCCGCTTGTGACTCTGCGTTCAAGACGCGAGATCGCAAGCTCGCGCCAACGCACAACTGGCTGCATCAAACAATAGCTCTGCGAGCTCTGATGTATGAGTACGCCAAGAAACCTCGCGACGCTGCCACTTTGCGTAAATCGATTCCGGACCAGACAAGAGATGCGCTACAGCAGCTTTATGGCAGTCTTAGGACTTTGGAGAAGACTATTGGACGTGGCAATCAGCAGCTCATTGCACAGCCATCGCCAGCGAGCCAACTTCTACCAGTCTGGTTGATGGCCAATGTCAAAGCCGTGCCAGTGCAGCCATTGAAGCCAGTATCAACGCCATCAGGCAAGCAGCAGGGCGGCAAAACGACCCAGCTTCCACCGACGCCTCCCAGGACCCCAGTTGTCGATATGAAGTCTCGCGACGCCTTGCTCACAGAGCTGAATTTGACCACTAATCCAGGCCAAGCGCTGTCATGGCGCATGAAGCAGGCGATCATTACCGGCAACCAGAAAGACGTTGCTTCTCGAATCGACAATGGCGATCACGTTGGTCCACCTGCCTTGCACCTTGCAGCACTCTTCAATGAGCTCGAAATCGCAAGCCTGCTTGTTGAGCGTGGGGGTGCCAATGTCAACGGACAGTGCACCTGCAATAGCTCGAAGCCAGGCAAGTCCGTGTATGGCGTGACGCCGATGCATCTAGCCATCGGGGCTCGAAATGTCAAGATGATCCAGTACCTGGCCGAGAACGGCGGCAACTTTGGACGGCAAGCGGCAGGAGCTCGTCAAAGGTACTCTGCTCCACCACTCTGGCTATTGAATGAGCGTTGGTTGTCAAAGCCAGGCCATGCCGAGCCACAGAAGGTGGTGACGGTGTTGGCCACAATGAAGGATTGCGGGTGGGATACGTACGCTCGTCTGAATGAAGACGGGCAAACCATGGAGGATTTGGCGGAGAAAAAGTTGGCGTCTAGGCCGGCGTTACATGGTGCTGTTCTTCAATTCTTGTCCCGATGTTCTTAACCCTATAGGTTTGTAGATATCATGATACCAGGGCTGGGCTCGAGAGCTATGCATGATACACCATCTGCTCGCGCCATATCGCTCAGATGTCCCTTTGCAGACCATGTCGCCTCATTTTTCATAGATCGATCGTCCAAGCCAGCCTGCAGCATCTTTCGGGACAAACATGATCGACGAACTCGTGAATCGCTTCCTCAGAGTAGGCTCGTCAGCCTGTGTCTCCGGAAATCGGTGTGATGGTCGGTCGCAGGTCGTGGCCAATGGGATCACGGCACATGTTCGTGATGAGTACATGGCTCAAAAGCATTTCTCATCGTGAGGAAGAACATTTTGCAGCCCCTTTGTGCGCCTCTGAGAGTTGAGGTTGGTGTGGATGTTGGATGCGATGTGAAAGGACAACAGCTCAAGGTGGGACTGAGCGCCAAGACAACTCCCAGCCTTTGTGGACTGCATCAGCCCAGACTTGGCTCTCGATCATCACTGTGCAGCTCACAGCCTCACAACGTTATGATGCCCTGACAATAAACGACTCCAGCTCATAATGACGGAAGACCATCCACACGTTCGCGTCGGAGTGGGGGTCTTCGTCCTCGATGCACCCCAAAGGGGATCAAATCCACGTTTTCTCATAGGAAGAAGAATCGGATCGCATGGCGCGGGTACCTATGCACTTCCTGGCGGCCACCTCGAATTCGGCGAGACGCTTGAAGCCTGTGCCGCTCGGGAGGTGCTCGAAGAGACAGGACTAGAAGTCACAAACATCCAATTCCTGACGGCCACAAACGACATGATGCTATCAGAAAACAAGCACTACATCACAATGTTCATGACGTGTCTACGAAAGGACTCTTCTGCTGAAGCTCAGACTCTGGAGTCTGATAAGTGTGAAGGCTGGGATTGGACATGTTGGCAGGACCTCGTCAGATGGGTCGAGCAGGAAGGTGTGCTTGGTGATGATGATGGTGCGAGAAGAACGCTTTTCACGCCTTTGATCAGCCTGATACGCCAAAGACCTGGAGCTGTGCCGAGTGCTTCATGAAAGTACTGGAGCGAGACTGATAATCTGACATGATCAGCTCATGGAAATCTCGCTTCATGTTCATAGATCGACTGTCACAATCTATGATGGGTTCCAATGTACATACAGCATAGCTTGTGAAGACAAATTTGTTGCATCATATCAAACGACCATCATCCGCAGGTGCCTCAAGCCGTTGATGAGTTGGAGCTTTCCACTCAGCATGTGTTCTCTCATGCCTCTTCTGTCGATCTAGACTACTGAGGAAGTCCATGTCCATGCTCGCATTCAAAAGCGCCGGGACGTCCGGGGTCCGGCATGGTGAACTTTCGAAGGCGCATGCACATTTCCCGCTCACGTCTCGAGAAACACTGCTCTATAAACGCGCTGGACCAATTCGCGGCAGACGAAAGTAGCCATCCGGAATGGCCTAATGCGCATACAACAGAGACACGCCGTCTCCTAACCCAGCATTCTTGACCCATCTATCACGAGCCGATACTTCTAACACGGCGCCTCATTATTCTTGCGCGACGCCATGGCCGACGATGATTCGCGGCGGAGTTCAGCCATGTACAGGCGCTCCAGCAATATCAGCGAGGCCAGCTTCCTCGGCGACGTCGAGATGGCTCAGGACGAGATCTTCTCCGGGCCCATGTCTGAAAGCGTGCCCACCGCATCCAGCTCCTTCTTTCATAGGCGGTCGAGACGAGACTCCACAGCCAGCTTTGCCTTCTATGAGGAAGAGCGCGACTTCGACGACGAGGAGTATGCGGAAGAGGCGCTGATCATCGAGGAAGGGGGCCCCGAGAGCCAGAGTCTCAATGGCGAGAACACATTTCTTGAGCCTGACATGGACCAAGATCTCGAGAGTGGGTATGAGAATGGCTCGATCGCTTCGCCTAGGCCTCGAAAAGGAAGCAAAGCATCGGGCTACTCAAGGATGTCAAGAAGTTCAAGAGGCACTCGCAGATCGGAGGATTCTACACGGCATTCATTACAAAGTCCTCTCCTGAGACGGCACCACTCTGAAGGATCAGAGACGAGTGGCTTTCGCGTTGGTGGTAGGATAAGTCAGAAGATCTACATCTTGACTGAGGACATGACTATTGTGGCCACTGGTTTCAAGACGTCACTCTTCGGATTCGCTATCTACTTGGCCTTGTGTCTCTGTACGGGCGGGCTGGGGTACTTGCTGCTGCGTTGGCTGCCAAGATGGTACGTGAAGCTGGTCGGTAGGCAAACTCCACTGGGCGAATGCGACTGGGTCGTCATTGAGAATCAATGGGGAGAAATGGAGGTCAAGGACTTGAGCAAGCAAGAATTTGGCCAGTCTCTTTCACAAGTCTTCGGCGTCAGCAGAGCCAAGTGGCAGGACTACGACGAGTATGATGATCCGATTCTCGACGAACTGCGCATCCTCGACTACCGGTACATTCGATTTGCTTACCACCCATCAAAGGACAAATTCGTCCTTGGCAACACTTGGAAGGATCCTGCTTGGACAGATATCACCGCCGTACGAGCAGGTATCGACGGAGATGAGCAGGCAATTCGTGAGCGCATATTTGGCAAGAACGCGATCGAGATCCAGCAGAAGACCATCGGCCAGCTACTTATGGACGAGGCTTTCCACCCATTCTACGTCTTCCAGATCGCCAGCATGATTCTGTGGTCTTTGGACGAGTACTACTACTATGCAGCCTGCATCTTTGTCATCTCCGTAGTCAGTGTAACGACGACTCTGATAGAAACAAGAGCGACCATGAAACGATTACGAGACATTGCACGCTTTGAATGCGACATCCGCGTGCTTCGCGGCGGTTTTTGGCGATATGTGGACTCGAGCGAGCTTGTTCCGGGAGACGTCTACGAAGTTACTGATCCCAATCTGGGTCAATTTCCATGCGACAGCATTCTTCTGTCAGGTGACTGCATTGTCAACGAGAGCATGCTTACAGGCGAATCTGTGCCAGTATCCAAGAATCCAGGCTCAGATGAAACTCTGGAAATGCTCAATCTGAGCGCCTCCACGATTCATGCCGACGTTGCTAAGCATATGCTTTTCAGCGGTACCAAGATCATTCGAGCTCGACGACCACAGGACGACAAGACCGACGAGGCTGCTGCTCTAGCTCTTGTTGTCAGAACTGGCTTCAACACCACGAAAGGCGCCTTGGTCCGATCAATGCTTTTCCCAAAGCCCTCAGGATTCAAGTTCTACCGAGACTCCTTCAGGTACATCTCCGTCATGGCAGTCATCGCTGGAGTCGGTTTCATCGCCTCGCTGGTCAACTTCATTCGTCTGGGACTTGAGTGGCACCTGATTGTAGTTCGTGCATTGGACCTCATCACTATCGTGGTTCCGCCGGCTCTTCCAGCCACGCTCACCATTGGCACCAACTTTGCGCTCAGTCGTCTCAAAGGCAAGCAGATCTTTTGTATTAGCCCACAGCGTGTCAACGTCGGTGGCAAGATCGATGTCATGGCATTTGACAAGACAGGAACTCTCACCGAGGATGGCCTGGACGTTCTGGGCGTTCGAGTTGTTTCGCGGCCAGCTAACAGATTCAGCGATCTTTTGACGGAGTCGCATACCCTGCTACCCGGTGCTCAGTACGAAAGAGATCCCACAATGGACTACAATGCTAATAAGGCGATCTTATACACCATGTCAACTTGTCATTCGCTCCGCATTGTGGATGATGAATTCATTGGCGATCCGCTTGACCTCAAGATGTTTGAGTGGACAGGCTGGCAGTACGAAGAAGGTGCTGAGCCAACGGGCGAGGAAGAAGAGAACAACTCTCTTGTGCCTTCCGTCGCTAGACCATCTCCTGGAATGGAGTTCGATCTGGATGAACAGCAAGGCACTCCCGAAAGCAGAAGAGCGATCGAGCTGGGCGTCATGAGGTCCTTCGAATTCGTCTCACAGCTTCGTCGCGCCAGCGTTGTCGTCCGACAAATGGGCGGCAAAAGTGCAGACGTTTTCGTCAAGGGTGCTCCTGAAGCAATGAAGGCCATCTGCAAGCCGGAAAGCTTTCCTCCTGACTACGATGATCTTTTGGCATACTACACTCATCGTGGCTACCGTGTGATTGCATGCGCGACAAAGCACATCTTCAAGTTCAACTGGCTCAAGCTGCAAAAGCAGAAGCGCGAAGAAGTTGAGTCTAACTTGGACTTTGCCGGCTTCATCATCTTCGAGAACAAGCTCAAGGAGACCACTACAGAGATTATTGAGGAGCTCAGAGATGCCAACATTCGCACTGTGATGTGCACCGGAGACAACATTCTTACTGCCATCAGTGTGGCCAGAGAGTGCAGCCTCATCGATAAGACTGCTCACTGCTTCGTCCCACATTTCGTTGAGGGTGACGCGCACACGGCACTCTCCAAGCTCAGCTGGGAGTCTGTCGATAACCCGGTGTACCAGCTTGACGAGAGTACTCTAAAACCACTGCCACCTCCTGCAGAACACGACTCTTCGCTGCCATACGACGTTGCCAATTTGCGCAACTACTCCGTGGCCGTCTCGGGCGATGTGTTCCGCTGGATGGTAGACTTTGCATCGCCCAAAGTGCTCCGAGAGATGCTTGTCGTTGGCCAAGTCTTTGCACGCATGTCGCCCGACGAGAAGCACGAGCTCATCGAAAAGCTTCAAAGTATTGACTACTGTGCCGGCTTCTGCGGTGATGGCGCGAACGACTGCGGAGCTCTCAAAGCGGCAGATGTTGGTATCTCCCTTTCTGAGGCCGAAGCATCCGTGGCTGCTCCTTTTACAAGTCGTGTGTTCGACATCTCTTGTGTCCCGTCAGTCATTCGCGAGGGCCGTGCAGCGCTCGTCACCAGCTTCAGCTGCTTTAAGTACATGTCACTGTACTCGGCCATCCAATTCACCTCGGTCAGCTTCTTATACGCCTCTGCCAGCAACCTTGGCGACTTCCAATTCTTGTATATTGATTTACTCCTCATCCTCCCAATCGCCATCTTCATGGGCTGGACCGGACCTTACCCGGAACTCTCCCGAAAGCGACCCACCGCCAGTCTCGTCAGTCGAAAAGTCCTCACTCCACTTCTAGGACAAATCGTTCTTTGTGTGGTAGTGCAATTCATCGGATGGTGGTTCGTACGACAACAGCCCTGGTACCAACCACCGATCATCGACCCAGAGCACTCCAACAGCTTGAACTCGGAAAACACGGCTTTATTCGGCATTTCCTGCTACCAATACATCCTCTCAGCTATCGTGCTGTCAGTCGGCAAACCATTCCGTCAATCGATGCGTCACAACTTACCTTTCGTGGTCACAATCCTGGTCGCACTTGCCATCTCAAGCTACATGCTCTTCGATCCTGCTCCATGGGTTGAGGACTTGATGGAGCTGACGTGGATGAGCGTCAATTTCCGATTATTCGTCCTTGCACTTGGAATCGGTGGATTTGCAGTGTCGTATCTGGCGGAAAGACAGTTTTTCCCACATCTGGCGAGGTTGATTGGTAAAGTGAAGCAGAGGATGAGCAAGACTCCCAAGAAGAGGAAGGAGTATAAGATTATTGCGGAGGAAATGCGTATATGAGGAGACAGAATTGTGATGTTTGTGCACACCCATACCCATACCCATGTACATAAGAGTAACGACAGTATTGAGAAACAGACTCAATTCAGTCTCGTATCACCATCATTGAAGTTTGCGTGCATATTCACATCCAAGCTGCAGGGATTTGATCGCAGTATTCTGTGGCTCGGGACTGGATTAAATGGATGAATAAACTGATTCCACAAATGTTGTGTTTCGGGTCTGTGGATCATGCTCGTCTGGGAGTTATGTACTACTTACTACTCTCCGCCATCTCATTGCCCACCAACCTGAGCAGTAGCCTGCTCCTCCAGTCTCGCGCTGGCAAACTTATGCAAATTCTCCTTAATCTTCTCATAAGCAAGCTGTTCATTCGTTTGGATATCCCCGACCTTTCCGAGGGTATTCTAAGTCAGCATGTTTTAGCACGTTCAAAAGAATCGGAAGAATTCGGTTTTTTTAAGAAGAAGAAGAAGAAGACTTACGATGTCCATAGCATTCTGCAACATCTTCTCCTCGATTTCGTAATTTCTGCCTGCGGTGGAGTAAATGAATTGGCCCGTTCGGTTCTTGTCGGCCATGAGCAGAGCGACTTGTCGGGCTACGACGGAGGGCTCTTGGGTTTCGATGCCGGTGTGTTCGAAGAGCTCGCGGGGAACGAGGCCGGTGAGGGTCCATGATGGGCCGATGGCGTTGACGCGGATGGGGAGGTTTTGTTCGGCGAGGTTGGGGATTGCGCCTCGCATCCAGCCTAAAACGCCGTGTTTTGTGGTTGTGTAGTCCCAGGCTGCGAAGCGCTGGAATGCTGATGCTGATGCTGTGCATACGATGCTGCCTCCTTTGGGCTCTTGTTTTTTCATGTAGTGGATGCCAAGGTAGGAGGTGTTGATCATGCCTCGCAAGTTGATGTCGTAGACGATTGTGCCGGGCTCTTTGAGGTCGCCAGTTTCATCGTATTGATCGTCGAGATAATTGACTTGGGGTCCGATGCCTGCGTTGGAAAAGACGTGGTCAATGCGGCCATGCTTGGTGGCTGCTGTGTTGAATAGTATCTTCAAGGCTGTCCAGGAAGTAACATCAGTCTTCACAAATGTCAATCTGTCATGTGATACAGGTGCATCTTGTAGATCTCCCATGAACACGAAAGCTCCAGTGTCTAGCAATAGTTTAACGGTGGCCAGTCCGATACCAGAAGAGCCGCCGGTGACAATAATGACTTTGTCTTTGAGAGACGCGAACTCCTCGTCCTTGATGAAGAACTGTGCCATGCTGGAGGCGTTAGAGGTGCTGGATGTTGTTGAATAAAGTCTGTATTGTGCAAGTCCCAGGTCGTATCTGGAATAGATATGCTATCTGTCGTGCAGTGAATGAAGAGCCAGGAGGATATCGAAGTCTACTTCACAATATCCTGATTGCTGCTTCCACGTTTTTAAGAGCATTTGCTGGTCATATGCATGGCTAGATGGCTATTGGTACACCGCCGAGGAGCGCGAGCAGGACCCCGCTCCAAGATCAGGAAAAGAGTCGTGCTCGTCGACTCTGCAGTAAGCAGTGATGCCATGCTCGTGAGATGAAGGCCTCTATACGACCCTTACGCGCAGGATCATGCCGTTACATCATGTCGCGCGCTCGGGATACCTTGTCAAGAGTTGCAGTGCGCGCGGAGTCCGCGGGCTGGGTGTCTTGTGTCACAGTAAGCTATGCGAGCTGATTGTCGCCATTATTATTGTAGAAGTGACAGAGGGCGGCGGTGGTCGGCAAGCCGATAGCATTGAGTTGAGTAGTAGATAGGGTGTAGAGACTAGGTAGTAGTACCCAGCCTGGCGTGGGAGTTCTGGAGAATAGGCTCATCGTCGGTGTTGTTGTCAACGTCTGTCATCTCAGCATCCAGACGCCGCGCTAGTCTCAGAGAAGAACTCGTGTGAAGTCGAGATGGACCCTTGGAACTAAGTTACTCCGTAAGCCGTCCGATCTCGCACAGTGCACACAATGGCGGGGCAACTCGATCTACATGTGGTTCATTATTCATTGAATATCAGACTTCATGCCCTTTCGCCGCACATAGCCGCATCAGGCATGTAGTCGCGCCCTACGCCCTGAGAAAATTGATCCGCTCAAGCCAAGTACACATTTCCTTCCAATCTCGCTTCTCTGACTCTTACATTACGGACGGGGGAAAGGCAGACAACAGCACACAGACCGAATAGAGTTTCCTCCGTCCTGTTCTACCCGCCAGAGCTGAAAAAGACCTTTCTGGGCAACTTTTTGCCATTGAAACACTCACTCACACCATCACCTCTGCCCCCAAGAACCAATTTTCTCTCCTATCCCCAAAATGGCGACCAACGGCAGCACCGTCTCACCCTTCCGCTACAGCAAGACCACCGACATGGACACCACAAACGCCAGCACCACCACCAGCAATGGCCACTCCTCCACTGCCTCCGAAGTCCCCATCACCGCCGCCTCCACCAAACAGACCAAGAACCTCCAGTCCACCACCTCCAACCCCTCCATCCAATCCTTCGCCGTAAAAGCGGGTCTGGCCCAAATGCTCAAAGGCGGCGTAATTATGGACGTCGTAGACGCAGCCCAAGCTCGAATCGCCGAAGAAGCAGGCGCCTGCGCCGTCATGGCCCTCGAACGCGTGCCAGCAGACATCCGCAAAGACGGCGGCGTAGCCCGCATGTCCGACCCAAGCATGATCCAAGAAATCATGCGGACCGTCACAATCCCCGTCATGGCAAAAGCACGAATCGGACACTTTGTAGAATGTCAGATCCTACAGGCTGTGGGAGTGGATTACATTGATGAGAGTGAGGTGCTCACGCCAGCAGACCCGGTGAATCATGTGGACAAGAATGCCTTTAATACTCCGTTTGTTTGCGGCTGCCGAGATTTGGGAGAGGCGTTGAGGAGGATTAGTGAGGGGGCTGCGATGATTCGGACAAAGGGTGAGGCTGGGACGGGAGATGTTGTGGAGGCTGTTCGACACATGCAAACCGTCAACGCGCAAATCGCCAGAGCAAGCTCGGCTTCTGATTCCGAGTTGAGGCAGATGGCGAGGGAGTTGGAGGTTGATCTTGCGTTGTTGAAGCAGACGGCTCAATTGAAGAGGTTGCCCGTGGTCAACTTTGCGGCGGGCGGAATTGCTACGCCAGCTGATGCTGCGTTGATGATGCAGATGGGTTGTGATGGTGTTTTTGTGGGCTCGGGTATCTTCAAGTCTGGGGATGCTGCGAAGAGGGCCAAGGCTATTGTGCAGGCTACTACACACTACAATGATCCCAAGGTGCTGGCTGAGGTCAGTATGGGTCTTGGTGAGGCCATGGTGGGCATCAACTGTGACAAGATGGCGCCAGAGGAGAAGTATGCAAAGCGTGGATGGTAAAATGAATTAGAGATGAGCGATCAATCTCTTCTATGTAATGCATAGCAATGGCGTCTCCACTCAGTAAAAAATCGCGAAGCGATCAACTTTCCAGAACCAGCGCCTCACAGCCGGTGCACCTAGGGTATGAATAAAAGATTTGACACGAGACGATTAATATTGAAATCGAAATCAGAGAACAGCTTTCCCACTACACATCCTCATTCCTTATCGTTCAAGCCGAAAGAATATCCAGAAACTTCTAATTAATTCGCCAGACCATTTTGTTGAGCCCCCCTGAGCGCCTCCATGACATCTTCCAATTCATCCTCATACACAATGACATGTCCAGCCCTAGACGTGCTCAAGTAACTCATATTAAACATCTCCCTCCCGATACGTCCCTTCATGCCATCCGTCAACCGACTCGAAACCCCGCAGACAATCCCGGTACTCTCGAGAGGGAGATCTCTTAAATCCAGCGTAATGGGAATCTGTTCGGGACTCTCGGTACCCAGCAATAAATCTTGTCCTTCGTCGGGAAAGTGGGCGAGGAGTCGCCTCTCCATGGTCAAGGACGCCGATTCGTTATCCGTAAGGGTGATCGAGAAGAATCTTGGTGGGGGGAAGCAGGTCAGACATTTTGCGATTCCGAGTTGGAGTTTGCCTTCGGTGAAGTTGGCTTCTGATGCGTTAGGAGTGCTGTCTTTGATGCCGGCGCAGGTCACGAGCTCGATGGATGTGTCGACGTGAGGTGAGATTTTGTTACGAGCGAGGGTCTTGAATGTCTTGGTCTGGAGATCAGAGATGGTCGTGGGAGGCGGAGTCGTTGCCACGGGCATGAATCCGAACCCGAATCCGTCTGAGGAGGAAGATGATGAAGCATTTCGCTGATGCAAAAGTGGTGATGCAGGATTTGTCATGTGTCCAGCCTCTCCATCTTCACTGTCTGCTTCAAAGACAAATCCACGTTCTTCGAGAGCATGGATGACCTTGGGTCTCATGCTTAGAGGGACTAGGATGAAGTCTGAGTAGTAGCTGGTAATAAAGAAGATTGGTATGCCTGCCAAGGCGAGCGGGCTCGTCAAGTCGAGAACCCTTTGCCCGGCATCCAGGCCCTCTCCGCCAATTGTGATGACGGAGAAATCTTCATCGCTGATCGACACGCTCTTCTGCAACGCTGGGCTGAGGTCTCCAATCAATGGCGCGAAAAGCTCTTGAGCCTGCTCACGCGGACAAACGATGGAGCATTCGTTGGGCGTAATTGAGACGTTCACGAAGGGGTGCCAGAAATTCCATGGCCTCGATGGAGGTATCATGGCACCATCTTCGTCTCGTAGCCCATTGTGGAGGAGCAGGCTCAGTATAGGCTGGATGAAGAGAGGAAAGGCGGAGGGAGGGAGGTAGACAAGTGCCAAATGGGTTTTCTGCAATTCCATTAGAAGTAGTTCGGCATGATTTGCGACGCTTTCCACGTACCAAGAAACCGATTTGAGCATGCAACAGAGTGCTAGATTCTGCAATAGGCTGGCCCATCGACACCGGAAGCACTATGATGGAGATGTGCTTCAGGAGGTGGCGCAACAACTGCTTCGGCAGCTGCGCAGTATTGCAATATACGGACTAATCTACTTCAACGAGCCAGGCGACTCAGTGCTCGTGAGCTATTGTTTGCTTTCAGCGGTTGACGGGCTCTACTGGAAGCGGGTATTCTGAGTATATGGCAGCCTGAAAGTTCATGACCAGTAGCTACACGAGGCCTCCAGAGTCCAGGTACAGTATGGTACAAAATCAAAGATAGAGACCAGAGGTCCAAGAGATAGAGAGGCTGGAGGTTATGTACTCTGGACGCTGCGACTGTGCTGTTGTTACCAGTGAGATGGCGACGCGATGCAGTGTTCCGACGTCACAGCGCAAGCCGGTGCTAGCCTTGGCCCTTGGATCGTAGTAGCTGCCGTGGATGTTGTTGTGTGGACCAGTTTAGAAGCACCTGGGCCACCAGGTTGGTGAATGCAATTCCTGGGGAAAGCTGTGCAAGCCTGCACGTCGGCGTGGGATGCGTTGCTTTCGGCCACTGAACTTCTCTTTCCCCTCACCAAAGGAGGTGGTTTGCAGCTCTACCGAGTGGTCGATGTGTGCAGAGTGACTTGCAGCGTGGGATGCGTAGCAATATGGCTGCGCCGGGCCGTAGATATAGAAGAGCAGCAGGGCCTGTGAGTGCAGGGTGAAAGATTCTCTCCATCGTCGACTCAACACTCATGTAGGCTGTAATACTAACGCCCACCTGTATCCTATATCAGCTCCGGCTCCGGCCGATTGAAGTGGAGGAAAGCCTGGCATATTAGCAGGCGGCAGGCGGCGCGATGGCGGCACGGTCGAAGCAGGCGGTTCATGCTTCAATTTACCAAGTCGCAAGATCGCCATTCCCGCTTCATCGCTGCAATCCCGCGTGACTGACGTGGTTGAAGTCAGAGATACGGCCTGCAGGGACTGAGGGCTCAGAGCTTCTGCCAAGGCTTTTGCCAAGGATCTGCTGCCCTCTTCCGTCGATCAATATCATGTACAGTATGGGATAATCCATCCGACATGAAAGAATGTGCTGCACAAGGCTCTCGAGATACATACGGTCTTGCTTCATGCCTGCCATTGATGCTTGCCCTACAGTACCCTAAGCTTCATTCAGCCGCCCGCGCGGTAGGAGCGCATTGATCAACAGATATATATCTAGAATACATCTTGATTCAGGAACAGGCAGGCGCTTTACGCGCTTCTTTCGCAATCCTGCAGGCTGCATCAACACCTGGAGTGGAATCCACCTCCGGGCCTCGGCTACGAGAGGTTCAAAAGAATTCCCAGCATAGTGGGTATGAGCCGATAAATACCCAGGGAACAGCACTTCCACGGTTGTAGTGCATGACAAAGCGTGGGAGTGGGAGGCATTGACAACGGGACGGACCTCGAACCGTTATTTTCTACCGCATGCATGCCGCAGAATGTGCTACTACCTCTTCGTATCGGCCCTATACAACAGTCCGTCTCTAATATCGAGAGTCGAGACTTGGCTTGTCTCAGTTACTGATATCTACGAATGCCGCTTTTGGAAAGACCACCAAGAAGCCACCCTGCACTTTTGACAGTCTTAGTCACTATCACACGGATCGACGCGAAAGGCGGCGCATGGCAGGGTATCAAAACGACATGAGGTCGAAAGAAGCTTCAACAAAATCAAAGTATATCTGATACATGCCTATACATCGCTGCACCTCGATCCGCGGACAAGGCAGGTACATCCGGCTGAGAGTTGTTCGCCAGGCCATAATCATGCTTGAATGCATTGATAGTAATATTGATTCCACTGCCGGCACTCGAGACCTGCTTCACACGCTTTTGGCCCTGTGAAGCCCAGTCCACCACACTGCTGATTGATCGATGCCAGTCCGGCAGCAGCGCTCGGAGCGGCACTCCCGGTAGCAGCAGCTGTGCCAGATAACGGAGAGCCGATCGTTCCTGAACCGATTGGTGACGAGCTGTTGGTCGACGCCGTGGGGAAGCTAGACCTCGCTGTGCTGCTTTCATGATGTCGATCAGCTTCGCCGGTGGTGTAAGATTGATATTGGACTGATGCTGACTCACGTCGTGCTGTTGCCCTTGACCGAGCCTCCGCCCAAAGCGAGAATCTTCTCTGATGCATGTTCGGCCACATTGACAATCAACGCGCTTGGGTTGGTGGAAGTCATGCCTGGGAAAATCGAAGCGTCGACGACGAACAAATTTTCCATGCCATACACCTTGGTATCGAGATCGACAACGGAAGTTCCGTTATCAAGACCAGAGTCTGCTCCCATCTTGCAGGTGCCCATCTACAAAACCCGAAGAGTAAGAGGTTAGCAAGTGTCTTAGACAGGATGCATGCCTTGAACCCATCAGACTTACCCAGTGGTTAGCTGTCCGAGCGCTTGTCGTGACTGGGTAATTCGCGAGGAAGTCGTCTAGAGTCTGATTAGATGATGGATATTTGATGCTGATGCTTGGATCTGCTCCAAGCGCGGATAACAGAGATTGCAGCCCGGCTTTCACTGCGGCGAGATCATACTCGTCCTGAAGATATGGGACTTCGGACACGGCCATGTTGAGACCTTTGTTGATCGTGGCCTTTCCACGTCCAGTCTGACCTCTGCCCAGGTACTGCGTGATTGTAATGGCAGAATCACTAACGACATCGTGGCTTGTTTCGACACGAGCGGTGTATTGCAACTGACGGGTAACACCATCAGCACCCTTGATTTCCTGCCAGAAGTTGGCAACTAGGTTCGGAGCAGACTGTGCGAGGATGCCACTCCTGCTATCAAGATACTTTTCGACATCGCTTTGAATGGGATCGTCGTACGCTGCGTAAAAGTCATACATTGTGACGTTGGGATGCGTAATGACGATGTCAGTGCTTGTGTGATCATTGAGGCCCTCTCCAACCGGTAAGTTAATCCACTGAGTGCTGTCAATCATACTGCTGCTTTCTGCGGACTTGACGATTTCGAGTTGGTCCTGAGGTCCGATACCAGATCGGAACAAGATCTTAGGCGTACCAAACGCGCCAGCGCTGAGGACGATATTCTTGGCCTTAATCATCCCGCAAAGACCGCCATCGAGAAAGGCTTCAACCTCGACTCCAGATGCGGTGCTGCCATCACGGACCACGCGAGACACGGATGTATTGGTGATGAGCTTGAAGTTCTCACGCTCACTGGCGCTGACGAGATAAGTAGCCATAGGTCCTCCACGTTCACCATTACTGAACATATGGTTGGGTCGGGAGAACGTGAAGTTCTTCTGAGCAGGAACCAGATCCGCCGTGACATTATCCCATCCAGAAGCAGCCAAAGCTCCAGCAACGACATTATAGCCTTCTGGCTGATAGATGATGTCGTCCATCGACGGACAAGCAGTGAACGGCACTCGTTCGAAAGTCCTCTCGATCGCTGCCTCCATGTCACTGCTCTTCCATCCTTTGGGAAAGTCGACATCGAAATCACTCGGATTTGCCTTCCACCACAGACCGGCATTGACTGCAGTACCGCCACCAACAACACAACCTGCCATCACGCCTACGTCTGTACACGCGATACCGGCTGAGTCGACCCAGATTTCATTGTCTAAGCCTGGTACGTCGAATCGCGTCAAGTTTGAGCCTTCGAGCCATGCCGGACGCATTGTACCTCCCCATCGACCCGATGATGGCGGGCCTTTCTCGATAAGCAGGACTGCTGCACCAGATTCGGACAGCTTATCGGCGATTGGAATCCCACCTGCTCCTGAGCCGACGACGATGTAGTCCCAGGTCTGGCTTGTGATGGAAGTGTTATTGGCGCAAACGGCGGCAGTGGAAGTCGCTGTGGCGGAAGCTGTGGAATTCCCACCCGATGTGCCCGTCCCAGTGGGAGAACTGCTATTAGAAGTCGTCGTAGCAGTTGCAGTCGCAAGAGAAATCCAGGACGTATATGCCGCATTACGAGCAGAAGCGACTGTGGCCGCGAAGATATTGGCAGAAGCATGCTGAACGATTCTCGCGTCAGCTTGCTCCGAATTCGTCGGAGCCTGTGTCGCCTGCGCCCAACCCATCAGCTGTGCAGCTGCCGATGTTGTCTTTGGGACTTGTGCACCAGATGCGCCGTCTTGCTCCCATCTCCAACAATCTTTGCAGCGGTATGTCAAGCCGTAGTGAGTTCCGTTGACGAAAGAGGAGATGACGCTGAGAGAGGCATTGCCAGTGTAAACGTCTGGCTCGACGTATCCAGAAGCATAGCGGAAGGAGGACATGACTTCCTCGCCATTGATCCATGTCAATAGGATCAGTGAGTTGGTCATGCCGCTTGTATGGGCAAGGCCCATCCAAGTTCCTCCTTCGGGGATTGTGGCGACGAGACGTCCGATGTACTCGTCAGTGTAATCACTGGCATTGGCAAGAGGCAATGCCATGCCGAACTGCGCATTGCCATCGCCAATTCCTGTACTCCAAGTCTTTTGCCAGAATGCTATGCCATCGTCGTCCGTGAATGCAGAAAATGTCTGTGCGAGCGCTGTTGGGGCGAGGAAAATCGAAGCCACTGTCTGAATGAGCTGCATGCTGAATGGGAAATCTCGCCAGGAGACTTCGTGAACTGCACGAGGATGAAAAAGAAGGACTGAAGGTTAGCGAAAAAGAAAGGACGCTCCCCCGAGAGCACGAGTATGGCCAATGAAGGCAGTAATGAGAATTCCTACTGAACCATTAAGACAGACGTTGCTGTGTATTATAATTCGCCTTCTTCTAGTTGGTCCGCATCCATGATGCCCTCGTTGTCACATGCATGACATTGTGAGCATGACTTAGATTGCGCGACCAGCAAAAGCGTCTGTTCTAGGCACAGTCTTGGATTGTGCACAGGCTTGTTTGGAGGAGCGCATTGCCTGCCGCCTCGGAAGGTGTGGCTTGCGTGGAAAAGCGCTGCCTATGCTAAGTCCGACCTCTGGTCTTCTCTTTCTTTGCAACAGGTATATGGAGTGTAAGCTGGTAGAGGTGAACAGTGCTGTAACGCCAAGCCTCGCTTGCTGCATTCTGCGACACGCTCGACAAGAATTCAGAGATCCAGATTGATTCTTGAGCTTTACGCACCTCAGTCATAATTATTCCGTTGGTTGAAGCGGAATTTGCCTCGTAGTCGGTAGTGCGAGGGCGCATTTATTGCTTTTTGAGATCCTGGTTGCCAGATGGTACCAAAATTTCGTAATCCGATTAGCTAGTGAGGCACATTGGAAGCATTTTACAATCGGTAGCGGTCCATAAGAAGGGGCTTGAGCCCACGAACTTCTTCATTGTCGAAAAGCATCTTCCCCTTCGTTAAGAGCACACGATGAAGCTGTACGGGCAAGCGGGTCCTGAGCATGGTGACGGGTTCCACGAAGGACTAGCTGGGAGGAATTCTAATTAAAATACCGCTGTGGTTCATAAGACTGTGAGCGAGTGTGCAGGGAGCAGCAGTGCTACCAGCCTACCCCCAATTTCATTGCTGAAAGCTTGCGGCCAGACAAGCACAGATGTCTCACTCTGGTCGAGCAGCGTCGAGAAAGCTTTCGCCATGCTCCGCGACAGCTCAGGAACACATTCCCAAGGAGGAGAAAGGTCAGCTCAGATCGAGCATGAGATGTTTGCTGTTGAAGACCCAAGGTTGTACAGCAGGTCGAGTCCCTAATCCTGAGGCGAAATCCTCTAATAAATAAAGTCGTGCATGCTCGGGAAGGCTAACGAGGGTAGTTGTTGGCGGCGAAGCACGTGCGAAGGCAGTAAGTGGATGAAGGGTGGTGCGCGATGACCAGGCACGTCGCACTGCTTGCACGCCGGTCCGTGGTCTGCATGGCAATGATGGCATAGATGTGTTCGCATCGCGCGGCTGCCCGAGGCGGCGGAGACAACAAACTTGCCAACGCATTCAGAGGATTCGTTGCGGCCTAGTCGCCATTTTGTAGCAAATCAACCAGGTAAATACTCAAATGGTAGATATTAGCAAAGTAATTACTCCAAGGGTAAACCTCTTACTCGGATAGTACACACTGGCATAAGAATTACTTAAATACTAAACATTAGTATAGCAATGACCTATATAGCCTATATAGCAATATACGTATATTCACTTCTATATCTATACTACTAATCGCGATAGCCCGTCGCGATAGGGATCGCGATGAGCCGAGTACGCGGACCGAAGGCGGTACCCCGAAGGGTAGGGATATAGAAGGCCTAGGACTTACTCTCTCCTTTTAGAATCTCTAAGATTATTCTAATATACGAAATAGAGGCTATTACATCGTTACACAAACCTAATACTCGTTCTATATACCCTTACTTCTAACGATATCCTTATAGGAATTAGGATAGTAGGTAAGGTAGTTAAAGGGTAATAACTATAATACTAATATACCCTAGAGGAAGGAAAAACGATAGACGCGAAGGGTAGTTATATAATAGGAGGAGGGAGGTTTTTACTAGTACTAAGCTAGTTTGCTACCTATATAAATTGTATAGACATAGACCTACATAGGCCGAAAGGGCTAAGGCACTAAAACAGGTAAATGAAACATCTATCTATCTATATAGATCGAGCGCGTTCGCTATCGAAACCTAGCGCCGGTAAAGCCGTTAGTAACTATAGAAGAGGTATTAAACCGACTAACGGAGAGCGGCTATTATCGATCGGCTAGAAGCCTTACTTAGACGATGTTATACTACTAAGAAAGTACTATCTATAATTACTACGAAGTCATACGCGTACCGCGTAGAAAGCGCGAGGTTAGAGCTAGCGGCTTCTTCTATTAAGCTATACTATATTGACTTACTTAGCGGCCTATTCGAGCGGTTAATATGAACGCTCTGACCTTAGAGCGTACTCGTTAACCTAGCTCGTACGTTACAACTTACACGGTCTACTACTAGATTAGGCCTTCTTAGCTACCTTTTATAGCCTAGAGCGTTACTATGGGCTAGCTACGTAACCCTTCTATTTAGACCCTTATTCGTGGTCTAAGGCGACAAGGGAGCAAGCTGCGCCTCGCGAAAAGCTTAGCCTACTCTCGGAACACTAGATTATCCGAGGGTGGTCGAGGTCGAGACTCGATAGAAGGAAGTTACGAAACGCCTAAGAAGGAGGTAGACGACAACAACAACGACAACGACAACAACAATAGCACTCGCAGGGCTATAAGTATATCTTTGTACGTGGTTGTGTGCGAAGTCTATCTATAGCGTGTGAACACATCGGAAGGCTATCAATTTCTCCCCATTTCTCGCTTGCGGGGATATAGGCCAATTATAATCTCGGCTTAACTATGAAGCGTAAAGGACATAGCCCTCCGATGCTGTTCACCCGCTGTACTAAGACATTCTGAATCTCTCCCGAGACATCATCTGCCGAGATACTAGGCACTATGCCATCGATGTCTAAACGTTCTTTTCGTTACTAGTTTCAAGGTTTCGAGGCTTGCAACGTCTACGGGAAGGCTATAAATAGACTAGTTTCTATTCGAGGCGCGTTACTATAATAGCCAAAATACCCGGAAGCCATGAAACCTTCTAACTAGCAACGAAATTACTGGACCACCAAGGGGTAGAACTCGGTATATGTATAAGCCTCTGCTGTCTCGACACAATGAGTCAATTCCTTCCCTATTGTCACGATTATCTTCTTCTTCTAATCAACAACATACTACTACCCGATTAAAGACGACAGATCGGCATCCTATACTATGAAGCTCTTAACCTTTACTACAATCGCTTTGCTTCTACCTTCTCTATCACTCGGATGGCATGTTGGTAAGAAGTGCTGCTTAAAGGCTCTATACAAATGCACCGATCAACGCAAGGATGGTTGTGTTCAGCTTGACCGTCCTTATTGCGTGAGTGAATTCAGTAATGCGGAGTGTACACGACAATGCTACGCCAATGCCTGGAACAGTCCGATTCTTGGTGGAAGTCAGTATACATATACAGCACCGGACCCGTAAGTAGAGTTATAAGCCAATGCAATATTCGACGACACAGAACTAAGAAAATCTATTAGTAAGGATGGCCACAACATGTGCATTTGCACCGAATTTGATTCGAAGTCTAGCGACCCAAATTGTTGAAGTGGCAGGCCACTAAGGAGCTAGAGCATTGGGACTTAAGCCTAGAGCTACAGAGGACTGACTTGGTTCTTACGAAGCGTTGTAGACCTCGATTGCATGTAGTCTCGTGGCTGAGGCGAGGTAACTCGATGTCTTTTTTAGACCGAGGTCCTGGGAACGGCTCTTCTAGCGGCACGAGGTAATTGGAGTTCATTATGATGGAAAAATATGCAGGTGGTGTTGCGTGTTGTCGTTGTTTATGATATAGGAGTCGAGTTGTAATAGCCCGTTCGTCCTGCTAGACCTGGGCTGATTCGTTCTATCTGCAAGGCTTGGCAGACTAGTTTTCGTTCTTTCTACTGTTGTTGATAAGAGACCGGCCAGCCCTTTGAAATCCCTGGATCAATATCTCTGCAGCAGTATCCTGCCTTCCTATACAACGGTAGCAGGAGAAACGTATTCGGATATGCCGTGCACATCTGACGCGAGCTTACATGCTAAATATTATTCAGTCTGCTGCTGTGTAGCCGTATGCGACGTGGTAAGTATCCGTTCCCGTTTTGCGGACAACTGGGCGTCCGGGTTGGCATATTGAACGCTATCGTCTGCAACAGTAAAGATACATACCGATAGTGTTCACCTTATGAAAGCAAGCCAGCGCGGATGGCATCGAGCAGCAACGCATCCTCAATCTAAGTATCGTGTAAACGAGAAAGTACACGCGGTCACCTGCCTTCATCGTGTAGGCCTGCAACATCATGCTCGCTCTTGAAACTCATCTCATCGATACCCGAAGATTCTTAATATCAAGCTCTTTAATATTGCGACGCCGTAAATGACAGGATATAGATCTTACTCTAACCGATTCAGAATCTCTTGTGGCATCCTTCAAGTTGCCCGCTTTGCTTTTGGCTCTTTCCAAAGTATGCTCCAAAGTCACAGCTTCTTCTTCTTCTCCCTCACTACTCCATGCTCTCGCGAGCCGAGCAAAACATCGACTGGCATAGTTCCGCGCTTCTGCTTCGCGGATCTGCTGAGTCGCATCAAGGAAGGGTCAAGTCGACGGGCATCATGCGTAGGACGGAGTAGACCCGCTTAGTATGACGGATAGCTAGAAAAAAGTTAGGAGCCAGTGTCGCTATATGTATACGTGGATGGCGTCGCCAGCTTGCTTACAAAAGCGCTCTAAAAAGTCTGTTGCGATACGCATGGAAAATTGCGTTCGAAAGGGTCTTTAGTTAGAAGACTTCCCTACCTGCCGCACAGCCCCACGTGACGCATAGTGCCATAGACGCCGGCTACTTACTATTATATGTTTAACACGGTCGCATTTACGTAATACTATATGAAATATAGACGTTATAGGCTTATTTAAAAGCGCTAATTACGCCCTTTTATTTAATATATAAATTATGTTCTATATCGAAGTAGTCGTTACGCATTACGCTAGCTCCTACTAGAAGCCGAGCTAGTAGCTTTCTTAGTAGGAGTATATATAATATTAGGTTTAGGAGGTTATTTAAAGCACATAAGCTAGAGAGGGTTCTTTCCCTTCTTAATACTCTCCTATAGGTTATTATTAAGCTATCGAGACGCCTATACGTTTACTTTATTTCTTTCTTTCTTATATACTTCCTTAGTAAGCCTAGCCTTCTTCTCTTTAGTTTCTAATTGCCTCTATATAGCCTTTAGCTATTTAATAGATAGTACGTATTACTTAGTAAGTTACTTCTATACCTTCTCGTCTTCCTTTATAACTGTGAGGCGTTTGGTGCACAGGGTGTAATAATACGTCTAAGTAGTGTATTCGATAACTATCGATATAGCGTAATAACGAATAGCTAGAACTACTTAAAAGTCGATATATAGGCTCTATAGGGATATAGCTATATCTTTAGATCGCCTACGAAGACCTACTACACGCGTCTACGTCGCCGTAGGTAGAAACGCATCGTTACGACGATGCGGCTAAGTATAGAGGCTATAAGAAGAGGCGGCGCCGATAGGCGTACGACCGTAGCGAGCTAGGGATAGGAGCGCGACGTACCGCCTACTTAACGCTCTACGACCTACTACCTTCGTTAGGTCGGAGATCTTCTTATATAGGAAGGACATAGAGGATACTAGGATACGAAAACTACCCGACGCGTTCCTACTCTACTATCGCGAGTAGGGCCCGAACTATAGCGCTCTACTCGCTATAGGGATATAGAAGCCCTAGGGACGCGATAGGGTACCTCTAGATCTAAAAAGCTCTTTAGAACGCGTTAGATTAGCGAGAAAGACGCGTTAAGGGAAAATAGAAGCGGAACTCGAGAGAACTTATTAAGGCTTACTACATATTATAGGTACGGAACCTATTAATACGCCCGCTACGTCGTAACCCTCGAAGATATTATTAAGCCCTCTTTCGACGAAACTATTAAGGCCTCCTCTACATATATACCTTAAACTTTAAAAGAAAAGAATACGGATAAGGAAGGGGAGGGGTTATAGTCTATCGAAGAAAGAGATATTATAGCGACTTATAGAGGGGATATAGTAGTATATATAGGCTAGCCGTATACTAGGTATACGTAGGAGAAACATAGGCTAGCTCGTAGGCGAAGTAGATATAGATTTAGTTAGTAGAGGGATAGGTCGTAGACTACCTAGCGTAGAGCCTATAGGCTTACCTCTATAAGATATAGTCGGCCTATCGTAGGGAGACCTTTATAGGTAACGCGAAATAGAAGCCGAAAGGTAACCGCGGGGCGTAGTACGTAGTAGCTACTACCGGCTCCGAGGACCTTATCCCTTTAATAGGTAACTAACCCTCGGTGTACCTAAGAGTAGGCGGGATTAAACCCCGGCCGGAGAGACTACTACGTAGCTCGAGAGAACGGATGCGCGTATCGGTATATAGAGAGATAGAGCTATTCGTATTAGGATAGTAGGCTAGTAGTATATGCTTAAGGAGTAAATAACGAGTTACTTAGGCTAAGAGAGGCGTAGTTCACCTTAATTAGCGGAAGCCGGAGGTAAAAGGCTAAAGGGTATAAGGCTAAAGGGTATAAGATAAGGCTAAAAACTAAGGTAGGGCCTAGTAGATAATAGGGCACGTCGCACCTACTTAGATACATAAGAATCTAATAACTATTGCCTAATAGCGGTCGAACTTATTACGGAGTAGATTAAACACATATGGCACTACGGAAAGAATAAAGTAGCGTTACTCCTCTTACTCGACATCTCCGAAGTATTCGACAACGTCTTATACGAGAGACTAATACACATCCTAAGGCAAAAGAGAATACTAACATAAATAGTCGAATTCATCTAATCGTTCCTAAAAGAGAGGACGACCTAACTACTCCTAGGAAGATATAAGTTAGCCCCTATCTAGATAAATACGGGAATACCCTAAGGATTAACTCTCTTACTACTTCTCTTCCTTATATTCGTCGCGGATCTCCTACCGAAACTTAGAACGGATAGGACATTAGTATCGGGATTCGTCGATAATACTAACATCCTAGCTTAGTTAGACTTAATAGAAGAGAACTATAGAATCCTAGAAACGTAATACGAGGAGTACGAAATATAGGTATAGAAATATAGAGCTAAATTCGCGCCGGAGAAGTACTAACTAATCTACTTTAGTAAAGCGAAGACTAAATATAACATAAAAGCGCCGATTATAATCTAGGGACACCTTACTAAGCCTACCCTAGAACTACGAGTCCTAGGTATATAGCTAGACCCGAAACTAAGTTAGGGCCTATAGGTTAAGAAAGTATAGATAAGAGCTAACGCGAATAGGTAATCTATCGAAAGACTAACGGCCTTAATATAGGGAGCAATATTCGATAAAGCGAAGACTATATATAAAGTAATTGTAAAGCCGGCTATGCTATATAGGGCCTAAGTCTAGATAGTATAGGACAAGACCCCGAAGAGAATTATAGAACTACTTAATAGAGTCTAAGCCTAATGCCTAAGACGAGTTACGGGAGTATATAAATCTACCCCTACTAGGGTAATAGAAATAGAGACGGGATCGCTACTAATATACTAATACCTAAAAGGAATAAGGTACTAATACGCTATTAAAACGACCCTATACCTAGCCTAGGAAACTATTAAGGAGGCGCTCGAGAAGATCCGCAATTAAGTACCGTAGAAAAGGAAAAGGGTTTATAGGCCCGAGAGGAAGGTTTAAAAGGAAGTAGACCTAGCCTAGGGAATAGAAACCTAATATAAGGTATTTTAAGCTATAGAGAAAAGGGAGGGAAGAAGAGGCTAAAGTATAGCGGAGAAGATAGCGAGAATACTCTAGGAAGAAGAATAGAGAGAAATACTAAGGAGAAATAGGATACTAAAAGCGTTAACGACCTTCGGGAGTAATAATAACCGGATCTATAAAGACTTAAAGAGGGCGGAAGTAAGTATAGCGATATAACTACGCTCCGAGCACATCGGTCTTAGAGCCTACCTATACTAGAGAAGAGTCCTAGGAATAGAAAGTAAAGCTTACCTATATAGCTACCCGTCTTAAAACCCTAAGTATATACTACTAGTATATAAACGATAGAGGAAAGGGAGGAGCGAGTAGAGATACTAGATAAAAGAGAGAGAATACGATAAGATTATTATAAATAAAGAAGATATAAGAAGAATTACGAAATAGATTATTAGAGAGGGATACCTCGAATAATACGTACTAGCCTAAGAGATAGAGGAGTAGATAGAGAGAAGGGGGGAGGAGAAGGAGGGGAGTAAGGAGGAGGGAGCATTAGGGTAGTAGGTAAGGTAGTTAAAGGGTAAACGCTATAATACTAGTATACCCTAGAGGAAGTTAAACCGAAGGATAAGGGAAGGAAAGATGTAACGAAGGTAAGGAGGAAAGGTTTTTACTAGCGAGCCTAGTTTCCTTTTTATAGAACACATAGCGTTAGACCTATATAGGCCGATAGGCACTAAAACAGGCAAATGAAAGATCTATCTATCTATCTATATCTTTAGATCGTAGGCTATATATTTAGATAGCTTACTACGACGGCCTCGAGAAGACGACTATTCTATCGGTATACTAAGACTTTTATCGTAAAGCCGACTTCTCGAACGACTAGAATCGTAAAGCTAAAACTCGACGAATAAGCATCTATATAGATTATAATAAAGTCTACTATTACCGCGTTAATTAGTATAAGAGCCTAGAGAATGTTTAAAACCCTATACCCCGATAAAGGTAAAGATAGAAGATATGTCCTCGAAGTTGCGAGGTCTTGGCATTCTCACTTTACTTGCAAAACCTAGTATCGTTACAGCCTGCTCCTCCGACATGAATTTCGTACCATCATGTCGGTCACTTTTATCGGCTCTGTTAAAGTCTCGTCGACGCGGCGCTTCCATCGGGTCTCGCGCTGTATTTCCCTTCACCAGTCATTCGTGGACAAGATCCGTGTCAATGATAGCACCTCACGGCCATGACTTCCCTAAATTGTCCCCTAGCATCAAAATCGAAGAAGAAACAGTGCCTGGCTACAGAGAAGAGCGCTTTTATCCTGTTCGGCTAGGAGAAGCCTTTCACTCACGTTACAAAGTGCTAGCGAAGTTGGGGTTCGGGACGGCTTCCACTGTTTGGCTCTGTCGAGATCTCGAGTATGCGTCAATCCCCCAAGGCCATGTCTTGAAGTTCAGCTAATGAACTGGGCAGAACAAGTCATTTTTGGGTTCTTAAAGTATGTATTGCACAAGACGACCCCGCTGAAGTCAACAACGAATTGCTCGTTTCTCGACAGCTAGCAGCTGTCGAAGGTGAACACCCGGGGAGGCAGTGGATCCGCATATGTGACGACGACTTTCGAATTGAAAGTGCTCAAGGCGTGCACCAATGTCTAGTGTTTCGACCTATGGGAATGACCTTCACCGAGTTCCGGAACATGCTACCCGCGAAGGCTTTCGACAAGGAACTGTTACAGCGAACCCTCCATCTCGTAGCGGTGGCGTTGGATTTCTTGCACCAAGCGGGTGTGGTGCACACAGGTTCAAGATCCCTTTTCATCTTCGATAGGCCGATTTCTGACAAAGAGGCAGATCTTTCTCCCAACAATATCCTGCTTGGTATTCACGACTCTGCCATTTTGTCCGACATTGAAAAGGCCGAAATCGAAAAACCCTCTCCCCGAAAGGTATTGCCACACCGTGTTATATATACCTCGCAAGGGATGCCGATAACCTCCGGCGCATTGGCCATCAGCGACTTTGGTGCTGCCAAGATTGGCGCCAATCATAGTGGCGACGTGATGCCTGCCGTATACAGGGCTCCAGAAGTCATTATGAATATGTCGTGGGATTGCAAGATTGACACATGGGCATTCGGAGTTATGGTCTGTGGCCGTCGCCTCTCCCATACAGTCCTCGCCTTCTAACTTTCAGTAGATATGGGACCTTTTTGAGGGTGGTCGACTATTCAGGGCGATTAAAGACAATGTGATTGACGATGAGGTGCATCTCGCTGAGATGGTGTCGCTTATGGGACCTCCTCCAAAGGAATTCTTGCAGCGGAGTCCAGAATGTAGTCGATACTGGGATTCTGAAGGCATGTACCTCTTTACGGGAAGAACTTCGAGCTAACTCAGAGATAGGACGATGGATTGCGGAGACTCCTATCCCACAACAGTCGCTTGAAACTCGCGAAAGACGACTGGAAGGGAGGGATAAGAAGATGCTGCTCACTCTCGTGGGGAAGATTTTGCGATGGCTTCCAGAAGAGCGAGCGTCAGCATATGACGTGTTCGAGGACGACTTCATCCTTCAATATTTGAGGGAAGACAAGGCTAAGACGAGATAAGAAATAGATTACGACAGAGCGATACATGTGTCCTAGCTACTCTAGGCAGACATCTGTTCTATGCTCCACCACCAAACTACTTCCATGCGGATCGCCCAATAGCCAACCCTTGTCGCAGATATCGAGGGGAAGACGTGTTCATTTGCCTTTGTACGCGTTGCGCGAGGAAAACTCCTTGAAAGTACCATCTTCGTGGACGTGCACAGTTGTCACACGTGTCCCGGAGGCAGTGTGGTAGCTGACGGTGATTACTTCCTGCAAATCGGATGGATCTTTCTTTGACTTATTATGGGGCTCAGACCCTCTATGAGCGATTTCGTTAGCGGCAGACACATCTGTAAGCGCGCGGGATTGCTCCTACTGTATCTTGGCATCGGTGACTTTGGAATACTAACAAATAGTCTCAGCTCAAGCCTCGTTGTTTGTGGCATATGACGAAAGAACGACCTTTTCCTCCATCGCTGGAGTACCGTAGCGGTTTTGTTTATAACGCCTTGATATCCGGCAGGCACTTGTGCAAGCGCGACAGATCCCAAGTAGTTGACTAGCTTGGGGGCACTTCTTTGCATCTTGAGATAAGACTGCTCGACAGGGAAGTTTGGAACAGGATGGGCTGTGTCTATCGATGGCACTGTTGTAGGCAAGTAGCTTTGACATTTCTTTGGCAGCCTTGTTGGGATATTTATGTTTAGCAGATGTCTCCTAAGCGCTGTGGACTAGTAGCAGTTTCAGGACAACCTTTCTAGATGGCATCCATAAGGCGCTTATCTGTACGCGCTAGGGTCTTCCTATTACTGGGGTTCATAGGTTAGCAATTGGAGTCGCAGGTACCTAGCCGGTCCTATTGAAGCGCCAACGCATACTCATCACCAAAGCGTTCTCGCGTCAGCCCCGTGCGGCTCACAGCGAAACCGTCACGCTTCACCTTCCACGGTCGAGAGAGGCGGGTATGGCGGAAGTCGGCGTAGTCGTCCATTTCTCCCAGCGGTAGCCGTGGACGCTCGAAGGGCGGCACATAGAGGATGTCTAGCTTCCGCAAATGCAAGGGCCAGGACGTGTAGAGCCAAGCAGAACGCGAGACTGTCGTCTTCCCTTAGAACATTCTTGGAATACGTGGCGTACAAAAGTTTCTTCCAGTGCTGCGAGGACTTCTTTTTCTTAGTTGCCGGGATGAAGCTGCGTCCCGAACGGGTGCAGTCTGCGGTCTAGCAAAGGCTCCGTTCGCCCTATTCCACGCGGACCTCAGCGCTCTAGGTGCACGGCTATCTCGACTTCAGGCCCTCTTAGAGGAGGCGCAAGCTTGTTGTAGGGAAAGGGGTTGTATTTGCGCCGACTGGAATCCTCAAAAGTCGCTGCGCCGTGCCATAGCGACAGGACGGTCGCAGCGCGGGAGACAAGAATGAGCAAGCTGCATTTTGAACCTATTCCTTCCAAGTCTTAACAAGATTGTCGAAGGAAGCCTACGCCTCGAATCGGCGCAGATTGTGGCAGATAACATTAGAAGTTTTTCCCACGTGACGCACAGCCCCGCGTAACGCATACTTTAGAGAGATCTTAGATTTTAAATAACTTCCTAGTCCCTACATCGATTAAAGTGATATTTTGTATATAAATTATTTAGTAGTATCTATAGAGATTAGTATCTAAATGTTCTATTAATATCCTTAGTTCAAGCTATAATCTACTATAGTTTAAAAAGGTACCTTTATAGAGATTTATAGTATATTACTAATAGATTACTAGTAAAGCTATACTTAGTAGTTTATATGAGAAATTAATAGTATAGAGAGTTTCTAGAAAACTAATAAACTATTCTATTCTTATCCCCTTCTCGAGTACGGCTAGGACGCCCACCTACATGTAGTAAAGGAATTAGTAAATTTACTATAGGCTAGTATACATAGTATCTCGTAGCTATAAGGCTATAGGTCGTAACCTACCTAGTTATAAGTAGATAGAGCGCTTATACTAATCTATATAACTAATAATACCTCTAGTTTCGCTATACTGTTGTCTTACTAATGATCTTTGGCTTTATCTCTAGCGATAGTATTAGTTACCCGGTCGGAGGTGCTTGCGGAGACCCGATAATCGCTTCTATACGCGATTTTGTATGGAACAGACGATCTCGTGGAGCTCGGGTGGGGAGCTAGGGCTCGGGGAAGAGACTGGAACTAGGCGCGACTACGGAGTACGTCTATCTAAGACCGACTGCTCATCTTTGATCTCTCACACCGCTTTCGTTGAAAGATTCCCATCTTTCACGCATTATTGCTTACGCTCACGCTTCTGTCTGTGTCGTCGGGAACGTTCGGTTAGGACGTGCAGACTCGTGACTTCTCTACCTGCTGCCAGCTTGGCGCGTCTAGTCTGGTCTCTGCCTTTCTTCACGACCAGTGACCACTCAAAACTCGCCTTCCCTTCCAGCCAATAACAACATTTTGCTCCAACTTCGTCTTATTGGACAAGGCCAGCAAGGGCACAGCGCGAACGTCATTCGATAGTGAGTACGTATGGTTTCCATGTTGATTGTTTACATACGAGCGCCGCGCCGTCGCAGCCTCGTAATTGCAATCCCTTCACGATGGCATCGCTTTTGCGACTGCGACCGCACTGCTGCGACGAACGCCCACGATTGCTGTATCGCAACAGTGCCATCGACGGAGACTGACCGCGATTCACATAGACCATAGACATCTTCGTACATCGTAGCGAGAGCTGCCACGCGACGCGCGCATCGAGCAAAATCGCTCGCAGTGCCATATTCGGCCCAACTTCAACGAGTATTGTAGTGCCCAGAGCTTCTGAAGTGGAGACGGAGAGTCATCGCCTTTGCGCGGCGCGTTGTCCGGGTCCAAATCGACGAGGCGCATCGAGCGCACTGCTGCCGCGACACCGTCACGATGCAGTACGGCGGCGTTCCACCACAGCAACCCGCGCAACAGCAACAGCCAAAGAGATATGACGGCAAGAACGGCGCGCCGCTCTACGACTCCGGCCACGGCGGCCATTATGGCGCAAGCGCTGCCATAGCTGCGCAAGGCCATGCACCGCCGCCAGAGACATTTACTGGTCACTGGCAGAATGTGTCGCAAGGTCTGAGTGGACCGTACAGGGATATTCTAAACACCTACTGGCAAAATCAAGTGACGAAACTGGAGACGGAAGAGCACGACTACAAACTGCATCAGCTACCTCTGGCCCGGATAAAGAAGGTCATGAAGGCCGATCCTGAGGTGAAGATGATCAGCGCCGAAGCACCAATACTGTTCGCCAAAGGCTGCGATATTTTCATCACCGAGCTCACAATGCGCGCATGGATTCACGCAGAAGAGAACAAGCGACGCACGCTGCAACGGAGTGACATCGCGTCTGCCCTCGCCAAGAGTGATATGTTCGACTTTCTCATCGATATTGTACCAAGAGAAGATGCGACCCCATCTCATAAGCGGAGACCAGAGTACAATGCGCCTGTGGGCACGTATACCGTCCCCGATGCGCAAAGCGCGACAGCGGGACCGCTAGAACAGCAACCGCCGCAGATGGGTGGCCAGCCTGAGTTTGGCGGCGTGGACCAACAGCACATGCAACAACCTCAGTACCAGCAGCAAATGGGCGCATATCCACCACCTCAGCAGCAGTATGGCGGGAGTCAGATGTTCGACCCCAATATGTACGCGCAGCAACCCCCTGGATATCCTATGGGGCAAATGCAAGGCATGCCTCAACAGAATGTAAGTCTACCCACAAACATATATATAAAGATGAAGGCTGAGTTGCTGACAGTCTTAGATGTACGGCCAACCGCAGCAGCCACAACCACCGATGGGTCAGCAATACCAGCAAAATACTCAAGGTGGCGAAGAAGACGCAGAGGGAGAGCAGGATGCGTTTGGAGGGGGCAATGGCTAGGGACCATCGCTCGATCCGGAGCTTTCTGCCACCAACGCGTCCAAGATGGTTCTGCAGTTGGAAGAAGCTATTCCTGCACAGGAATGGCTTGCAAAGCGGTACAAGAGTCAGAGATCTCCTTCTGAGGAGTCCACTAAGAGCGAGAAGAAAAAGCCGTCCACGAGGCGCAGATCGACGCGGTTGAGGAAGACCCCGGTTAAGTACGAGGAGTTTTTCGAGACTGCTGACGATTGTGATGTTAAGGGGGAGTAGTACTGCTCCATCATTATTACTACGTCGGTTGGCGGATGAGAAGCCATTGGCGTTGCGAAAAAAGCAGGTTGAGACGAATGTCATATCCTTGCTCATCTCATCTCCTGCCCTACGCACCAAAAATCTGCACCCTCTCTTCCAAAGGCTTGTAAGTCCTCTCCCTCTTCCTCACCAAACCATTCACAGGCGTTCCAAACACCAATTGCGCCTTCAGTTTCCACTTAGTCGGAAGATTCCACTCTTTACTCACCTCCTCCGAGAACTCATGCATGAAATTAAAATGTTGTAAATTACACCCCAAACCTTCCAATTCCAACGCCGTCCAGGCAACAAATTGATGCATCCCATTGCTCACCTCCCCCCATCCGGGCACCAAATCTCCAAATAATGGATTCTTCGCCGCAAGACCTTTGAGAGCTTCATCATCTTCAAGCCATAATACTGTCCCATAACCTTCTTTGAAGCCCGATATCATCTTTCCCAACATGTTTGCATAGGCCTCTGGATGGACTTTCTTTGCGACATTGTCTGCGAGGTCCCAGAGTTTTTTGTGGTCGGTTTTCAGAAGGATCACGGCGCGAGCGGATTGGACGTTGAAGGATGAGGGAGTGTGTTTTATTGTGTGGGCTATGATATCGTGGATTCTGGTGTCGGGGATAGGAGAGGTGGATGTGAGTTCGTAGCAGGAGATTCTGGTTTCGGAGGCGGAGAGGAGGGATGCGGTGGTTGGTTGTGATGAGGTGGTCATGGTGCTGATGTGAAATGTGGTGCGATGGGAGTTTCAGAAGAGTGAGTCCTAGTGTTTTGAGGCAATGAGTGATCGAGGAGTGTTGTGTGTTTGTTCTTACTGAGAAACTATGATACAGCTGCTATCGGCCCACCGTGACATTGATCGCGCCGTTCACTCGAATAATTGTATCATCGGGGCTGAGGCCGGGTGGATCTGGATTCTGGGCGAGGGTGTGGCCTGTGCTTTCCGTGCCCCACCATCTCCCCGCGGTGTTTCGCACGCCGTAGCTTCCACTGTTTCGATGCTAAGCTCACTGACCGACAAACACTTTTTCGAGCTGTTTTCTCATTGACATCTTCTCTCGACCAACTGTCATCGGCTCTGAGTCCCATACCCACGACACTTCCCCTCACGTACACATCCCGAAGACATCTACGACAGCAAACATGAAGGCCGGTAAGTGTGTACCTTCACTTTCTCAGTGTGTTTGGCAACGGCAACGGCAGGGCAGAAAACAAGGCCACGCTGCTTTTGACCAGCAGTGGACACACCGCACGAGAGCAGCTACGACATTAGCTAGCGCTCGAGAGTCCCACCAGCGAGAGTTGACTCGAAGCTCACCCGTTTAATCATCTCTCTGGCAGTCATAGCATAGCAATGTTGCCCAAGCCAGACTCAATGCTGACAGATCTACAGTCGTTGCAGGTGCCGCCGGCGGCATTGGACAGCCTCTGTCCCTCCTTCTCAAGACTAGCCCTCTCGTCGACCACCTGTCACTCTACGACGTTGTGAACACCCCGGGTGTCACCGCCGATTTGTCCCACATCTCATCAGTGGCCATCATCGATGGATACCTCCCAGAGGGCGGCGAGGGTCTCAAGAAGGCTTTGAGGGGTGCCGACATCGTCGTCATCCCAGCCGGTATTCCACGTAGGTACACCAGCGAGCTCGGCTCAATGGCTTGGCACTAGGAAGAAGTCGGAAGGAGCATGTGCGTCTTTTGCACAATGGCGCTAACAATTGACGACTCGCAGGCAAGCCAGGCATGACCCGTGATGATCTCTTCAAGATCAACGCTGGTATTGTGCAAGGTCTCGTCCAGGGCATTGCAGAGAACTGCCCAGATGCGTACATCCTGGTCATCTCCAACCCAGTGAACAGCACTGTACCAATTGCCGCCGAGGTGCTCAAGAAGGCTGGCAAGTTCAACCCAAAGAAGCTCTTCGGCGTGACCACTCTCGATGTTGTCCGCGCCGAGACCTTCGTGCAGGCAATCACCGGCACCAAGGACCCGTCAAAGACCGTGATTCCAGTCATTGGTGGACACTCTGGCGAGACCATTGTGCCGCTCTTCTCGAAGGCCGAGCCACCTGTCGAGATCCCACAAGATAAGCTCGATTCTCTGACGACTCGTGGGTGACAGATTGTGGTCATTGTTCTCTATGCATTCACTGATCAACTCTCAGGCGTCCAATTCGGTGGTGATGAAGTCGTAAAGGCCAAGGACGGCGCAGGTTCAGCCACCCTTTCCATGGCCTATGCCGGTTTCCGCTTCGCAGAGAAGGTCATGCAGGCTGCCAAAGGCCAGTCTGGCATTATCGAGCCAACATTCGTCTATCTTCCAGGTATTGATGGTGGCGATGCTATCGTCAAGGAGACCGGCCTTGAATATTTCTCGGTCCCAGTCGAGCTCGGCAAGGAGGGTGCATCGAAGGCAATCAACGTTGTCAAGGATGCCAACGAGTATGAGAAGAAGCTCCTCACCAAATGCTACGAGGGTCTCAAGGGCAACATTGAGAAGGGTATCGAGTTCGTGCTCAACCCACCAAAGAAGTGAGTACCGTCAAATCCCTCTCCTCTGAAACATGCTGACAGTTGTCCGAGGGAGTAAATTTTGACAGCACTGGACCGCTGCAGATAGATGCAGCGCGGTATTTTCTCAATGACACGAGGCGCTGAGAGGGTCTCCGTAACACGAGCCATGATGATTCATGGTATCTGCTTTAGACGAGCGATGCATAAGAAACAAAACCTTCCACATGCAGACTCTTCGTTTCGCTTTCAAATTTCATCCCACTTGTCTAAAGTCCTGCCTCACGGCTGCGAGAAAGATGCGCGGCGCAAGTCTCGTTGAGCGCATCCTGTATCCATGTCTTGGGGAGCTCGTCCAACGGGCATGTGAGCCTGATCGGCATTTGATAACGCCCTTCGCGGTGCCGTGGCATGTCGAATGGCACGATTCTGGCTTGCCTTCGAACCAGCCAGGCAGCACTCCGAGAAGGTGCTTTCTGCTCAGTTGACAAGTGAGCAACTCTCAGAGAGCCCAATCCTCGCGACCTCCAATCTCAGTGCCAGGGCCTGAAATCCGCACCTCCCTCTCAAGCCTTAGCCCCTTTCGTCTTGATCTGAAAAGTCGCAGAAGGAATCTCCGTCGTCTCCGCCGTAGTCGTAACATCCAGTCCCAAGCCTTGTAATGCACCCCGGATAACACCACATGGGAAGTAAAGGTACTTCAAAATCGAATCAGCCTATGCCTCAACCAGCATTCAAGCATTAGATACTCACAGCCTGTGCCCTCCTCAAAGCATCCTCCCCGGCTCTCGCTCCAGCCCTTCGATCCACAGACATCCTACTCAAAGGCTGAAACCTCGCATCCGTCAAAACATAAACTCCTCGATGATTCGTTTTCAAGTTATCAATTTGTTTGCGGAATAACAGGATCCAAAGGTCCTTGCATATGAATTTTATTGCGTCCAAGGGGGATGTTGGGCGGGGCTTGTTGGCGGAGAAACTAGAAGAAAGAAAACCCGCCAGTAAGTAAAGGTAAGCAAGGCTGGGAGGAGGGAGAAGGGGAGACGTACTTACCGCTCAACCAATCCTTGTCCAACTCGATATCCTAAACCGTCTAAACGCCAGAATACTGCTTCGCGCGTTTCTTCGTCCATATAGCCTCCTGTTGTTCCTGCGGGTGCGATTGTGCTGGTTTCTACCCCTGCTGTGCCTGTCACGCTTGCGGTTGGGGCTGGGTTGGGTTTCGCTGTGTCGCTGGTATCTTGATTCTCGTCGCCATTATTGAAGATCTTGCTTTTTCGAAATTCTTCTATCAGGGCTTGTTCGCGTGCGTGCAGTTGGTCTGTTATTCTCTGCGCGAGTGGGACGAGTTCGATTAGGAGGAAGTCGAGGCAGGAGACGTTTAGTTTTGGGTTGAGGATGTCGTCTTCGGAGAGTTGGGAGGGAGGTTGTTTGGACATTGTGGAGACGGTCGGAAGGTTGAGAGAGTGCTATTCGGAGTGCGTTATATCGTCATGGTCGTGATTGCTTGAGCATAATGGGAGTGCTTTGCGGTGATGAGGTCGATGTCGGACCTCTGTGTTTGGCAAGTTTAGCCGAGGCTGTCTACAGTACAACAAGGCAAGAAGTGTAATGTTTTGCACTACAAATACATTCTACATTGGACGCGCTCTATGCAAAAAAAGGTCTACTGTAATACACAAGGCGACCCATACCGGGTTGAAAACGCTATCTTACATCATATTACCCAAGTGTCCTGTCCTAATAGGAGGCGGAGAAGTCTGAGAAAAATCATTTGGACCTCAAAGTACACCCCAGACGCGACGCGTCCCATCAGCTCTGCCGTCTTCAACTTGGCTTCGAAGTTCTTCTAAGGTTGGCCTAGAGTCCACGGTCGCCAAAGTCGGAGCGGGCGGCTCTAAACAAGGACGATGAATCTTCACCAATATCAACACCACCTCCAGGCAAGTCGTATTCGCCGCCAAATTGGCGCTCAGGCAGGACCTGCTTATCCTTGATCACTATTCCCTATGCTGCTGGATGTCACTGCAGGTCCGCTATTGGAGTTCGATGCAGCTTACCGAACACGTCGACACATTGTACGGTTTCGGCCATAGCGGATACAGCAAGAAAAAATATCGTGATATTGAAGTACCTACGATAGGAGCGGACCAGGAGGAAATCACGGTTCACTGCTGACTTATCATGCCAAGACTTCTTCGCCAACAACATCATTTCTACATGTGTATTCGAGTGGCTGGAAGTACACCAAGAAAAAGGCTGCGATATCATGAGTGCAAAGGTGCATTCCGTGGGGCTCAACAGCCATCTTAACCACCACTCTGGTATGGAGTATCTGCGAGTAATTCACATGATCGTCTTGCTCTTACTCATCTCTGCAGCAACGCAGACTTGTTATTAGAAGAGACGGACCGCGTTCAAGATTAAGGATGTGCGTCCGTACGGATTCTCAAAGAAACACAAAATACACAGTATGGATGACAGTAGACCGTAGGTAGACTAGCATGTGACGTCGCCTAGCACGGGCCTCGTAATGACCGTAGAGCACTAAGATTAGCCTAGCTCTTAATACTTTAGGCTACCTCTCTATACTCGAAAATTGACCATATAGTGGCTCCTCGAGTATTAGTGTGAACACGTACGTCCATGAGCTTCATTAGGTTTGTGGCTCGTGGATGGACATCTCGAATGTGTCTACGCTCTATAACGACGGCATATAGAAATACTAGGATGTGTTTTAGAAGTACAAGGTAACACTCCACATGGGTATGGTGTTGTTTTATTAGGTCCTCTATAGGTCCAATGTCCGGAATAGGCGAGTAGACAGTGATTCGGTTAGTAAGGCTAGGATCTATACCGGCATTAACAGCTACACTGTATGGGGAGAGGAAAACAGTTAAAAGGCTCTATCCCGATCGCTCTTTATTATTAGACAGTCATCCACACTCGCTTTAGCAAACTTATACTCCATACCTATCATTCGATAGCTACCTAAGATGCAGCTTACGGCTATCTTCCTCATTACAGCCTATGCTAGCATAGCAACTGCAACAGTTCCAGGCATTAGACCTGTGAAGTATCGTGTTAATCCAATGCATAGACGCGATATGGACTGGAAAGCCCCCGGTCCACCTACTTGGGGCCCGCCTCCTACTAAAGCACCGCCTACCTGGGGCCCGCCTCCTACCAAAGCACCGCCTACCTATGGCCCACCTACCAAAGGCCCTCCCAACTTTGGCCCTCCTAGCAACAAACCTCCACCAGCCCACGGCCCTTCCGTCGCTCCCCATCCCCCC
>LFZN01000055.1:79975-117525 GCA_001578235.1 Pseudocercospora eumusae
CCCGCCCGCCGTATCGCCCCCGAACTAGTCCAATCTCGATAGATACTCTGGCTGTCCACACAAATGTTGCTAGACGTATGATGGCTAGCACTACGTAAGTAATACATAAACTTGTCCACAATGTTGTTTTGTTCTTGCCTAGTGTCTCCGGACAGTAGAGTCGGAAAGTAGAGTCGGATAGAATAAGTGCTAAGACTCGCTTAGTCACTATTTTGAACTTTACACAACAAATAATGCTTTTATTTCCTCGCTCTACTATACACGTAATACTATACTATATCGTCTAACTAGTAGGCCAAATTAGAGGCCTATTCGGCCGCTTTGTAACGCGCCCGGTGCGGGTTTATGTATATACTAGTAGCGCTAGCGCTAGCCCTACAAAGTTATTACCCTGTTCCGCCTCTGTCTCAGCTATAGCGGCCTAGCTAGTAGCGAGAAGTGAAGGTTTAGCCTGTCTATAGAGCGATTAAGTGCTCTCGTAGCATCCGTACTACTTAATTAACTATTAGAGGCCTTAATTCCGGTGCTAAGTCCTCGTGACATTACTACTCGAATAGCGGACTTAAAGGCCTCGGACTTAAAGCCCTCTTTGTAGGTAGTATAGGCTCTTCTAAAGATGTAGAAGATACTACACGCTTATAGGTAACTAGCGCCGGCGCCGGCGACGGTAACGGTGACGGTAACGGTGACGGTAACGGTGACGGTGACGGTGACGGTAACTAGATGCTAACAATGCTACTACCGTATCAATGACGATAGCATTATTAGGTCGATTGCTATGCCTCTCTTGCCGTGGACGGACTAGTAATAGCTCGTGTATTAGTAATAACGACACCTCTAATACCTCGTCGTCTATGCTGTGTACTACTAATGTACGGATTACTAGGGAGATAGGTGCGAAAGGTAATGTAGAGGTAGTGCGAAATTCAGTGCGTTCCTTCCTGCTGACTAACCAACTCTACTTTCCGACTCTACTGTCCGGAGACACTAGGTTGTTCTTGCGCTAATTGTTCCTTCTTCTAGTCTGCTTGTTGTAACTACGATCCAAACGATCCGGCACATATCCATACCCCAAAAATGTCTAACGAACACATCGACCCTCAGGGGCCGCTTCAACCAGCACCTTGCATTCAGACGAACAGTTGCTAGTGGAGGAGGAGGGAAGCAAGAGCGCAGAGATTTCAATTCTATCGATTGGTAACAGTCGTTATGGAGAGCGTCTGAAAGGAGACAGTACAGCGCCTTCTTACATCGGAGTGACACGTTCACTATTTTATTATTAGTACTTCGAAACTGACCCCCAACGCCATCCATGCTGCATATCCTGGACGTAAAAAAAAGGGTTCGCGGCAACTGAGATAGGGCAACGTGATGGTTGTAATTACTAAGAGGGGAAATGCACCCTGCTGTCATTATCTCATAGACGACACATCTCCTGACACGCGGTCCTAACGGCCCTGAGCACTCAGTAAAGGATACAAGATCGGCGTGTCACCGGCTATCATGGCATACATGCAAGGCGACGTCGAGGTGGTGAACAAGCAGTGGAACATGCCGGCCGACCCAGCAGACCTGAAGCTGCCAGCAGTGGAGACGTCCAAGTCGACCGAGGAGGACTGGCAAGACCCACCGGAACGTGTGAAGACTGAGTATCGAGATGTCAAGCGTGGATTGAAGGAGCGCCACGTCCAATTCATCGCGATCGGTGGCACAATTGGGACGGGCCTTTTCCTCGGGATCGGTAGACACCTGGCGCAATCTGGTCCTCTGAGCACCTTCCTAGGCTACATTTTCACAGGCTGTGCGATATGGGGCATGGTATGAGATGGGACGCATGGCTGTGAGCTGGCTACGCGACAGATGCATAAGCTGACGGGGCCTAGATGCAATGCCTCGGTGAGATGGTGACCTGGCTTCCTCTGCCTGGTGCTATTCCTCAACTTGGTGCTCGATATGTGGATGAAGCGGTCGGCTTTGCTGTGGGCTGGAATAACTGGTACAATATGGGCATCACTACTGCCGCCGAGTTCTCCGCAGCAGCAACTCTCATATCGTACTGGAATGACACCATCAGCCCGGCCGTCTGGATTTCCATCTTCATTGTGGTCATTTTAGCCCTCAATGTTTTCGCTGTCAGCATATACGGTACGTAATCGCATTGTCGTGGGGACAGCAAAACTATGGCACTGGGCTGTACTGACTTCTGCGAAAAGGCGAGGCCGAGTTCATCTTTGCGTCGATCAAGATTGTGACCATGGTTGGTCTGCTCATTCTGGCTTTCATTATTGATCTGGGCGGAGGTCCCAACGGTGATCGTCTCGGCTTCAGATACTGGAAATCACCATATTCGGCAATGGCAGAGTACATTGGCACTGGAGACGCGGGAAGATTTGCTGGCCTCTTTGCTGGGTTCATCGGTGCTGCATTCTCTTACGGCGGATCAGGTTTGCCGCACTTGATACACAGTCCGTGACATGGTCGATACTGATACTATTGCAGAGTACGTAGCTGTGGCAGCAGGCGAATCTCGAAATCCTCGCAAGACCATTCCTCAAGCTGTACGGAGAGTGTTCTGGGTAAGAAGCCAGCCATTCATGCTGGGCGCGAGTCATTTGCTGATGACATTGTTCGACATCTGTAGCGTATCCTCTTCTTCTACGCTCTGGGCTCACTTGCTGTCGGCGTGCTCGTACCGCACACTGATCCCAACCTGACGGAGAAGTCCGGCGCAGAAGCCTCTCCGTGGGTGATAGGCATTCAGCGTGCTGGCATTTCTGCACTGCCATCTATCATCAATGCGGTCATCATCACATCGGCAACGTCGGCTGGCAATGCTTGCGTTTACATTGGCTCGCGGTACCTGTATGCCTTGGCACAGCTTGGACAAGCACCACAAATGCTGCTGTGGTGCACAAAAAGGTAAGATGTCGTCGACGTTGAGAGGACCGGGTCCTCATGCTCACTGCTTGCCTAGTGGCGTTCCACTGTGGTGCGTGCTATCGACAGCCTCGTTCTCCTTGTTGGCCTATATGTCTGTGTCATCCGGCTCTGCAAATGTGTTTGGCTGGCTCACGAACATCTCTGCCTTGGCAAGCCTTCTCACATGGTCTACCGTGATCACTGCCTATCTTCGATTTTATCGCGCGACGCAGGTCCAAGGTATCGATCGTGGCGAGATGGCTTTTCGTGCTGTGGGAACGATAGACACGGCATATGCCTCCCTGGCCTTCTTCGTCATTGTAATTCTCGGTAACGGCTTTGCCGTATTCACGAAAGGCAACTGGAACACCAAAGACTTCATAATTGCCTATATCGGCATTCCGATCTATGCCGTGCTGATCCTCGGCTGGAAGCTGGTGAAACGAACGAGGTTCATACGAAGCCATGAGGTCGACCTCATGAGCGGCAAGGCCGAGATTGACAGACAGGAACATCTGTGGGCTGCTGATGAACCACGTAATGCTTGGGAGAAGGTGTGGGCGAAGGTCTTCTAATTCACCAACTTTTCTTCAAATTCATTGTTCGCGTAGCGCTTCGTAGTACACATTGCTAATTGCTCTAAAATCCCCATCTCAATGCCAAGGCTCATGCTAATGCAAGGCGATCCATGAGCCTTCTGAAATTTAGGAATGCACAACACGACATCCCTTACATCAATCAGCATCGGACGCCACTATGCAAGCACTTCGTCGACACAAGTCTTTTAACCAACATTGGAGCTTCGAAGTCAGCAGCAGTCATGTATCAAAGACTGTACTCAGTGCGGGATCCCGAATCAGAATTGAAGACGAACAGCAGCGCCAATCGCCTTTGCACGCATCGAAATGTCATAGTTGGCGGAGTCGGCTTTATAGTAATCTTGCTCCTCGGCGCATTCGCGTTCAGTGGATCAGTACCAGAGTCGATAGAGTGGCACAAAGACGATCTACTAGCCGACATCAACAACGGTACCTTAGGCGTACGTAACAATTGCTCAGGCTCTCAAAACGAACGAAGCTGAATCTTTCACACCAGTTTCAAAAGATCCTCGTCGTCAATCTACCCTCTCGAACAGACAAGCGCGATGCGATGTCGTTGGCAGCAGCCTTCTCGGGTCTCGAAGTGGAATACGTCGACGGCGTCACCGACGTCGATCCGAAGACCCTCCCTCCAGGCGGAGCACAAGCAGGCAGAACACCAGCAGAAATGGGCAACTGGCGTGCGCACATGAACGCAGTGCAACGAGTGGTAGAACTAAACTTATCCTCCGCCCTCATCATGGAAGACGACGCGGACTGGGACATCAGAATCAAAGACCAAATGCGAGACTTCGCAAAAGCTTCAAGAGTCCTGCTCCAGCCGATCCGCGGATCTCCAAACCAATTTCTCGACCCGACAGTGCCCGAACCAAAAGAAGGCCAGAAAGCCGAAGAGTTCAGTATAGACGACGAGGCAAAAGTCTCGAGCCCTACATCCTCGCCGTACGGTGATCTCGATCGCTGGGATCTTTTGTGGCCGGGGCATTGTGGTTCCGGTTGGCCGCCAGAAGATCTGCATCAACCGTTAGGACGAGTCTTGATCAAAGACGACCCTACAGTTCCGGAAACGCAACACATTGATCAGCAGATGGGCAGTGCAGAGTTTATGGAAGTATACGCGAACCACACCCGCGTCATCTCACACGCGCACAACAACCTCTGCATGCTCGCCTATGCGATTTCGCAAAAAGGCGCGCAACGGATCCTTTTCGAGCTCGGGATCAATTCCATGTCTGGTCCTACAGATGTTGGGTTCCGGCAGATGTGTCATGGCCAAGGAGTTAGTCAGGGAGGTCGTTTGACTTGTTTGACGTTGCAGCCTCAATTGTTCGGTCAGCATAGACCTGCGGGAGCACAGGCGGCTTTTAGTGATATTAGCGGTGCTTGGACGGGGAATAATAAGCAGGCGTACACGAGGAATATTCGGCAGAGTGTTAGGTTGAATTTTGAGAAGCTCGCTGCTGGCGTGAAGACGGGATTCACGGATCTGTTAAAGGATGGTGAGGAGGGGTATAAGTATGGTTGGTTGAGTGGTGATGCTTGAGATTGACTGACTGCATTTCTCGTTCAGTGAAATTGTTTTACGTCGGATTGCCGGCGGGTTTCCATATCGAATGCAACGCCTGAGCGCCAAGTTCGTCTCAAGCTGCCACAGTTCTCGTCGACCGGCCCAATATTCCTGTCACATACCTCGATTATGGCTTTCACGATAGTTCATGCATACTGTGGCGCCATCATCAACCTTAACTCCTGGTATCGATCGGTCTTTACGTCCAAAGTCTTGAAGCCGAACGTGAATTGCCGGATCGATAGAAAGCAGCTTGCAGCAAGTCACCCGCACGATGGAGGACTTTCCGAACATTTTGGCTTTTGCAATGTCTGATGTAATCTTGCCGATGGGGTCCCTCAGTAGTAGGTGTACATGTGTCGTCCATGGCGACGGCGACCGAACCAGATTAATGTAGGTTGTGGCACTGCACGGTTGCAAACGTTGCATTGTTCCTCAAGCTTCGTCGCCGGCAGCGAACCGCGAACCGATTCATTAATGTTGCATCGAGTGATACAGCTCTGAAAGGTGATGAAGTGATGGAATTAGCCCGCATGAAGCGAGCTTCACCTGTCTTGGCATGCATATGAACGGCCGGGGTAGAGACGAAACGGGAGACCAGATGCTTGCTGCGTCACTCCTAGAATCTTTCTAAAAAATTTCAAGAGTGAGCTAGTCCAAGATCAAGGCTCCATGCCTTCCGAATGAGCGCCTTCCATGATGGTATCTCCACCGCATCGTTGGTTGCGACCGTACATGTTCCCGTGTCTTCACCTTCCTTCAATACTCAATTGAAAGCCCGAGTGTTCTTGCTCACGTAGCAGAACTTGCTACCTCTCGCAATCAGCTGATGTCCTGTTAAGGGCCAGGCCGCCAAATGCCCTCGAATGGCGTCTCTCGTCTCGCTCAGCAGCGATGCCTTGAACTCCTGGTATCTTTCCTCCGGCTCATTCAGTAAGTTTGCCAATGGCTTGCCATAATTCTCCCGTGCCCACCTGCTGACATGCTCATCGATGCGCTCGCTGATCTCTGCTTTGATTTGATGGTCTCTCATGTCGTACCACTTATCGATTGCGAAGTCATGTTTGCCCTCCAGGCGTGCATGGATCCAATTCTAGCGATGTCCGAACTGCTTGTAGGCGCCGATTGACAGTGGAGGGAATTTCTTCTCGTACTCACCAAGTGGCGTGACTGGGCGAAGATGACCAAACTGTGCCGCTGTAAGGTCGAAGACATACTCCTCGTCCGGTCCTACGCTGACTATTGTGACCTCGTGCTTGAGTCTAGGCAGGTCATTCCTCCCGGCTGGTCTATTGATGTAGATGCAATCGACTTTGTATTCTTCGTCCTTGATCGGCCAATCCCTTTCGATGAAGCCTACATCGATGCCTAGATCCCTTAGTATAGACACAGCTCATGTACAATGGTAGTGCCTTACCAGCAAGTAGCTTAGTCATGAGTATCCAGAAGAATGCAAGAGCCTCGACATTAGCACCCCATGAGAGGACTTTGTTTTTGTCAAAAGTATTTTCAGGCAAAAACTCCGGACTGGAGACGACGAAGTCTTCGTCCAACGAAAGGGAGCCTTTGCAATGCACACGCAGCACCATTGGGCCTAGAAGGTTGGTAGGTGGGGCGACCTCCTTCATGATGATCTTGTCGAAGACGAGTTCGCGGAAAGTGTAGAATGACTCCTGTAGAATCTCGCCTGCGCGCTGCAATTGATTCTCAATGGGCAGCATTTGACTCTGTCTGTTTCCAGTGGGCATTTCGGCGATACTGAGACGCATCTTTTCAAGATCACCGTAAGAAAGCTTGCCAGTGTCTACAGGCTGCGTCCGCTAAAAGCAAGGGCGACGAGGGTCAGCATATGTCTTGTCGCTACACATACAGTATCTCATGCCTTGTACCCTCCGATGTACTTACGTCAATTATTAAATGAGTCCTCGATGTCCAATCCATCTTGTAAGCGATGTGGAACCGTAATGAGCTGCTGCTGCTGATGAGATGTCCGAAAATCAGCAATAAAGTTGAGAATAATGATGGCAAGTCCGCAAGTCATTGAAGAACGAGATCACTGGTATGTAATGTGCTTTGAGGTCGTTGTTGTGTCGTTCAAGTGGAAAGGCAAGAGCTTGGCATCGGGGCGCAACTACTTGCTTCAAGAAACCCAGGAAGAAGGCCAGACCCAGCCCTACAAAGTGACAGAAGATACATTACGAAGTTATGCTATGATAGGGTATCCAACATTACGACATTTTTAAATCAACCTCTTCAAGTATCCATACACTCTGTTCGAGCTCAGAACGCTCATCGCCAGGACCAGCGCATACGTATACATGTCGAAACTCTAGATCATTAAAGCGAAAAGCTTGAGGTCATATTGCACATCTTCATGACCCAAAGCATTGCTCAAGGGCCAGTTCTGATCCTCAAATGCGCTCCTTACAGATCCTGTGCTCTTGCTTGAAACGCTCCCCGGTTTACTTTGAGCGGGACTGAGCGGACTGGGGCTGATCGGGGTAGAGCCTCGTCGTTGCTCATTTGGTGCGGTAAGTGAAAGGGTAGAGCTGTACGCGCTAGAGTTGCTCTGGTCACGGAGCGGCGAGTTGCTTTGGTGTCGCTGCAGTTTCTCGATCTTCAATTTTAGATTTTCGAGCTTGTTCCAGCGTTTGTACAGCTCTGGATTGTACGAGCTCTCTTTCCATGCCACGAAGAAAGCGTTGACTGCGGTAGAGGCGCGAGTCACGGCCTTCGATCGCCAACGCGCAACCAGCAGTGCCGCTAAGCAGACCGATACTGCATCCCATTCTGCATAAGCCGGACACAGCCACGTCCAGCGTGACAAGCCAGGCTCCTCCCTGATCGTGCGAAGGCTTTCGAGCACAGATGCCGACGCTGACAGCACTTCTTCCATCTCTCGACTGGAAAGGCATGTGAGATCTTGACCTGAAAGGATTGCCGAGAGCTTGAGCCTGGCAACAGTAGTCTTGCTCGAAGCAATAGCGAGTCTGCACACAGATGAGCTGCATTGGCAGCGGCGCCAATACTTCTCTTCCAAGATCTTCTCAAGAGACTCAATTATGGAAAGCTTGCCATCTGTGGGTAGGATCGGCCATCCATTATCCTCCATGAAATCATCTGAGTAAAGGACTGTCCGCATATAATACGTGGTCTCGAATCGCAACAGGGCGAAGAACATGTCCGGAGCATGGGTCTGGCTGTTCCGCTTGGCATCCAAATCCTGCAAAGAGTCGAATTCGCTGTCTTGTATGCCAACAGGAAATCTCGATGTACATTGTCGCTCATAGACGATTGGATCCGTGCCATTCACTTCCGCAATTCGAGCATCTAGAGAGCAGATGTGCCACCAAAGTCGTCTCCGGTATTCACAGTCTAAAAATGACAATCCTTGCGTTTCGGGGTCTCGGTTGATTTTGAGTTTGAGAGCAAGCCGGACGAGGATGGCGGTGAGGCACCAAACGTAGTTGGCATCGAGGAAGTGTTGTCCGGAGATCAAATAGATCGCGAGTGCCTGCACGGCCTGGATCGTTGGCTTCGACATGAAACCAGACTTAGCGAGCGTATTCTCCAGACTGCAAGCGTAAGTACTTGAGAGTGGCCTTGCAGAGGGGCAAGAGGAGGCATCCGGCGCTGATTGCTCAAGACTTGCGGCAGCCGCAAAGCAGATAGCGTACTTCAGAGCCTCTGCGTCTAGACTGACTTGTTCCTGCTCCTCCTCTGTGGACAAGAAGAGGTGCTGAACGGCAGATACATGAATAAGCTTCAGCAGCGGGTCGACACTTGATCTGTATTGCTGCCACATTGCCCACAATCGTTTCGGCGTGAGGTGCTGCTGTTGAGATTTGGCATTGGCATTGTTCTCAAAATGAAACGGGAAATTGCTTGCCGAGACTCGCTTCTCTGGCGTTGATGTCGCTTCTTCCACCTCTGGTATCGTCGGCTCGACAGCTACGAAGCTTGCCACACTCGATGACCGCCGACGGTGCTTCGCTGCCGCATCCTCCTTTTCTCTTGTTTGCTTCGTAGGAGAATCGTTCCGTGGCTCAGGTCGAGCTTCGACAGCTGCAAGTCTCTCGGCAAGTTTTCTCAGCTCATCCTCCAGCGCCTGGATCTTGATGGAATCCTCGCCTGGTGGTGTCGGTGAAAGTGACTTGCGTGTGGGCTCGCGAACAGCCACGACATTGGATTGAACTTGATATGGCTGGTTTCTGCTTGCCAAGATCTTGCGTCGCTGAAGCTCCAAGTATTGATCCATATCCGCACGCGAACGAAGGGAGGAATGGAAACTTTCATGGAGGGAGCTGTGTAAGTATGCTCCCGTGCCCGACTACGGCCGGAGGTAGGGGCCGACTTATGGCCCACCTTAGGAGTCGACCAGCCATGGTGATCCTGTGTCTCGTATGCAAGAGAAGCGTCAAAGTGGTCGTGATCTCAAACGAGTCCGGGTAGTTAGTAGTTAGCGGTGCCTGGCGGGGATCAGATACCGGATTTCAAGCCTGCAAAGAGTTACCGATTTAGAACATGTCGGCACTGCAAGAGCCGTAACATGGGGAGAGTTGCGGCTCGTGGCGAAGCTGGCATGGAATGCCTGTCCCCGGAAAATGATCCAGTCAGATAGAGTTCGTCCAGGCGTCCGGGGGCGGGATTGCTTCAGTGCAAATTTGTTGTGATATATGCAGAGTGCTATAGCCACAATGCCAGGTTTCGGCCACTGGCGGCATGCGCACTGCGATGGCTTCCAATGAGGATATCGCACATCGTTGATCAGACCGGGTCGAGGCGGCGCTGGAAGGGAAGTGCTGCAATGCAAGAAAATGTTGTGCTGTCGAAGCTGAATATTGAAACAATAGTCGTCGTCATCCATCTAGTCCTTCATCAGTTGCATCTGCGAAACTGATACTCATCTCTTGCATGAGCTCCATCTGGCGACTCGCGTTTTGCATAAGTCAGGAAGCTCACGTCAAGATCCGATAGCCTCGAGATCGGGACTTGTGAAGAAGCGATCAGCATCTTCTCCACGAGGCTCTGCCGCAATCATGCTTGCCGTGCATCAGGGTGCATAGAGGCAGCAGGGAAACATCAGTAGCAATAGCATCGGCGGCGATGTGGAAAGAGCTGCGCAGATCGAGCCACATGGAACTCCTGCGCTTCCTGGGAGCCTTCGCAGCCAGCGGAGCTCTTAGATTGCAGGTGTTTGGGCGTCAACACAAAGCTATAGCGAGTATACTACTCTCCTGGCTTTTGCGGTCGCCAGCTTGAGGCTATGAGACTTCGCGTGGATCGGAGAGGCAGTCTCAGCCAAAAGGTCGGGAGCCAGAGTCACCGGTATCTATGGACGCGAATGGAGCGTCGCATTGTACTGCGATACAGAGGTCAAGGTGCTGGATGCAGACAGATTTGTAGCCCGGATATGAAGCTCCATCGAGAAATAGAAAATTCCGAAAGAGTGATTAACTACAGGCAAATTGGTCTCGAAATCTTTGCAAAACGCACTCGGACGACATGACAGAACGTCACGCCAAATGAGTACTCAGCCGTGCCTTCAGCCAGATAGATGTCCAGACGGAGTATTTGAGATTCCTTGATAGGAGAAATTCAGAAAGCCAGGAGAAGGAGAATTTCGGAAGAGAAGTGGTCGGCAGCTGCCGGGAATAACGAGGCCGAGGATAAAAGCAGCCAATGGGGGAAGAGTGGTAATCGAAGCGTCACTTCACATGTTCATGCCCTTTGCTTGTGTTTGTCTACACCAGCACTTATCCTGCAGAGCAAGATGTTGGCACAGAGGATCGCGCAGCAGTCGCTTCGGCGGTGTATGTACTTGGAACCGCAATAGAAAGATTCTGGCTGACAGCTTCTGCAGTAGCCGCACAGCCCAATGCATACCGATTCGCGGCACCAGCAGCAGTCGCAATGGGCATTGCCGGACAGAAGAGGTATGCGCACATACATGTATACAGCTTTGTCCTCGCTATGCTAATGAACCTGTATAGGCTAGTCGCCGCAACCTCCGTCTCCGAATCCCACGCCCGCAACGAGATCCTCGCGAAACAGCGCCTAAACCGCCCCGTCGCTCCCCATCTCAGTATCTACAAACCACAGATCACCTGGTACCTCTCGGCCCTGAACCGCATCACAGGCTGCACCGTCTCGGGACTCTTCTATGCATACGGAGCTCTCTACCTCGTAGCACCGGCATTGGGCTGGCATGTGGAGTCGGCAGTTCTCGCCGCGAGCTTCGCCGCATGGCCGCTGTTCTTGCAGGTCTTGACCAAGTTTACTTTGGCGATGCCATTCACTTTCCACTGTTTCAACGGTCTGAGGCATTTGGTGTGGGATACTGCCAGCTTGATTACGAATGATAAGGTTCAGCAGACCGGATGGTTTGTCGTGGGTTTGACGACTGTGGCGAGTTTGGCTCTTGCCTTTATATAAGACGGGAATACGCACACATTTCAGACACCGCTCTCGGCCTGCAGATTGTGCTCACAAGGTGTTTTTTGGACCAAGAGAGTCGTTTAGGCTTTTCGACACCTCGTATTTGACATGCGCGTTACGGCTTCGGGTGTCCATGTATTGTCTGTCGACCTCCCAAGTTCATGTGGCCAAGTGATCGTCGCCGAAGATTGATCGGGCATCTCAGATACGCTCTGGACATGGTGTTATGAGCCTCGATCTGACCCAACGGCAATATCGTCGACATTGCCCACGTTTTCGCAAGACGTAGAAAACGGGAAGATTCCTCGTTTCTCAAGCCCTCCCGTAGTTGCTCCTGCGCAGCGAAAAGTGGCACGTCCAGCTGCCTGAGCTTCTCGCAGTGGGATACCAAGTTCAGCACCTTCTTCAGCGGGAGGATGAAGTGACTTATGGACGCGGAGGTTTACCTTGGCTCAGAACACGGCGTGAAAGTAGCATTTCCTGGACCACCCATGTTCGCGAGAACCACGGCCGGCGAAAGAGAGGCTTGAATTCTTCTCTCGAGGTAACGTTGCGCTGGTCGATGCACAAAGCATCAACCCAGAACGGCCCATCTCTACCAGTATCTCTGGAGCTTTGAGGAGAGATGGGCAATTGGTAGTTACATCGAGTAACGAATCATTGCAAAGAATCTTATGGCGGGCTTTTGAATGGCCCCAAGTGTAAAACACAGCGATTCATGCTGTGATGCTGAATCTTGCACGAGGGGTTCTTGCCATTCGATCGTAACGAACCGGACCTCGTTGCTGTCTTGGAGTGGCCGCTCCCGGGTGACAAAGAAAGCGGAACAGCCCGCACTAACACAACACAACACGTTACACAACGCAACCTATTCAGAAGCTTGTCATTTAGCCTTCTAACTCTATACACTTCTTATATCTAGTCCATTCGTATATTCCTCGAATCTTTGACTTGCAGGGTGTGTCTAGGTGGTTGTATAAGGCCATGGGTGTGTTGTTATGATCAAAACAAACCTCCTCTAAATGGAGGATTGGGTGCGGGCTGTTCCGCTTTCTTTGTCATCGGGGAGTGGCCGATACATCGGATATTATTTTCGATAGTGTATCGCAGTGATCCACTCAATGTGTGCAGATGGTGTCTCCAGCGATCAGATGCATTGGAAGCTTTGCACGTTCGAACTGTTCGCACTTGCCGTGCGGGTGTGGTCGTGCATGGAGAGGAGAGCGATAGAATTCAAGAAGAAACAGTCCGCAAAGGGAGCAATGAGGGTGTCATGTGATGAACGCCATGATGGGCTGAAAATCTGCCAAGGGCGTGGCAATCGCATGACGCTGCTGTACTGTACAAGTTGTGTGGAAGTGAATGCAGGGTCTAGGAAAGCACGATGCGTACTGCATTCTGCGCGGCCTTGGCACAATCCCACTGGTAGAGAGCTCAGTGGCTTCGCCTGTGAAGAAAGAAAATGGTTGAACGAGAGGCGCGGCCGTAAGATTCATTCCTGGGCTCGTAAGTCATGTCTATGGCAATGGCAATGAATGCCGTCTATCCCGCGGCTTCCTTTTGTTTATCCCACCTCGACATTACGAAAGCGCTCTCAGAGATGCAATCGAAAGAATGGCAAACATCGCCTTCATGGACAAGCGCTGCTGTGCATAAAGATGATGGAGCTCTTCTCATTCCTTGAGTTTCCCCGAGTCACGCGTTGCCCTGCTTTTGGCTCAGCTGCTGTCATTTTCCACTGTCGAATGAACCGATTAATCGCTCGTCCCCGTCTTGCTGTCACGCCTCACTGGATGTGCTCGAAGCGGATTATCGCCAATTGGTGCTCGTGGGCGGCTTCGTACTGGAATCTGACTTCCTTGTAGACTTCGGCACCTGCTTTTGGTGACCGATGTGGATGCTCCATCTAGCTGTGCGGAATGCCGTCTTGGCCACATGCAAGAATTATGTGGACCTTCGTCCCACAAAGGAGGATCATGCTCCCATCCTGTATACATGGAGGACTCCTAGAACACCGTACCATCGGATATGATCATGATAGGCGGCTCTTTGGTATTGGGGCGTGAGACCTCCGCGATCTCTCGTCCGCCCTGCAAGTCATTGTTAGCTTCATCTCCGCAGCTTCAGAAAGGCACTGCACTCACCTTCCAGGTACCAGCTTCGAGCATCTGCGCCAAGCTAAGTTTGTTCTCGCCAGAAAGGTCAAGCAGAGTGTTGACCTCCGCCAAAAGCTCGTCCAGGAATCCGACGGTCAACGCTCGCCATTCCACGATGACATCGTCGTCAGCTGTGAACATTGGGACGACTTCCACATTCGGCTGTCCTTGCCTTGTAGCATTCATTTGGTAATGCTCCAAACCACGAATGGCATCTTCCTCCTTCAACGTGAGGAGACCTGTGTCCACAAGCAGACCGCCATTTCGATACTCGGGCAAACCAGTCATCAGTTCCACGCCTACGAAGTGCACATGCGCCAGCTTCTGCATCGGGACCATGAGGGAGTACGTCAGCCACTGCGTCAGCTTGTGGAATGGCACAATGCTTTCCCAAGGAGTGTTTGGATGTGAAGGCATCGAGCCACAAGGCCAAGCGTCACCCAGTGGAATTCCATCGATCTGCGTTCTCGTGGCAGGCCAGATTGCAACAAGACCATTCATGAGCGTGTCCCACAGTGTCGGCAGAGGTATGATCGGGATGGATGTCGCGTGAGTCGAAGGATGCGCAAGTAGGTAGTCGAGCATGTTGCCTGGTCTTGCTTCAGGACCAAAGATCTCTTGGTTCAGTAGCGCATCGCCAAGTCGTATGAGCAAGTTCGTTCGACCCTCCAGTCCATCAATGGGGTTCTCCGGGTTGACCTGCAAGCCCTTGCCCATTTGCTCGACAGTCAACTTCTTCAAGCCTTCGCTGTCAACGCGAAATGGCTGATCGGCATCGCTGGAGAACAAGCCCATCTTGAACATCTCTAAACTTGCTACTGCCAGTCCCTCACTGCGCTTGAACACTTTTCCGCTCTCTTTCGATTTGTATTGCCATTTTGTGCCAGCCCCGGCATCTAGGAGCACCGAAACCAGGAATAGATCGATTAATCGACGCGTTCTTTCGTGACTGTCTACGGTACTCGGCCATGTCTGCATAAGCTGATCGACTCGCGGTCTGCCACCAACCTCAAAATGCTGCCATCGGCCATGAGGAGGGATGGAGGAGTAGTCTGGAGCATAGTCGCGCTACTTCACGATCAGCTAGGTCGGAATGGCCAATGCCTCGCGAACCACTCACCTTTATAATTGAAACAACATATTGAGCCGTGTCGGCAAACTTTGACATATCAACATTGAAGTGGCGTAGCTGATTTCGTTTCGCCTTCTCTAGCACAAGCTTGCTCCGTTCTCGGACGGAATAGATACTGCGCAAATAAGCGGCCGGGTCGACGTGCGGATCTGGAGCTTTGGGCAGAGGAATATCTGGTATGCTCGCATTCTGCGAAGGAGTGCTGTTGGCGCGTCGCATACTGCTGAAGGGGCCTCCTCTGGCGTTGGGAGAGCGAGGGTCGCCGTTAGTTGAAGCGGCTTTGTCCTTTTCTCTCCTCTTGAAGAGGCCCATGATCCTCGCTTGCAGCTCTGCGTGGGGTTTGCCGCCGGCTACGCTCGCGTGAGATCCGCCAATGCCGTCACCGCCGTGTTATTAAACCTTTCTTTCAAATTTCAATTGTGTTGCTTCGTCGAGAAAACAAGAGGTCGAGAAAGCGCCAAAGGCAGCGCAAAGGCAGGTCGCCGGCGGTATAGTTATGGGAGATGCTCGAATGCTGCCCTGCCAGCAGGAGTCTGGAGAGCGCGTCCTCCGCTCCTACTTTCACCACTAGCGGCAGCAGCTCATCGTGCCGGCTCGTGCTCGTGCTCGTGCGTTCTTGAGTCTTGACAGGACAGTTGCAAAACGTGCTTGCAGATCGAACCGTGACACCTCCAGCTGGGCTTGATGGTATCGTTACAGCACCTGTACTGATGGTTATGTGAGTCTGCACAGAATCATTATTTCGGGTGAAGAATGAAGATACTGCAGCACTCTGCCTACTAGCTAGTTCTATAACCCAACCATGATCCCCGGCCAGGAGTTTGTTGTATTCGCTTTAACAATCAAAATCGGCGCCTGGCAAGGCTCCTGAAGCTTTCATGTGACTAACTACCCAGCGCTCGTGCAATACGGAGAGATTAATTGCAGCCCCGCAAGACCTGCATACTCCGAATCGGTACGACGGTAGCCGGGTCAATACGAGAAGCGAGCCTTCGGTCCGGGAGCACCCCCGAGAACACGAAGTGGCCTTGGACGACGATGAGCAACGCCAGAAGCCATGGCCAACTACCGTATATCAGTGTCATTCCATGGAAGGCTCTGCTCCCACGTGTCCGAACTTCGAACACGAAACAGAAGTCTTGCGTGGAATGTCTCGCTTTCTTCATTGCACTAGTGGACTCAGGATATTGCCGTGCCTGCATGCAAGGGACGACGCCGACCCGCTACCTACAGAATCCTCCTCAATCAGTGCGGGAAAGATATTGAAACCAAAAAGTAATTCCCCGCGGAGCCTACACTAACGCCCACCTAAGATGCGTAAACTGCGGTCCGCTGTACAGCAAAGTCTCGCCAGCGCCTTCATCAGCATCCCTCTAAAGCGACATTGGCGAGAGTGCGAGCAATGCAGACGGGCAGTTGGAACAAGGGTTCAGATCATCTTGGGCCAAATCTCGCCAGCACGAGTGCTAACTTGATATGGAGAACGCTGGCCGAAGGCCCCCATACCATCCCCATTGCGGGCATATCGCTCCGCTGTCAGCCGCGTCAACGATGCGAGAATTTGTTTTGGGACACAATAATGAAGTTGCATTCATAGCCGGGCCTTGGGATGGTCAATCAACTCCAGAGCTCCTTCCTTCACCGTATAGTTCCGACCTCTGTACCACCCCATCCACTGGCCCAGAGTCTCCTCTCCCTCTTGGCCGGGGTAAAGACCTGGTGAGCTCCATCCACTGCCTTCAACACCACAGCCCTGGCCAGTTGCTGGATCACGACCTTCAGGCTCTCCATCATGGATTGCGTGACCTGGGGTGTATTTCAAAGTCACAATGGGACGTTGATCGAATCCTTCCTCCTCGAGCTCTTGCTGTGTCTTGACAGGCGTAACGCACGCATCTGTGCCATCAAAGATCTTCTCCCAATCTGCTCGGGCCTTCTCCTTGAACAACTTCGTAAAAACAACCCTCTGATGGTCCCACGTCCTCTTATCAAGCCTATCCCTCTGCGAAAACGCATCTTCAGCCTTCAGCCCCAACCCCTTCAAAAGCACAGCATAAAACTGCGGCTCCAATGCTCCAACAGCCATATACTTCCCATCCTTCGTCTCATAAGTATCATAATACGGACATCCACCATCCAGCGTATTCGTTCCTCTCGCTTGATCCCACATCGGCGTCTTCGTCCCAAACCTCGGCATCGTAGCCAAATGCGCGCTCCCATCGACCATATTCGCCTCCACAACCTGTCCATGCCCACTCTTCTCCCTCTGCAAAAGCGCCAACAAAATCCCCATAAAACACACCGCTCCCCCACCCGCAAAATCCCCCACGATATTCGCCGGCGCATAAGGCTTCTCCCCCCTCCTCCCAAGCATACCCAAAACCCCCGATACAGCGATATAGTTGATATCATGGCCCGCCATATCTTTATATTTCCCATCCCTCCTAAACCCCGTCATCCTCGCCACGATCAGCTTGGGGTTGATCTTCATCAACACATCTTCCGGACCCAAGCCCATTTTCTCGAGCACGCCCGGACGGAAAGGATCGATGACAACATCTATATTCGGGACAATGGCTTTTATGAGTTCCACACCTTTCGCCGTCTTGGTATTCACAGCAATCGAAGTTTTGTGACGGGTTAATTGGTCGTTCGTTGCGGGTGGGGGGTCAGAGGAGGAGTTGTGGGCTTTGGGGTGTGCGCGGTCGACGCGCAGCACTGAGGCGCCGTAGTCTGCGCATAGGAGGCCGGCGTAGGGTCCTGATCATCATTAGAACCGGGCAAAGTCACAATATGGTGTAAGGAGACCATCTCACCAGGCGCCAAACCCGCAAACTCCAACACTCTTAATCCCGCTAATGGAGGAGATTTGGATGCAGCTCCATCCATTACTTGACCGCTTACGGTTTGGAGATTTTGGCCTGAGAAGGACATGGTTTTTTTTTCTCTCTCTCTCTCTCTCTTTCTTTCTGATGCAAAGACTTACGTTTTGGAAATTTGTTTTCTACGAGAGTGATGCGTGAGGCATTGTGAGCTTTTTGATGCTGATGATGATGGCCGGGTGAGGATAGCCTCGGGAGGTTCAGTTGCTCTGTTCCTTGTCGGGAAGCTCGTGTCGTTCTTTTTGCGGGGAGGAGCTGGGGAGCGGGAGCAATCAACCAGGATCGGGCCGGGAGAAGTGGAGTGAGGCTGGGAAAGCCACAGAGTTCATGGCGTATCTTCTCTTTTCTCCATCAAAGCGTTCTTAGTTGGTCGAGAGTACACTACGAGCGTTAATACTCGCTATCTGATGAAAAGCGAGAATACTAAAGAGAACATTAAATACGAAGAATTATGTCTCCGTGCAATTTTTCCGTCTGCAGTGATAATAGAGCATCCAATTCTCTTCAAAGCCACCTTCACCCAAGGATATCAGAACCTTACCTGTCGAACCTATAAGGACGAAAGGAAACTATACAGTACTCCTGCTCAGGCATGGCAGGGTAAGCTATCCTTGCAAATTCTTTCAGCCCATGATCATTTCTCGATAATAACAATAATAATGCGAGAAATTCAAGAGGAATCCCAATTAAGAAGCACCCTTCATGAGGTGGAGTTCACGGAAAAATTTGGCTGAGAGAGACTTTCGAACCTGAACGACCCAATGGCTCGTCTTGCATCTCTGCCTGGAAAAAAAATTTCAGCCGTCTCGCTTCAAAGCTCGTGGGAAATAATACAGTGTATCATACAGTACATCCGATGTTTTCGATGGGCCTCACCTCGCCACACTGAGAACTTTGACGACAAAAGATGTGCTCTTACACGGAAAGGGTAGAGCACAGCTTGTGAAAAATTGTAGTAGGTTCTGCTGGTTTTCTCCATGAGCACGTAGGTAATGGCTGCCTGCACGAATGAGCATCTCTCGGCTTATAGTGCTGTGCTAGCGACATGATCTCCCGCAGCTCCTCCTCCTCGCATCAATGCTCCTCTGAAAGAGCGGAGCCGATCACCAGTGAGACGAACGGAAGCAGCTCTCAGGCTGGGATGAGACCGACGATGCCAGCTCTGACGATGCTTCTTGGAAGTTCGTGGTCTAGTGTGGCGAGCTTCTGGATATCTTGGCTGTCCTCTGTCTTGGTCAGTATGCTTGACATGTTATGATGGCTCCCAATTGGAATCCTCACAAAGCCACCTAGGCTGCTGTCCGATCATCATAGCTGCGAGTAGCGGGATAAGGCCATGCACCTCTGTCTTCTGTAATGTGACTGCTGTGGAAGTAGCCAGCGCTCGCAGGACTGCCACTCATGACAATCTTTGGCGGCTTCGATGCCGAGCTGTGGGATGTGGGAGATGGCATTGTTGTGTGGCCGGCGCCTTGAGTGTAGGCAAGACACTCGATGTGACGGCCGCTGCCGGATTTACGATTGTTCTCCCTGAGTGTTGGAATTTCAGTCGTAGGTGCGGAGCCTGTGAGCCCTTGCTCAGCCCTGGAGGCCTTCCGAGCATGACTTTTTCTGGTGAGCTTGTCTCTTGCCATGCCTAGGAGACTCATGATTGCAAAAGGTTCTTGGGGCATTGTGTTGATACTATTGTGAGAGAATGTGTTGATGATGATCTGTTGTCGTGAAACTGTTTGCCGCCGTAAAGATGGAATCAAGTATTGCTGAAGAGAGCACGTTCTGCGCCTTCGTTGGCTGCATCACACGAGATGAGCAGGTGCGTACCTACCTCTTGAGCAGAGCGCTTTCTCATTTTGGCGCACTCTGCTTCTGGTGGATGGAACATTGCCACGAGATGATTTTCATCAAGGTCGTCTATGGCACTTGATCTCGACTACGTCTTTGCGGTGAACATGCACGATGCAAAGCCTTGGGCGATGAATCGATTCCATCTTCCTACAACGGGTCAGCGTCACGTCATATTCCCACACTTTTGATGATCGGGCGACGGCCGTTCTTGAATCATCGACGGCCGAACGTGTCACCAAGCATTGTACCAAGGGAGATAATGGTCCTAGCTTCTTTGGCCTCCCTTCGAAATATGATATCCAGCACAAGCTTAGTGTCAGTACCGAGGGGTCTAAGCTTATCTTGACGTCTCGATTTCCTGCCATGAAGAGCACAGGAGTTGGAATGGCGACATGCAGGGAGTACCGTGAACCATTGCGATGCGGCATATTCGGTATGACCATAGACAACCACGGTAGCTCTCACGGTCCGGACCCCTGATCGCGCTTTAGCCGAGGATCTCGAGGTTGCGAAGTCGTGCCTTGATCTGGCTGCAGAGTTGTTGTTGCAGCGCATGGCAAGATAATAATAATAATAATATGCATGTCGATGACAGGCCAGAGAGCTGTTGTAGTGCAGATGGACACAAGCTGAGCTGCATGACTTGCTTGCTTGGCGCTTCGAATCGGATGTTTGGCTTCGAATCTTCACGTGCTGTGCTGTGCATCATATCCACGCTTGGCCGGCCAGCGAGACATGCAGAAGGCATTTGTAGTTTCCGCAGTGGGCGTAGCAACAAAATCGCGCACCTAGACGCATGCCACGGACTCCGCAGGAGGTGAATAATGATGCAGACATTGCTGCGGCTGCAAGACGTGTCACGGCGTGTCACGGTGTTCCGACGCGTGAAAGTGTTTCCAATTCCACAATAATATGTATTAATCAAATCTACCGCACCGTCTGCCGTCTGCCGTCTTCCGTCTGCCAGTGCCTTGCCCACATGTCCTCGCCGACGACTTATTAAGCGGTGGCAGCTCACTCGCCGGGCCATGATTCCAGAAAGAATGAAGCTAGGACGTTGCTCTAGTTCTAGCGCAGGCGTTTGACCTGACGTTGTTGGAGCAGCTCAGCAGGAGGAGGAGGAGTAGTATGATAAATCCCTCATCAAGGCTCACGAGACCTCTGCTTCGGTTTCCAGCCTTCTACTACCTCTGCCTCTGCTTTGCCTTTCGCTCACTCTGACCTGCGTGGCCCAGCTTGCTTGCCCTCTCTGACTTCACCACGCTTTGCTGTCACCCGGCCACCCCTCGCAACATGTCGAAGCTGCTCCAATAATAACACCCACAGGCAGCCGCTGTCTGCTCCGTCGCAAAGCCGCGGTATATTCTATGCTAGTGCTGCTTTGAAATCCAAGCCAGGCCCAAGCCTTGCTGCATCTTGAGGCTTCCATTCGCGCTCCATATACAACTCTCTACTCGGATACTCCGTACCAGCTTCGGATTTCAGGACCCTCGCCAAGGACCAAGCTTGCCTCCAAGGCGGACGAACGCTTGTGGCGGTGATCGAAAAAGCTTTATTACCATTATTATTAAACGACACTCCCTCTGCATCCCTACATTTTCTTCTCTTCGTCGCTGACGTCGCCGTCCCTTCCCCGCGCCCCGAGTGCTGCGCCTGCTGCATCTGGGACGAACCAAGGCGCAGCGCAGAGAGAAGGGACTCTCACTGCCGCCAAGCTCAGACTGACGCAATCTGAATTGCTGCGAGGCAACACAAGAGATGGCCGTCGCAACTGGCGCAACGCCGCCTCCGGAGCACACTCAGCTCCCAGCGCCAGCGCCAGCGCCGTCACCAGCGCCCACGGCTTCTACTACTTCCATAACGAGCAGTAAACAAGGCGGCAGCGACCCTGTCCTTCCGCCACCACACGTTCCACTCGACACCCCACTTACCAACGGTGCGAACGTCAACGGCGATACAGCACCAGGAAAGCAAGATCGACCTGCCGGACCGCAGAAGAAGCCGACTTTCACCACGCGCATCTCGCGCATGTTCTCACAACGCGACACCAATCGAGAGAACGCAAAACAGGAGACCGCCGAGAAGCTACCGGAGACCGCTGTCGAGAACCCAGATGCCGAGCATCCTTCCTCGCCCAAGCAACGCCCAGCAAACCCCCAGAAGGTGAGCCGGACTTCCTCGAAAAACGAGAAGATGGGCTCAACGCGAAATGGATCTGAATCTAAGAAAGAGAAAAGTGACGCGCTGGCGCCGAAACGCTTCTGGATAGAGGAGGAGACCGGCGACCATTACCACTATCTCAAGGGCGCGAAACGGCAAGACAAGCTGTCGGACATGCTGAAAGAGTTCATGCTCGGAAAGAAGAAGCCGCATGATGAAGAGCAACCATTGTCACTGATGTCAAATTGGGTGGATCAAATTAAGCATGAGAAAGACAAGATGGCAAAGGAGAAGAATAATGGTCCAAATGCTTCTGCTACATTGGTGCAGAAGTATGGCAAGTGTCAAGAAATCGTTGGCCGGGGCGCATTTGGAATTGTCCGGATTGCACATAAACAGGACCCGAACGATTCCAAACACGAAATGCTATACGCCGTCAAAGAGTTCCGCCGAAGACCGCAGGAAGATTCGAAGAAGTACAGCAAGCGCCTCAACTCAGAATTCTGCATTTCTTCCTCACTACGGCACCCCAATGTCATCCACACCTTGGACTTGCTGGAAGACGCCAAAGGCGACTTCTGCGAGGTGATGGAGTTTTGCGCTGGCGGCGACTTGTATTCTCTGGTGTTGGCCAATGGCAAACTCGATGTCATCGAAGCCGACTGCTATTTCGCACAACTCATGAGAGGTGTCGAGTACATACACGAGATGGGCGTTGCTCACCGCGATCTCAAGCCGGAGAACCTTCTGCTGACCACGCATGGAGCGCTGAAGATTACCGACTTCGGCAATGGTGAATGTTTCCGCATGGCCTGGGAGACAGAACCACACATGACTGCTGGTCTCTGCGGCAGTGCTCCATACATCGCTCCCGAAGAATACACGGACAAGGAGTTCGATCCGCGCGCCGTCGACGTTTGGGCTTGCGGCGTCATCTACATGGCCATGCGCACGGGTCGACACTTGTGGCGCGTGGCCAAGAAGGATGAGGACGAATTCTACGAGAACTATATCCGTGGTCGAAAGAGCGAAGAAGGGTATGCTCCGATTGAGACTCTGCACAGAGTAAGCTGCACATCGCATTCCCACAGAAGCTCGTTCTATGAAGGTTGTACTCACGAAAAATGTCAGGCACGCTGTAGGAACGTGATTTACAGCATTCTCGATCCCAACGCCAGCCGTCGAATCTCTGCGCACCAAGTTCTCAACTCCGAATGGGGCAAGGGCATAAAACTGTGCACCGCCGGCGAGCAAGGTCTCTGACAGTAGCTCGTGGGCACAGAGCGCAAGATTCGACACGCTTCGGCCCTGGTCGATTTTCACTTTTAACATTCGACCACTTTTGTCATTCGACTTGTTCCGTTTGTGTGTGTCATGACACGGCAATCATTTTTGAGCGTTTACAGCGAGCGATGATGTTCTCAGAGAAGCATGCATACCCCCATGCCATGAATTTATTCCAGCAAAGCGAGCGTGGACCGACCAAAGGAGGAACGAGGGAGGATGTATGTCATTTCTTAAGATGTGAGAACCTGGCAGACATGCTGCCATACATTCGCTTGCCTGATGCGGCGACTACAGAGAGAGACGGGGCAGCAATGATGATGACTACCTCAAGGCAGATGGGGAAAGGGATGGATGTCTTGAGACCGGGTACAGGTATAGGTTTTGGTTTTGGGTACAGAGGACGCGTAGAGTTCGTAGGCTCTGTGAGCGTGAGGGGGAATCGAGTGATACGGAGAGACACTTTTGTACATACGCTGACTTTGTGTCCTACCCATGAAGGGAGGAAGAAATGGCAGTCTCTTGGTGTTGACATGTTCATACAGTATTGACGACGATGATGTTGTTGGTGATGGTTGCCGAATGCCGACTCGGGATGATCTAACTTGAGCCTGGGCCCCTGCTTCGCATTTGCGACAGTGGGGTTGGCCGTGTCAAAGCGCGTCGCTCAGTCGCCCATCTAATTTCAATTCTTGCCTACATGTATCTTCTACCCTCTGTCGCTTCCCTCTTCTGCCCATAACGCTGGAAAGAACTCCGTGCTCGTAGTCAACAACCCACCACTCATACAGAATGCATCATGGCGTCTGCCCAGCCTCCTTCGCGATATCGTTCCCAAAGAGAAAAGCATCGTTCTGACGAAATGCATAATCCCGACCACCCGCCTAATTCTCCGCCGCAACATGGCAGCCATGCGCTTGCTAGGAGCAAATCCAGGTACCGACGAAAGCAAGGAGCTGCTGAGAGAGCCTCCGACCAGAGCGCAGCCTCGCAGCAACAGCAACACCCAAGCGAGCTTCCCTCACGATACCACTCCAAGCGCCAATCACCCAACTTTGCCGTATACAAGGAGCAAATAGTACAGTCTCCACCAAGAGCACATCGAAGCACGAGTTCCAGCGGGAACGATAATGCCCGATATGAAACGCCTCCAGTGGCAATTGCTGCGGTCGATGAGAGGTTCGCAGGACAAGGACGAACTGAGCAATCACCACTTCTTTCGCCACCGGAGCCTGCTCTCGTGGGAGACCTCTTTCCACCTGCGAAGCCAGCGGAAGAGCCAGTGCGCGGTGATGGGCCTCCACAATCAGGTCAGATCCGCGCGACCAAAAGCTTGACCGAGTTACCGCTTATGGACGACGACAGTGTGGGCTGTTTTGGTGGTATGTTCAGGCGCAAGCAAGCTGCGCCTCCAGTGCCGGAGACCGCAAATCTAGTGCAACGTCCAAAAACAGCCAAGGATGGAGAGCAAGCCATCAGACCTGGTGGGGGTGGTATCGTGCCACTGTATGATGCTCCTCTCTCAGCCGTGAACTCAGGCGGTAGGCAGGATGTCATAGTGGAGTGCGGAACTTCTAATCGATTGTTCGCCGTCGAACAAGACACTACCTGCACCGATATCCTGAAGAGTGCTGCGACTGTCATGTCAGAACGGATCGACGTCAGGTCGGCAATTCTGCTGGAGTATTTTCGCTCGGTCGGCATACAACGACCGCTCCGCAGGTATGAAAAGATTCGAAACGTGTTGAACAGTTGGGACGACGATAGGCACAACAGGTTGATTATCATCGACCCTGGCACGGGAAGTGTCGAACCGGAATTGACTCTTGCCGGCGTGCCCAGGATACCACCCAGCGGAAAGTCTTGGTGGCTCTGGTACTCCCAGAAAGTGGGCAAATGGCATAAGCGCTACGTCACAATACTCGAGGACGGCCAGGTGCTCCATATGAAGGGACCTGGCGGGGCTAGGGATGCTCAGAGGATATGCCACATGAACGATTTCGACATTTACACGCCGTCGGTGGAGAAGCAGAAAAAGAAGATCAAGCCGCCTAAGAAGATGTGCTATGCGATCAAAAGTCAGCAAAGGACGAGCTTTTTCGAGGACACCAGCGACTTCGTTCACTTCTTCTCGACTTCCGATCGCGCAGTGGGCGAGGATTTCCTTGCGACCATCCAGGCCATGCGCAGCTGGTGGCTTGTCCACAAACTCGGTCAGAACGGCGAGCACAAGGCGGACCAAAAGCCTCAGTCGCCCGAAAGAGAGTCTCGCGATCGCTCGCCCAGCAGTGACCAGCACAAGTGTCCTCGTCACCGCCCACAGGAATCGATGGATTCCCATTATCAGCTTGGTAGTTTCAAGCCTTTAATCGACATGGAGCAATTTGATCGACGGCCTCGTAGTTCAGGGTCTCAGCACGATCCTGGCTTCAGAAGATCGTCAAACCCATTCGATACCCAGCTCTCGCCACAAAGGCGCGTGTCGACAAGAGGTCGGCATCCTCCACCCGCACTGAACAACAAGGCAGTCCTTGCAGACGATGAGCCGCTGGCGAACCTCAATCGTAGCACTTCGGTGAACAAGCGTACGCCCTCTGCCGATCAGACAGAGTTCAAGGATACGGGTCTGCTTGGCCGCAAGTACTCTCAGCGTCGCCAGGAGTACTCGGATAGGGAAGCTCGCGAGCAACAAGCATTCACATCAGGGCCGAATCTTCTCAACGGAGGGCTGGCTGACGGTCGAGCCGATGGCTTGCAAAGGCAGAGCAGCACTCGTAGAAACGCAAGCAACAACGAGATGAAGCGTTCTAGCAGCACGAGGAACACCAGCCGAGGTCACCATCGGTCCAATTCCTCGGAACTGAGTAGGTCCCAGTCTCGAAAACAGCAACCCAAGCCGCTGGTAGACCTGACGCCGGAATACAAAGAACCACCTCAGCATGCTCAAAAGGGCCGCGCATATGTGCCCCAGCACGTCGGCGCAGGAGGTCTCATTAAGCATGCGAACTCTCCTGAAGATCCGTTGGGTATTCCTTCGAACACAGTATTCCGTAAGGACAGGGAGCAAGCCACTCTGCCGCCATCTAGTCCGCAACATAGCCAGGCGCTAATAGATCTCACTCCCCAGCACAAGGAGCCAATACATCACGCGCGGAAAGGAAAAGGATTCTCGCCAGAAAATCATGATCCGAGGGGCCTGGTAAACCATGCATCGTCGCGCGAGGACCCGCTTGGGATTCGCCAAGAGCCTGTATTCAAGCCCGAGGGGAGACGTCGCGAAGCCTCTGGATCTGGGTCCGGCGAATCTCAGCCTGTGCGGCAACAGGTGTCGGTCAGACAGAAGCCTGAAGGCTTTACTGGTGAAGGTCTCCTCGCATCGGCCTCGAATCGTCAAGGCTGGGGCACGGAGAGCAACGGTCGTGGCGTGATCGATGGTAGCCGCGCCGGAGGTAAACCACTGGTCGACCTTGGAGAGGACGGCACCTTCGTCCAGGGAAGTCTGCTGAACAAGCAGCAGAAGGCTGAAGGCATCCCGAAACCCGTCATCGATCGTGAGAAGCGCGGAGATTGAGACGGGGAGGATGAGATGAACACTTTTTCATTCGTTTGGACGCCGAGTGTATTCGTCTTGAAACGCATCATACTTTTCCGTTTGACTGTTGCGAGAGAGGGACTGCTCGCAAGGATTATTCTTTCGTTATGATTATTACGGCTGTACTGATACCCGATTGAAGAGTTAGTACGTAAGCAAGCAAGAAAGCGACAGACAGAGCAGACAGCGGGAGTTGTGTGTGTGTAGTGTAGTGTAGTGTAGTGCGAGTATGAAGCATCGCTAGATGTGCGTGTGATATCGGAGCGGAGAACGAACGAGGCAATCCATCATTTCTGATTCTTGCTGACCTGCTTCCATGTTGAGTGAACTAAGGAAGATTATTTCTCCCATTCACTTTTATATGCGAAAATATATATATACACAAGCAGGAGTAGTTAATATAGGCTCGGGTTCAGCAAAAGTTCGTAATAATATATATAGAACTAGAACTAGAATACATCCCAACCCCAACCCTTCCAGCCAACCGCGTCCGCACTCCCATTCGTACCTTTTGTTCTTCTTCTTCCTTCCTTCCTCATCATGGTATCGGACAAAAACCACAGATAGCTAGATACACAAGAAGAGTAGAAGGACGAGACACACACTACTTTCTGCGTTGAGGTTATTCGAGCTCGACCTTGGGGAGATAAAGAGAGGAACTCGGGGCTGGGAAAGCGACTGAAGATGGCTATCATAATGGATTGTTGGGCGGAAAGAGGAGGTTCTGGGATTGGTGTGGATTTGTGCCAATTGATGCTGCTTGCTGGTAGATCATACGTGGCATCGGGGTTGTGGTAGGTAAGCAGGTATTCTTTTCGATATGAAGGTGGGTCGAGAAATAAAAGGTACCAAGAGATTATGATGGTGTAATGTAATGTATTTGATCGATGTTCGCAGTCGGGAATTTTTTTTTTTTCTTTTCTTCCGTACCTAGATCATGGCTCGCGGACATTCAAAGAAGAAGAAGAAAGCAAGCGCGGCTGTGCTTCTTCGCCAGTTGAAGCCGCGCCAGAGATCTCCTTCGCTCGATCGCAAGGTACCTAATAACCTATCTCGTTTTAACCTTAGCCGTCATGCTGTTCCAGCCCGCATACCGACTTGTTTTTTTGCCAGCGCTAACAGAAAATGCAGCCACTGCTCGATGCGAACGCTTCGCGCATCCCCGACGAGCCTCCAGAATGCGCGTACGATCCGGCGCCGAATCGCTATGCAGTCGCTCCAACGCCGGTCCAGGAGCTTCCTACTGAGTTCGATATGCATGGCGAGTTGAGGCAGGGATCGAACGCGGTCAAATGCTGCAGGATCGAGGATCCATTCAACCCAAACACGCCTCCTCGCTACTACGGTCATCCTCACACCATCTACCCGCGGAGGGTTGGCACGGTCTGCCGCTGGATGACGGTCATCATTCCTCTGCTTTTGCTTAGCACTACTGCCATTATGATTGCTTGTCTTCTGTATAAAGGTCCGCCCGATCCGACATGTGTTCGACTGAGCATGGCGGATTCGGAGAATGTGCAGTGTGGAGACGACGTGTCGAGCGGAGAGCAGTCGATTCCCAAGTGCCACGGGCTGCCGATGATGAGGATTGGAAATGCGAGTGCGGAGTTTGAGGGTCAGGTGTGGAAGGCTTGGACTTATGCTTATGCTTTTGGGGAGGAGACGTTTGCTTGTGCGAGTTTGGATGGGTGGTGGGAGTGTAGGGAAGTTGGGTGTGAGGGTGAGGAGTGTGAGAGCTTCAGTGATGTTTGTGCTGTTGAGAGTGAGGAGGGAAAGGAGGACGACTTTCCGCTTCGCCGTGGAGTTTGATGGGACCGTCACACGATAAAGAGGATGGAAGAAGGCGTGCTCAACTACGGAAATTCGAGGTCAGCTAACGTCTTTCCCATTGCTGCAAGAGTTGAGCGCGTTCGCATTCGCCATTTACATATGAGATACACAAGCGTCCAGGCGCATTCTTGCTCCATTATTATTGGCAAAATATCACACATTCACACGCGCGCCCACTCCTTGCTATCCGTTCCGGAATCCTGGGTATTCTACAAAATCGAATTGGTCATGCACAGTCTGCCAGCTAAAGAGGCACTATTCATCTATTGGCCAGCGGCGGCCTGATGGGCTGCATCAACGACAGGTTCTTCTTGCGTTTGACGTGGTCGCTGGAGAGCTTCGAAGTTGCCTGAATGTTGTTAGCGTATCGTCTTGCATTCGCACGTATACAGAGGCCTGACATACGCTGGAGGAGATTGAGAGCAGTGCGCTTCTGGCCTTCGACCTCGTATGTGTCCATTCTCGCCTCTGCCTCAACGTAGAGTTGTGTTCTGCAAGCTTTGTTAGTCCTGTACATCTTGATAGCATGTGTGCCAAGTCGTGATCAAGCTGGATGAATGCGCGCAGCATAGGCAAGACTGGCGCGTCCAATACAGCTTCTACCTCATTCGCATGTTGGGAGACTGACCCTTTAGGCAGACTGAGCAGCAAATCTCTCTGTGGTCCCTCATCGAGGAAGCTTGCAACCCTGAACCAGCTCACGGCTTGGTTTCCGCTCTCATCTCTTGGACCCTTGTTTACAGCCAGCTGATACTTGACAAGTTGGCGTCCAGTGGAAGTATCAACGAGCTCAGGCTGGTCACCCAAACGGCCGATGAGCTGCATCTTCGCAAGTGGTCGCGCAGGGGACGTCGAGAATGCGCGGGCGGCGCGTGGCACGTGGAGGCGGAGTGACTGCATGGCGAATGGGGGTTGGTGAGTTGTGCGATGTTCTGTGTGGTGTATACAGCGATGAAAGCGTGCAAATAATGGTGGAGTGTGTTGATGATAATGGTTTTGGAGGCCTCAGGTACCCAACCCCGGACGCGAAGCAAGCTCGAAACACGTCGGGCACAGCCGAAGCCGAAGCCGAAGCCGAAGCCATTCCGCCCATCCATCTCATATTTGCTCATTACTGCTCTCCACGGCATCGAATATATAGTGGAATATCCTCGCATCCATTCTTTCCTCCTGCATTCACTTCGACACTCCCAAGCACCTGCCGTGAAAGAATTCCGCAGAACGCTCCTTCCGCCTGACAAGGTCCCCTCACGGTCCCCTCCATAGCTCCACATGAATTCTCCGAATACCCAAGATCCTCTCCGACTGCTGCGCAACATGCATGTCAGCACTCTACCACGCTATTGAATGGTGCATCATGCATCCCACCGCGTGTTCGGAGCAATTCTTCCTGCTGAGAACCTTGACGCGACCTTCGCAATTGACCCTGCGCAAATTCAGCCACAACAGCATCTCGAATTCGTGAACACGAAAACGTGCTGCATATGGAGCCGCACAATGTCGCGCTTCGGGTCCCAGGGAAATTGCTGCCTTAAACAAGCTCTTCTCTAAACAACGACGGTATCATCAACGCTCACGACTCCGGACATCGCAGGCCGAAAAACGAGACGGTGAGCGACGTCCGCATCTCAAGACTATCAGCAGCGAAACGATGATGAGGCAGCTACCATCTCCGCGGCGAAAGGGCGAAAGACCGGTGTGACCTTCAGCTGAATCACAATCCTCACGCCAAACTTGAGCGAGCTGTGGCGAAATGTATCATTTGCGTCAAGATCAGGAGAGAAGCCAACGCAACAACCTCGTCGGTCTGAACGCACCGCCATAGTGGTAGCAGCGTCATCGTTGAGAGGATTTGTGACACACGCTATTGTTTTCGGAATTCGCTTCTGCCGGGGAGACAGCAGAAATCGCGAACAATGCTTGCTCGCGTGCACTGCAGGCCTGTTGCAGACGGACTTTTACACGCCAATAAGCACTCTCGGCGAGCAACAAGCTACAACTCTACCATGCAGCAAGCAATCCCAAGAGTCCAAGACCTGCAAGGAAACGAAGGTGCATCTTGAGGATTTCCTAAAAGGGCAAGTCTTGCAGGGATCCGCACTACTGTACTGAGTCCGACTTTTATTCTTAGCAACTCTGCCACTCACCAACCGCCGACGTCACTCATCGACTATGAGCTGACCAGAGGAACCTATGTCGAAACGTCAAAAGCCTGGTTTAATCCTAGAAGAGGACACCGAAGCGGTTTGTCGTGTCAGCAATTCCCACTTCGTGATGTGGAGATCGAAAGGCTGAGTGACCTTTCGTGGTTGGTTGCCACATCCACGTTGCAAAAGGATTACAGACCGCTCATTTGAGTAAAGAGGAACAACAGGCTCGTGCTCGCTTCAAACCCGAGAAACACGGTGTGGAACACGATGACTGCGTCGTAACTCACATTATTGAGCTGCAAGAAAAACTCCGCAATGCATCCCAACCAGATTCTTCGACTTCTTGCCTAGAAAGAAGCATGGATGTGAGTATCCAAGAATATTATATCGTTGACAACCTGGAACGTGTACATGCAAGCATTTCGAAGCTTGGAGAGCCGAGATATTGGATCGGCAAGATGCAGCTTGCCCGCTAGCAGATCTGGACTGGCGTGTAATCCTCCCGATCCTGCAGCACCCCCCTGGTTCCTTCCAGCACGAGAGCTACCACTCAGAAAACGATTTTTTTTAACAGCAGCTGTCCATGCTCCCGTGTCCAGACTCCATGACATGCGAAGCATTTCGCGAGGTGGGTCTTGATCAATCTTCTGTCGATTCAACTCGCTCGCTGGATGTCGGCACGCACGGGAACTCGGCTGACTGCAACTCAACACAGCCACGAGGTCGAAGCGCATAGTTGAAGTATCATGAACGGGCTGAGAGCTAGCACACCCGCCATACGAAATGAGTGACATATGGACGCTCCGCCGCTCCCTTGCAACACGCCTCCAGACTCTCCGGTGGTAGTACTAAAGGAGCAGCAGTGTGTCCTTGTACATCTTTTCATACCTTCGGTGTTGCTTCATGTTTTTCGCTTAGGCTTCATATTCATTTCGCTGTATTCTTTCTTCTAGAGCCAACATGCCTTCGGCTCTCCAGCTGTTCACAGCTGGTACGGCCTTTTTTGCCTCAGCTTTCGCTGCTCCTGCACCAGCACCAGCTCCTCAAGACGATGGCTCACACGGTGCAAAATATAACAACACTGGCAACGGCCCGATCAGTGGTTCCGAAGCACAACAGCATTACGCCCCTACACAACCTTACGGCGGTCGAGGCGCGGATCAATTCTATTCCTCAGCATGGATTCCACACGGCCAGGGCTTGAAGCCATCACTTTCACAACAACAGACTAATGGTAATAGTAATTGGGGAATGTTGGGAGCACCAAAGCTTCCCCCGTTCCTTTCTGGTGGCCCAATGCCAGGCGGCTTTCCATGGGGAGGGCGAACAGCCAAGGGCACGAATCAATACACCGACATGCCCAACACTGGAGTGACGAGGCATTACGACTTTACAATCAGCGCGATGACCATCGCACCAGACGGTGTAGAGAAGCAGGGAGCAGTCGTCAATGGACAATTCCCAGGACCCAAGATTGAGGCAAACTGGGGAGACTGGATCGAGGTGACGGTACACAACGCGCTCGACGAGGGCACCGCTTTGCACTGGCACGGTTTGCTTCAGAAGGAGACTCAATGGATGGATGGTGTTCCAGGCGTCGACCAATGCCCCATCGCCCCAGGCTCAACCTTCACATACCGCTTCCGCGCGGATCTTTATGGTAAGAATATCGTCAAATTGTGTCACGTGAAGCAAACACTGACTTGTGGACGTTGCAGGCACATCTTGGTACCACTCTCACTACTCTGCCCAATTCGCCGCCGGTATCTTCGGTCCCCTCGTCATCTACGGACCACATGACAACATCAAGTATGACGAGGATCTTGGACCCGTCATGGTCAATGATTGGTTCCACCAAGACTGGTTCAGCCTGGTTGAGACAGTCATGGCTCCAGCATCGCAGAACCTCTTCCCACCGCTTTCCAACAACGTGCTCATCAACGGAAAGATGAACTACCCCTGTCAGAACGCCACCGCAGGTACAAAGTGCACACCAAATGCTGGTGTCTCAAAGTTCAAGTTCCAGTCCGGCAAGACCTATCGTCTGCGACTGATCAACGCTGGAGCGGAGGGCATGCAAAAGTTCTCGATCGACAACCACCAGATGACCGTCTTCGCCAACGACTTTGTCCCGATCGTTCCCTACACCACCAACGTCGTCACTCTGGGCGTCGGCCAACGCAGCGACGTGATCGTCAAAGCCACCGGCAAGCCCACAGACGCCGTCTGGATGCGAGCAGACCTCGGACCAGGTTTCCTCGAAGGCGGCTGCTCTCTTCCCGATGGAATCTCCCCACAAGGTGTCGCAGCAATCTACTACGAAAAAGCCAACGAAACAGCAGTTCCCACAACAAAATCGACAGTCCCCACTTCCGTTCTCACAACTTGCAACAACGACCCTCTCAGCTCAACGGTCCCATACTACAGCATCGCACCCCAAACCCCTGACCTCGTTGAGGAAGTCGCTATCACTTTTCAATCCAACGGCACCCATAACCTTTTCTACATGAACAACTCTACTTTCCGCGCCAACTACAATGATCCCGTCCTCCTTGACGCAAAACTCGGACACACGACGTTCCCAGCTGAATACAACGTCTACAATCTCGGAAACGCGAAGAATATCCGTCTCGTGATATACAACCATGCTCAAACCGGTTCTCACCCAATGCATCTACACGGTCACAATTACCACGTTTTGGCAGAAGGTTTCGGGAAATGGGACGGGTCTATCGTCAATGCCGGCAACCCCCAGAGACGCGACGTTCAACTCCTCCAAAACGCTCCCAGCCCAGACAACCCTGCGTATATTGTCATTCAGTACGAGGCTGACAACCCAGGCACTTGGCCACTTCACTGCCACATCGCTTGGCACGTGAGCGGTGGCCTTTACATTAATTTGTTGGAGAGGCCCGATGATATTCGAAAACAAATGCAGATTCCTGGCATTATGGCGCAGACTTGCAGGGACTGGAGTACGTGGTCGGGAAATCATGTGGTTGAGGAGATTGATTCGGGTCTTTAGTAGAGAAGAGAAGGGAAGAGTTAGTATGGATTTACAGTACAGTTACAGCAGCGATTGGATGATATGGGGAGGATTTTGGTATAAGCGAGTTTGTCGCATTTGATTTGGATATAAAAAGATACCCAAAAGGTTGTTGTTGTTTTTTTTTTCTTTTGTTAACAATTTTATGGAAATAGGAGAATGATAACGTTTACCCTTCTCTTATTACTGGGGCTTTTTTTTCAGTTTTGAGTGTTGTTTTATCCCTATGTATCGCTTGACGAAGCACTGAAGTCTGAAAGCAAGAAACGTTGGTGCAGAATTGTATCTCGTAGCCATACTTGGTATGATAAGGTCCGGAGGCAACATGGTGCAGCTTGCGTCGTTGTTTATGAGGATATCCAGGCGTAATTCGGGAGCAATGAAGGATTTTGCTGCGGCTCTCAATAGTGCCAGACAGCAAGCATAGAGCCACAAGCTTGTTCTCGAGTGAGGTAGAACAGTGCCAAGCTTGCCAAGCTTTCGGCGCCGGATGCTCCGAGGTCGCGTCTTCGTCTTCGCTCACAGCCCTGCTATGTTGTGACTATTGTAAGCAGAGTACAAAGCACAATAATAATGCCACCACAGAGCAGAGGCAAAGGAAAGGCTTCGAAGCCACTAGCTGTGCCATCTGGCTTCCAGTCCAAGTCGACTCCGAACCTACCCACCCTTCGTTCGCTGGAGAATGAGAATAGCAGCGACAATATCACTTCGCCGTCTGAGCCCGCGTCTATCGAAGACTTCTCCTTAGACTCGGCTCACGAGCCACCATCACTGTCACCGGCATCTACGGACGAGGATTCGGGGGAAGAAGAAGAGGAAGACGGGCACCTACCAAATCTCCCACCAAGGCCAATATACCATCAGTACTCTAGAAGCTACACCCATCTCGCCCCTTCCGCCTTCGCTCCTCCTTTCTACAACCGCCCACCTACGCCGTTGCCGCCTTCCCCGTCCTTGACCTCCCTCCTGAGGCCTCTCACCGCGCAGAACAGCAGACCTACCACGCCAGACCCTTCCAGCGACGAAGGCACGCCGCATACTCGTGGTGATGTGACGGGCACACAGACACCCAACTCCGCCGCCGCCTCGACACTGACGAGCACCTTCCGGTCTGCTAAGCCCATCCCTCGAGCGAGCCCTCGTGTGCCTACTTACGAGTACTATGGCTTTACTCTTTACTTGACCAGTAGCTTGGCTTTCATTGTGTATCTGCTCTGGAGCTTTTTGCCGTCTCCATTCCTGCACCAGCTGGGCATCTACTACTATCCCAACCGATGGTGGGCTCTAGCAGTTCCCGCCTGGACGGTCATGCTTGTGGTCTACATTTATGTCGCTCTTGCCTCCTACAATGTCGGATATCTGACTCTGCCTCTCAAGAGCGTGGAATGTCTTGTAGACGAAGCTGCCAACGTGGCTGTAGTAGACGCGAATGGCAAGATCATACGTGGGGAGAAAGCTAGTTGGAAGAACGACATCGACACGACCAAGTACAAGCGCGGTCACGGTCAGAAGAGTAGTATCGGCAAGAAAGCTGGTGGTAAGGGCAAGAATGCACACAGCAGGCAATCGAGCGCCACTAAAGTGCAGCCGCTCAGTCCGGAGCTTGATTGGCGTAATTTATGGAATGAAGGGACAGATGCAGTGATGGACATACCTATCGGGGGAGTCTGTGAGGTTTTGTACGGCGCTGATGATGATGATTACGATACCCATTTTGAGCATACTGGTTGAAAATTCACGTACCTTACAGCCACGAGGGTCTCTTCTCCATACTTTCAGCTCCACCTCCATACCCGCTCCCGCTTCTCACGTGTCACTCGCTGCCATTCAGTTCCTGCAAGCCTGGCCGCTATATAACATTGTCCGCAATGTCGAGAATTTTGCGATGACTTCTTTCTTGTTTGTCCTTGACTCTTTTTTGCTGCCTCTTGTGTGGTGTGGCCTCGAGCCAGTGTCACTGCTCGGGGTCTTGCTCCTGCTCGGACGTCGACCGCACTTCGGAACAGCCGTTCGCAACGACGGTCAGGCTGATCCGTTGCACTTCTGCTTCGCGGACTGTCGTCCAGAACTTCGACGGTGATCGTCACCTGGAATACGGGTGCCTGGACAGTCGGAAATGCCGCATGGCGGAGCATCCTCAGCGATTGGCTCGGAGCTCTGTATCTTCAGCTTCGCCGTCTCGAGTATTGTTGCCTGCACCAGCGATTGGACAGGTATTTTACGACAAAATGACGGCGGTGAATAGCACAAGGACATGAACATATGAGCCACGCTCAGAGGCATTCACGCACTATCCCCACCAGGGAGCTAGAGGCGGTATGGCCAATCAGATTCGAGACATGTGGGCCTCGCATTCGTTACGTTTCTCTCGTATCCCTGCTTCAAATATCGGAGCTGAGAACATCATCAAGATGGTTTCATATCTCGTGCTGACGGCTCACAGCATGATAGTCGGACTAGTTCTAACGCTTTGTATTCCAAGCTCTGCGAGCGGCATCGCCAGTTTTCGATTCTCGACTGCTCCTTAGCTGAACACAGCCTTTCAGTAGCCATCACATTCGGAGACCGCGAGAGTCCGCATACAATTACCACGAGTCGAAGTAGCGCTCCTGGAATGATGGCCACGTCCAAGGAGGTGGAAGCCAAGCAGAGCAGCCTCCAGCACGAAGACCGAGACGACCTTTCCGATGCTGCTTCATCACGAGCCGAAGAGCAGACGCTCGCTGGAGACGACCTTCCCTCGTATGAAGAAGCACAGCCCGATGCTTCGAGCAAAGATTACCCCAAAGAAAAGAATGCCAATGGGAAGCCCATCGGTCCTACAGCATCCGCCCCATTCAACTTTCCCGATTCCGAGCTACCCAAATACACGACCGCAGCAAGTACTATCAACAAGCCATTGGCAATCCCCCAAGTGTCACCTCGTTCCACCGCTCCACTCCTCGCTGCTTATCCCACGAATCTCATCAATTACGGAATACCTCCGGACTCGTGGTACAGTTTCCTGAACACCACATCTGCCTTCCTCTCCGCCAATGTCTCTAAGCAAGCACTTCATCATGCCGCAGACGTGGGCCATGCTATGGGAGACTTCCAGAAGCAATATGCGAACAATGTGAAGAAGAGTGTGAAGGCCATGGGCAAGTCAGCCAAGTCGTTTAACCCATTCGGTGTTTTTGGTGGCTTCGTCGGCCTCACCGTCGGCGCTGCTTCTCATGTTGTTGGTAGCGTTGTAAGCGCTCCACTTTCAGCCATCAAGAAACCTCAGACTCCACGCCAACGCGCCCTGGCATATCTGGATACAGCTAATCTAGATTGGTTCCACTCTCGAGGACTGCACGCATTGTTGTGTGACTCCAGGGAATTATCACTCGAGCTCAACATCAGTGTCGAGGATCTGCTACACAGGGCATCGCAAAGCGAAAAGTCTTCTGAGCAGATGAATGCTCTTAGCGAGTGGATCGGAGAAGTTCATGTCGATGAGAGAGACGAGGAGTTTTCACTCAATTCGGCGGGACCGAGCTCGAAAGCTAGCAAGCAACCCTCGAGAACGCAACTACAGGTCGGTCAAGACACTCTGTGGCTAGTCTTGGTACATAACGCCCAAGTAAAGGGTGGGGACAAAGCTCCAGGTGCTTATTAAAGAACTTGAGGCATCCTGAGCAAAACCACAAGACCACTTCCCACAGAAAGAATGCCGCCACCGAAGACTGGTCTGCTTGAAAATGTTCACTGTCTTCGTCTCGTTAGGCAGGACATGATTGCTGCCGGAGACTTCGATATGGATGAAGATCTCTAGGCTCTTAAGCCACCTCCTGCCATTGATGCTGAGTAGGTACTGCATTGAGGAGTGCTTCCTGGACGGTGATTACGGCTAACTTTATAGGAATACATTTACAATTAGGCCCTATCAGTCTGCTCTACCTCGCGATTATCATTATTGAAGACTT
>LFZN01000055.1:117632-183517 GCA_001578235.1 Pseudocercospora eumusae
TTCGTTTCCTGCGCGCTCACATACTTCCGTTTTTTCGCATTCCCTAGATTCGACACTACCAGCAGGGCGCTGCAGTGTTCCCTTTATGGCATCTGCCGGAATGAAAATCCATGCACGCATCCGTCCTGAAATACACATCAGATCAGACAAGCCCCATGCAAACCGAACAACAGATCGACAAACGAATTCTGGCACAAAGATTTTCGATCTCGTTTGCTGCGTCACTTTTTGCTGGAACAAATTCATGCAGGTATGTCTCACGATCATGCAATGCCGAGCAAGCAGTCATCGCAGCTCATATACCAGATCGTTAATGCCGAAATTTTGTTTCTTTCTTCCTCATCGAGATCGTTTTCTCAGTTTCATTATACAGCACAACTCGTTTTTGGATCAAGATGAGCTTCAACAACACTACCTTCAATGCTTCTCGTGGTGGTGGTGGTGGTGGTGGTGGTTATGGCTATCGCGGTGATCGCGGAGGCCGTGGAAGAGGTGGGAATGGTGGAAATGGTGGAAGAGGCGGAAATGGTGGAAGAGGTGGAAGAGGTGGGAGTGGTGGAAGAGGTGGGAGTGGTGGAAGAGGTTGGAGTGGTGGAAGAGGTGGGAGTGGAAGAGGTGGAAGAGATGGAAATGGCGGATATGGTGGACTTTCTGAAATTCCTGCAATTTCCACCAATGCCAACTCTGCTCGCGACACCGTACAGAAGTATGCTCAAGCCATTGCCCACAACGAAGGAACAGATCCGAATGACAACAACAACTTGCAGGCCATCAAGTACAATCACGGGCTCCGTGATGCATTCCAAGCCAGCGAACCAGGGTCTGCGATTGCAACAAACTATTTCGGCATGACAACACCGAAAGAGGTCTATGTCTACAGTATTGAAATGGTCAGAGCCGGCGGCCACCAAGTTCACAAGCGTGCTGACAGAAAGCTGATTTTCGACCTTCTCCTAAGTACCCACCCTGGTCTCATTGTTACCGGTCAGCCCAAACATTGGGCTACCGACTATCAGCTAATCTGGAGCACTGCACCCTTGTTCAATGTCGCAAGTGGAAATCGACGACTGGCAGCTCCCCATACTGGTGGCCCTAGATCATATCGCAATGAGTGTGGTGAGCAGTTGCAAGTCCAGCAGTTGAACATCTACTATGAATCTACGATAGCCTGCGACCTTCAGCAGTTCAATGATCCCGCGGCAGGCAGCGACAGGAACAGTCGCCCTGGAATTCTTCTCCGCGGATTCAATGCTTTCTTGAGCGATGCTGCTCGCTCTCCAGGGCAGAGCGTTGAGTTTACCTCGGGCAGTAAAGGTTTCGACACTGCAAGAGCTCCGACAACACTCCAGACGTATAACGGAAACAACGCTCTGGTCGCCCTCAGCGGATTCTCCTTATCCGCCAGGCCTGGCATCAGTGAGTTCCTGGTCAACATGAATACCGCCACCTCTGCCTTCTTTGCTCGTATGACTGTTCAAGATTTCTTGAATTCTGTTGGAGCTAGACCGACTGCTAGACAGCAGCTTGGTCTTCTGAAAGGTGTCAAGGTCAGAATCACTTACAACGTTGGGCCTCAGAACTGGGCAGCACGAGGACAAAGAACTGAATATCGCTTCATACGAGATATTAGCAGCCTGAATGTCTCGCAGCAACGAACGATCCACAAACCAAATCAAACAATTTCTCAGTGGTATCAAGATACGACGAATAGTGGCGATCCTTTCTATCCCAGCCATCCCATCAACATCCCCAACAACACTGCCTCGATCAAAATAGCAACAAGCAGTGGGGATACGTTGGGCTTTGAAGGATGGTATCCGGCGACAGCACTGGAGATTGTGGAGTTTCAGCGTTTTGGCAGTCCTTTGAGCAGTGACGCTATCAGCAAGATGATCAATGCCGCGCGTATGTTTCCCAGCCAATCTATGCAGCGCATCACGGGCCAAGGTCTCGGTATGTTTGGGCTCCAGACCCAAGCTCAAGCAGCCAATCTGACTGCTAAGTTCGGCATGACAGTCAGTAACGAAATGCTTCGGATTCGTGGCCGTTGGCTACAGATCCCTCAGATCCGCTACAATGGCGGGTCCAAACAAGTCATCAATGCTTCTTGGGATCTCAAACAGGTCAAGTTCAAGAGTTGTCCAGGTGTCTCGGAGCTTTTGGCTCTGGACTTGAGGCGCGGACCCGGCGGAGAGCTTTCAAGGAATATTGAAATGCTCCGGAAGGCACTGGCAGACCACGGCATCGACGGCACAGCGCCACCGGGATTTCGTCTCGATTCACCCGATGCCAAACATGCTATTCACACCCGGCAGCCTACACCACAGTTTGAGACTGTGATTAACCAATTGTTGAACGAGACGGTCGAATCCAAACTCCGTGCTTTTATACTTGTGTTAATCGGAGAGAAGAATCAAGACCAGTACGCGTTCATCAAGCGGGTTGCTGAGCTACAGCTAGGCATCCAAACTGTGTTTCTTGTACAGAATGAGAAGCGGTTGGGAGCTTTCAACCCTCAGGCTGCATCTAATATCGCATTGAAGTTCAACATGCGCTCAGGAGGAGTCAATCACGATCTTGGCACCCAAGGCTTTGCAGCTCTGAAGGTCCCAAAGCGAGTCAGCAACACGATCGTCATCGGCGCTGATGTAACTCACCCTCCAACTACCGCCAGCCCTGGTACGCCCTCAATCGCAGCTGTTGTTGGCACAACTGATGACGACTTTATGCACTTTCCTGGCTCAATGCGATTGCAGCGTGGCAGACAAGAAGATATTGTTGAGCTCGGAGACATGGTGAAGGAGCGACTGATTGATTGGGCAGAGAAGCACAACGATCAACTGCCCGCAAACATGCTCTTCTACAGAGATGGAGTATCTGAGTCGCAGTATGACAGGGTCCGGCTCTACGAGATTCCTCAGATTCAGCAGGCATACAATTGGGCTCGCGAGTATCTCAACTGGCGACGACAGAATCCAGACTCAAATGCCGTGCTGGATACGCAGCGTGACCCATGGCCACCGGCAGCCACTCGACCGGGCGATCAGAAGAAGCACGATGAGGTGCAGGCACCAGACTTCTTCGAAGACAAGACCAAACTGAAAGAGCCCTTCAATTTGACATACGTCGTCGTCGGAAAGCGTCATAACACACGCTTCTACGCCCTTGACGCAGCCGACGCCTATCCCCAGCATCAATCCCACCACCCTTGTGGAAACGTTCGTCCCGGTCTGATTGTTGATCAAGTCATCACTCACCCACATTCTCTCGACTTCTACCTCCAGTCTCACCAGCCAATCATCGGCACCGGCAGATCTGCTCACTACTTTACTTTGACCAACAATATGCAGTTCTCTGCAGACGAGCTCCAGAGAGTGGTAAGTCTTGGATCTGACAATCTTTTTCATCGAATGCTAAGCTAACCTCATTCTCCCAGACCCACGACTTTTGTTACGCCTACGCTCGCGCCACCAAGGGCGTCTCGTACTGCGCTCCAGCATATTACGCCGATCGTCTCTGCGACAGAGGTCGTGCGTATCTTCGCCACTGGCTCACTCGCCAGGACCATCAAGAATACCGTGCATCGCGCGACCGACAACAAGGCGAGACCTTTGTTCAGTACAACGACTTTGTCAAGAACCAGCTTCGCAACCGACCGTACTATCGACCGTTGGAGAACCAGCATATGAAGAAGTACGGCTTTGCGAGACGTAATCCTTGGCATCCAAACATGGATCATGTCATGTTTTACTTGTGAGAGAGTGATTATGATATTGGAAAGGGGGACGCGTTGCATAAGAAGCGAACTTGAGATCTTCGAATAGCAGTCTATCGCTTGCGGCCAGAAGTAGAGATTCATCCAATATCCCCATTACTTAATTTCTTCTCTGCACCCTCTGCCAAATCTCTGATTGTATTCGTTCAGCTACATAGTCGTCTGCCATCTCATTCATCCACTGCTGCCTCAACCGGTCAGATGAAATTCGTCATTCCTTCAGCATGTGGTGAGAAGTCGCTGGGAAGGCTTTGGGCCCCTTCCCGGTAGACGGCGGAGCGATCTCCTCCATTGCCCATCGTGGGTGGCATGCTCCTCTTTTGCGCTCAATACCTGTTCAGAGATCGGCAGACTAACATGCGGGCACCCAGCTGCCCTCCATGCTGGCAATGGCAAGCAGTTGTGCCACCAGATCGCTGCCCTGGCGTTCTTCCTACTTGTTCACGGCGGTATGGAACACAACATACTGGAATACGAGTACACTAGTCTGAGGGTTCGCTTCCGAGAATACATGTACCTTGCTCCTTGACTGCTGCCATGTAGAATATCCGTGCTGATTCGCCTATTGAGATACTCCTCCAGCGGAGTGACTGCGTGGTAATATTGCCCGCACTGAGACGCCTGCTAGATCAATAACGTATGACCGAAAATTACTGTATGACAGTCGATGGCAATGACTTCGTGATAGTATGGCATTCCATCGTACTGTAGTCGCCGATGCGCTTGATGCAAACCTCCGATGATGGAACTTTGAGCGAGACTTCTTCGATGGTCGTAGCAGTGTCTACATGGCGAGATTTGCGAGGTCATTTGTCAACGCCTTCTTAACTAGCTCATAGGTCTCACTGCACGCTAGAAAATTGAGAAGCTTCCCTCTGCTTGTCATTTCGCTCTGGAACTAGGTGATCTGGGAAGTCGAATGATATGCTCTGACTGTCGGGCGCGAGGAAGGTGTCTTGTTCAAGCGTAAGTGCTTCTTCTCTCTTCCGTATATTCTTGACATTGACATCGAGCATAAGCCGACGCTGGAGATGGGAGGCGCTTTGCAAGAGTTCGCCGGCTCGGTGGATGCTTCGTAGCACATTCTCCTGACTGCAATGATCGTGGTAGCTGTCACGATCTTGGGAGCGGCACTTTGTGCTACAATAAGGTGGTGTGGTCACACTCAATCCATGCCCGCTGCACTCGAAGCAGGTGAGAACGGGTCGCGGCACGCTGTTGGCGCAGGAAGCGCAGGTCTCGGTTGTCAGGGGTGGTTGCGATGTGGCCATTGTTCCACCTATTCTGGATCTGAATGGTCAAGTGAGGTTTCCAAGTTTGAATCTGAAGAGTTGTTCATGGCGGTGCAGGCAAACATCGCAGACGATAGGTCTTGGCGTTTCATGTGGCTTCCACTTCGAGCAACCCCGATTGAGGTCCCTTGAGCTCTGCTGGCTGGAAATTGCTGTGTTATTGAATCACTCTCAGTCCTCAGAGCGAGTATCTAAATCCTTTGTTGTCAAGCTCAGTCATATCATGCATTCCTTGCTCAATCGCAGCCTTCTCTTCCTCATCGCTGTCTACGCCTCGTGCGGCCGCCTCCCTATCGCGCTTCTTGTTGATGGACCACATGTAAAAGTAGAGGACACAAACTGCGAGGAGCTTGATCGTATAGCCGATAAGCATGCTGAACACCTGTCAGTGACAAATCACATGTGGGGGAAGAAGGCGATACTGACGCGACATATGCTGAATGGTAGCCAGGTGCTTCGCTGTCCTTGAATGTCTGTGGCCCAATGATGTTCCCTACGCAATATCCTGTATAAAGGATGGCGGCCGTAAGCTGCTTCTTGGTGAAGCCGCTGATGTTGGAGCTGACCATTGTCAGGGACATCGAGAACCCAAGACCTTGAAAATAGCAGAGCCAGATTGCAACCAACCTGCCCCACTTGTTAGTTTCTGGAAGTCCCACCAACAGCCCGGAGCCGACTATGCAGATCAGGTTGGCCACGATCATGGTCGCGCATCGTATATTCGGGAACTTGGAGCAGATGATACCGCCTCCTAGCAAAGAGAGGAATTGTACTGCTCCACCAGGGATTTGGAGATACTGAGTGCCCAACGTCCCGAAGCCGAAGGACTTTAAAATGATCGAAGTGAAGCTGGTCAACGCTGAATTGGGTACTTGTGCACCGACAGCAAGAACGAATAAGAGCCACGTCTTTGGGTCATAGATGGTCTGCCATGCCTGGTGCTTGGAGAACTTGCTATTCTTGATGCCCTGCCTGTTCTTTGCGACTCGCTCCACAGCCACGTATCGTTCTCTCTCGGTCAGGAACTTGGCTTTCGAAGGCAGATCCGGTAACATGATCAATGCATAGACACCAGCTGCGAAGCTGATAGAGCCGAAGATGATAAAGATGTACATCCATTTGGCAAGGCCGGAATTGATATGTCCTACTGCGTAACCGATCAGACCTCCGAACATGGTTGCAATTCCATTGGTACAGTAGTACGACTCCAGACGCAGCGGCTGTTCAGAGGATGTGTACCACATTCCCATGATAAGCACAAAGCCAGGGTTGACGGCTGCTTCTACGAAGCCTAGAAGGAACCTGTTCGCTGCGATTCCGGCGAAGTTGTGGCAAGCTGTGAAATCATCAGCCAAATCTCCAGGCCGAGGAACCAGGCAAGGTCTTACCGGGTGTAGTGAGGAGGATCACTCCCCAAAGCAAAGTCGTGACAGACAAGAACTTGCCGATGGGAAGCTTCTGCATGAGATATCCACTAGGCCATTGCCCGAGAAGGTATCCGAAGTAGAAGATACTCGCCAGCCACGAGTACTGTTGCCCATGAAGGTGGGTACCCTTTTGCAGCCCATATGCCGAAGCGTAGTTGATGCCATTCTTGTCCAGTTGCTGTAGTAGGAACAAAATCCACAACACCGGTATTATGCGCCAGTCAATCTTCTGCAAGACTTTCTTGTATTCGCTAGACTGGATCGTCTCGCCGGCATGTTGTTTGTGGACATCATACGTTTCATCGACCTCTGAGCCACGGGTTGAGGTACTTGGAATAGACTCTGCCGTAGGGTGAACAAAGTCTATACTTTTCTCGTTGAAGTCTTTCCCAAAGGACGCGGAGCTCACGGCCATGGTGTAATGCCTGGGAAGGATATCGAGCGATGAGTGATTAGAGCAAGGAAAGTTAGAGTGAGAGAAGAAAGAAGGTTAGCACCATGTGCTGCATAGCAGCATCACCTCCACGTGTCGGCCATGCATTCTCATGCTTAGCAGAGTCTCCCTTACCACGAGGCGATACTAGAGATGTTAGACACAATGGCACAACCCCTGTGTGCACGAAACTTACACCGTGAACACAGCCATTTGGGGACCTAGTCTTATGAACACGGCGATTAATAAGCATAGATACAGCGAATAACTATGTGGAGCCTTGGATATCCGTCGTAATGTATGCTATCCGGTATGGGTCCGAGGATGACTAAGTTGTGTCTCGTGTATGTTCATACCGTGACCACTGTGATCATAGAGGCTAATCTTAAAAACACGGTGACTCTACATCTCTAGGCGATACCCACCGCGGCCGCGTCTTTGACAACACGTTCACTTCCTCCGGACCATCGCTCCGACACGGCGATTATTGTATGCAGAAAGGTGAGGTCGTCATTGGCTCTTGTACATCTGCGACGACGATCCTCAGCATCGTTCGAGGCCTAGTGTTGATGTCGTGATCTCGCGTGCGACTTTCACTGAGCCTTCTGCCGGCGCTTTGGTAGCATTTGTAGAAGTTTTCTCTTTAGGACCAATGAATAAGGCTGCTTGGCCACGTCTTGATGAGCTTCGGCTGCGGCTTTGAATCGGCGCAAGAGCTTGTTGAGCGAGATTGTGGGTAAGAGCAAGAAGTGTTGTCGTCTATCGGATAAGTATGGGATACCACATACACGCAGCGTGCCCAGAAATGCATCACGCCAAGACCATACCACCACAACTGGCCCTTCAGCATTGAGAGATGCAATTCAGCACCCCAAGTCCTGCTACCAGCAAGCCTCTCCTGCGTGAGAGGCCCATACCATAAAGCACATGGGTCGCACAAAGAGTTGTGAAGAAGGTCAACCGTGACCAGAAGGCAAATTGACGTCAACAGCAACCAGGTTGGTGGCCACACGACCATCGTGAACAGGTAATGGCTGCCGTATAAAAGCAGATCAATTGGGTAAAAGACTTACACTCCTCTTCCCCAAACACGACAACAATCCGCCAAAATGTCTCTCATGTTACGCCCAATCTTTTTTCCACCTCTGCTATTGACCCGGAAGCCAGACCCTGACCCAACAGCTCCGGAACATCCACAACCACTTCTGCCTCCATGGCCAGTCATTAAAATCCTCGATTTGCAGCCCGACCCGAACTGGCCGCCGAAGCCTAAGCTTTCGTTGACGCAGCCAGACTCTAAATGGCCACCAAAACCAAAGCTTTCATCGCCTTCGGAAGATCCAAGACTTCCAGGTCCTGATCCTGTTGGTCCACCAGACGACATCTTCCCAGATTGCTTGTCATGGCGTATGCTGAAGGATGATGCTATGGCCATTTGTGATACCTAATGCAATTTCGATCAGCTAGGACATCTCATCTATCCGAGCAAAACGACATGGCAGGCGCAAGGTTCGTAATAGCAAAGAAAAAGTCACTACTCGCCCGTGCTTCAACAGTTTTGCACCAGCACTCACACCAGACCAACCCATGTCAGGCGGCTGTTGTAGCGAGAATGATCGGTGGATGGTGAGTTTATAAGACAGTATCAATGAGCTCGGCTAATCCCGGACTCGAAATATGTGGTGAAGGATGTGACTCCTATTAGATTTAATATGGAATGCTAAGTCGAGATGCGATTTGAGAAGCACGCGGACGCACGAGGCGAGCGCTGCGGAAATCTCACTCCGTGCTGCTTCCTTTACGTACTAAGTTGACATGCTGCTTCTAGATTGAGCGGAAGGGCACAGAGCATGTACATCGGGAGAAGCGCGTGTCAGGTGAAGTATTATGCAGCTTCACCTCATAATGGCTATTCTTACTTCCTTTCGTCGACACAAGGGGACTCAGATTACCTTTGTAATTACACGGCTACGAAAAGATTCGAGCACTTTGAAAAGGTGAAGTATGCACTAGCTTCACCTTGCATAAACAGCTCTAGGACGGTCACATTAGCGATACCGCCGAGGGGAGATTTGCGGTTACTAGTATTAGAGACCGAGTTCGAGCTAATAGATCCTTACTCAACTGCGCAGTTCATAGCAATCCTACTATCGCGTTAAATGAATGTGCCTGGTAGAGAAGTGCCTAATGTGATTACTTCGTAGTGATTTTACTTGCAGCTAGGTGCTCTCATATTCTAGATCAAGGCAGATGCGTTGAAATTCGCGGCGTGTGATCGTGATGCGACGCCTAACCGGAGAAGTGAGAAAGGTGGGATCCCACTTAACTCGCATTCTCCAAAAGAGTCGTTTCGCGTGTGTTCAAGGAGCCATACACTATCACATCATTGCGGATCGTAGCGTCTATTTAGAATTGACCAAAAGCTGGCTCTACATCTCTTCGAATTACGACAGGACAGCATACAACCCAGCCAAACCCGCCGTCAATCCAAACCTCCCTCTAATATGATTCTGGCTGACCCACCCCTTCAACAGCTTTGGAACCTCCTCACTCACGCCCGCTTTTTGCTGCAACGCAACGTCATTCGAAATTTCGATGAGCCTATTGAACCCCGGCTTCGTCACGATAGCCGTCTAGAGACCGATGCCAGCTATTGAGGGCGCTCCGGAAGTGCAGACAGTTCTTTGGCTGGAGTCTATGGCGCGGAAGGCTAGGTAGGCGAACGCTGTGGCGCCGAGGACATTGACTGGGACCAGAATGTTGAGACCGTTGTTGTGGATTTGCGCGAAGACTTTGGTTGAGACGCTGCTAGGATGGCAGTAGAGGATTGGCACTGCGTTTTGGCTGACGGCGCACTTGTACGAGCCCGCGAAAAAGGCGGAGGGGAGGGCTGTATTTTGCTGCGAGAATGGAGTCTATTTGGATGGTTCCGAAGATTCTTTCTTGGAGTCATGTGACGTTTTGGTTGTGGGGACCGTTGGCTTGCGCTATGTGGAATATGCTGCTCTTTGTTTTGACATTGCTAACGACGAGGGACAGGGAAGGGCATATGCTTGGTGTCTTGTACGAATCTGTGCTCGGGTGGAGATGTTGAAGTGAGGCCGGGGATGGGAGTGGAGTTGGGAACAGGTCAAGCGGTACACTTACGACGCGTCGAGAGCTACCTTTGATAGTCTGGTATTGTTGCTAGCGACAGCATGGAGCTTTCGATGCTTTTTAGCAGCAAGTAGCTTCTCGCCTATAGCAAGAGACGGACGCGGGCTGTCTCGTCCAGCAATGCGTGTCAGGAGTGGACATCGTTCGCTCTTCAGGAGTCAAGGAGCTCGTCTCATTTTGGACTGCGCGGGTGGTGTTGCTGTTGTAAGAGCAAGGCAGATTTTATGGTGATGCCTCGGACAGAAAGTGTTGGTAGTCTCGAGCTATTTTTGGCTTCGTTGTTTGATGGCCCGGCCCGCGATGATCAGCCAGGGTCCGCATGTGAAGGCTGTTCTCAGAAATGACTCGCACAGGTTTGCTCAGATGAGGGCAGCGTGTCCTCTGCAACTCCTTGCCCTCTGACTCCCTGCATGCGGCAGTCAGTGCGAATCATCCGATGCCTGAGCAAAGTGCAGCAGTCGCCATCCGCACTCGCCCCTTCCAGCGCCTTTCTTAAGCCCAGTCCCGCGCCGCGGCGTCGCCTATTGTCAGTCGAAGCCGAAAGCACAGCCAGATCTCCAACGCGTCCTGCAAGATCAGCGATGGCTGCGGCACAGCCTGAATGGCGCGCTCCTCCAGCACCAAGCGCAGAAGTCCAGGCGCGATTGCCAAGGCTGAACGTATACAACTCGTTGACCAGAACAAAGACACCATTTATTCCGCTCGATAGGAGTGGAAAGAAGGTTACCTGGTATGCCTGCGGACCGACTGTATATGACGACTCGCATTTGGGACATGCGCGAAACTATGTCTCACAAGACATTATTCGTCGGATAATGTCAGACTACCTGGGGTTTCACATCAACTTTGTCATGAACATTACCGACGTAGATGACAAGATCATTCTGGCTGCTCGAGAACAGTATCTGTTGGCCGACTTTCTTCAAGGGCGAAAAGAGATCGATGATGAGCTCAGGCGGACAACCAGCGAAGCACTGAAAGAGTATGCGAGCAAAAAGCTTCCAAAACTAGAGCCATACTTGCCAGAGTCTGGCCAAGCAGATGATGCTGCTGTTGCGAAATATACACAAGGTGTGCGAACGGAATATCAGAATGTGCTGGACGGAAAGAGTGAGGATGGGCAAGGCTCGCCTGGAGACAAAGAGGCTAAGATCAAGATGCACCTCAACACCGTCAAGAATGCCGTCGATGCTCTTCACTCCTCAGATGCGACTCTACCACTGTTCGTCGAAAAGGCGTCAGGTGTGTTGAGGCCGTACATCGACAGACTGAATTCATCCAAAGTCTCTGGCAAGGATCACCACATCTTCACGAAGCTTACGAAGAGATACGAGCAACGATTTTTCGACGACATGAAAGCACTCAATGTGCGGTATCCAGACAAGGTCACCCGGGTGACTGAATATGGACCACAGATTGTCGACTTTGTAAAGCAGATACAAGGCAACGGATTTGCTTATGAGAATGAGGGCTCCGTCTACTACGACACCGGTGCATGGGAGTCGTCGGGTGGTCACTACGCGCGACTGGAGCCTTGGAATCGCAATGACTCGGAACTGCAAGCAGATGGCGAAGGTTCATTAGCCGCAAAGAAAACATCCTTCAAGAAGTCTGGCGCAGATTTTGCGTTGTGGAAAGCATCAAAAGCTGGAGAGCCGAGCTGGGACTCGCCCTGGGGTGAAGGTAGGCCAGGCTGGCATATCGAGTGCTCGGCGATGGCATCAGACGTGCTCGGAAAGCAATTTGACATCCACTCTGGCGGCATTGATCTTGCCTTCCCTCATCACGACAACGAACTTGCACAGTCGGAAGCATACTGGCACAAGTGCGGCGCAGAGAGCGAGCAGTGGGTCAATTACTTTCTTCACATGGGCCACCTCAGTATTTCTGGCAGCAAAATGAGCAAGAGCTTAAAAAACTTCACTACGATCAAGGAGGCGCTATCCAAGGGAGACTTTACACCAAGATCGCTGCGAATTATCTATCTATTGGGCAACTGGAGGGATGGATTAGAGATCACACCAGACCTGAGGAAAGCAAGCGTCTCATGGGAGGAACGTGTGGACAACTTCTTCCTCAAAGTGCGGGATCTCAAGAAGAACCCAACAAATGACTACACGAATGGAACGAATGGAACACAAGCTGATCTTAGTCAACTCTTGGAAGCTTCGAAGGAGAAGTTCCGAGAGGCAATACTCGACTCTTTTGACACCCCCGCAGCAATGAGAGTGTTGAGTGAGTTGATCACAGCATACAACTCAGCGCAACACGTGCCCGACACCACATCAGAAGCTATTGGCGAATGGATTACACAGATGGTAGTTATGTTTGGCCTAGATGCAAGCTATCGCAAAGGTCAGATGGGCTGGTCTGGCATTGACATTCCAGAAAAGGCCAAGCCATTCATCGAGCCTCTCTCCGAATTACGTGACAAAGTGCGAGAGCAGGCCATAAAAGGTCAAGTCGAGCTCGAGTCGCTCGGCAGACTGGAGGAGAAGGACAACTTCTACAAGGCAGAGGAGCAACCATACGCCAAGGCATATGCAGACTTCCAAAGAAAAGTCTTCGAGCTTCACAGCAAGAGCGCCGCAGCCAAAGAGTACCTTGCCGCCTGTGACGACTTGCGAGACAGCGTGCTCTGGGATCTAGGCATATACCTCGAGGATCGAGAAAATCGTCCGGCTCTGGTTCGACCACTATCCGAAAGCTTGAAGCAGGAGCGGCAAGAGCGGGAGAGCAAGGCTGCTGAAAAAGCTGCTGCCAAGGAAAAAGCCAAAGCTGAGGCCGCTGCTAAAGAGAAGGAGCGGTTGGAGAAAGGCAAGATCCCGCCATCCGAGCTCTTCAAGACTGATGAGTACAAAGCCATCTACAGCGAATGGGACGACAAGGGAATGCCGACGAAAGATAAGGAGGGCAAAGAGGTCGCAAAGAGTCAGGTCAAGAAGTTGACGAAAGCTTACGAAAACCAGAAGAAGCTGCACGAGGCGTGGCTTGCGGCTCAGAAGTAAGGAAAGGGAAGAGATGATGATGCACGTGCGACAGATAAACATAAAGCCAAACCATGATACTAGTCCAAAGCTCACGCTGGTGCTGCCGCTATACTTCCGTGTTTGCATGCATCTGTATTCATCACTGTCGTACGACCAATCAGCTTGTGCAGCTTATCCTCCATACTGAGCCAGATATCTTGCCTCCTTTGGAGGCCCAAATCAAGCACTGGATGAGTTGCCACGATATTCATTGCCTGCAGGGAAAAGTCGATATCGTCAGGAACAAGACCTTCGGAATCACTGTCACTGAAATGCCTCCTAATCGTCGATGCCAACAACTCAACGCTCTCCAACCTCATTCCTCGAACATCCTTGGAGACCGGATACGTCCCTGTCGTCACCGTCCACAGACCTGACGTCTGAGCTAGAACAAAACGTGAAGACCAGGCTTTCGGAAAAGAGGACTCTTCCGGTTCTGATGTCTTCCGGCGTTCAAGCAAAAGGTAAAATCCGACGTGCCCTTGCCATCGCATCGGCTGAGGAATCTGCCAGTGCTGACTCAGATAGATTGAACGTACTCGGCTTAGACTGTCATTGTTGAAGAGTAGTTGAGCCCAGATTCGAGTGCCGCGAGACCAGAGTGTTGCCGCATCGTCGATGTTGAAGATGAATTGGCTGTTGCTGGCGTAAATTGGGATTGTTTCGTGGCGGAGGAGATGACATGTTCTAGATGTTGATGGTGTGAGAGCGGCGTGGCCTGTGAAGTTTTTCAGGTTGTTGGGCTGTAGGTCGGGGAGATATTCGTAGATTCTGTTGATGGTATTAATTACTAGTCAATGGAGGATTGCAGGAAGGAGGTACCTTAGGCGTAGCTCGGGAGGGATAGTGATCAGTGACATTTCAGAGCGGAGTGGCACTCAGGTATTGTAATGGGTCAGAGTAGATATGGACAAGTTGCAGGATAGAAGAGATGTGAGGTCTGGTCAATGTGGTTGTGATCGATCGATGTCGCCATACCTGTGCATGTAGAATGTGGCACGGCGTGCGCAGTTCTCATACTGCGCCAAGAAGAGGCGGGCACACCACAAGCGCAGGACAAGGACAAGCATGGAGATGGAGCGGGTGTTCGCTACTGTGCATGTCTGATGCTGGGACGCTGCTTAGAATATATACTGCAAGCGATCAAGGAGCATTGCGAATTGTATGGCATAGTGATTTGGTGAAGTGCCTAGGCAGGCTTATCACGTGACCTGCGCTTGCCGAAGTTCCCGAGCACTTTCGGGCTGCACTTTCCTTGCGCTGCGCTTACGCTCAAGGCACCTCACTACTCAGAGTACGGGCACAGAGTCCGGTCTATCAAAGCTGGGCGGGGCAAAAACATCTCTACCAACAGCCTTTACACACGCGCCAGACGCGACCGCACATTGAATAACACCCAAACACGCCTGCCCGTCTTTACTGCCTATTTGCGCGCTCCTTGCTCACCACGCGCCACGAGCCTCCATTACACCAGCGACACTCCCATCTCCTTCCCCATCTGGAAGCGCAAAGCAGCATCGCCGAATCGCGAAACACCCTCCCCTCCCCACATCCATTATTCACCGCCGTACCGACGCGCGATACATGCTTGCCACCCTCCCTCACCACCCGTAGTAGGGATTCCTTGGCGGCGGTGTCGAGCGCGACCTTGGTGGGTTGCGCTGCCGGGAAGCACTACATCTCGACATATCTCAGCCAACACCACCCATCATGGCTGCCGTTCAGCCCTCGCACGGCATGCAGCAGGGCCAGCAGGGCCAGAATGCGATAATGCAGCAGGTATTGCCGCCTGGCATGACTAGGGAGCAGGTACAGGCGATGTTCAAGGTATGTCAAGGGCATATACTCATTCCAAGATGCTCGAGTCCTGACGTGATGCGCGACAGGAATATCAGACGAAGCGCTCGCAGGGTGTGCCAGACACTGACCCTTCCATGATCAAGCTGCGCCAAGTGCTGTCAACGGTGCAAGCGCGGACGGAGCAGATCAAGAAAATGCAGACCATGAAGATGCAGCAAGCTGCGGCGATGCGGCAACAACAGCAGGCTCAGATGCAGCAGAACGGCCTTCCCGCTGCCGCCCAGATGAATGGTGCGTCCGGCGCCATGCCTGGCCAGACCGACGGACAGGCGCAGCAATCGGCGTCAATGTCAAACGGCGCATCACAACCCACATCACAACCCGCCCAACAATCATCCGCGCCTGCAGCGACAAGTACCCAGCCCGGTTCCTTCGATGGTACCACTGAGCAGGCACTTAGTCGCGACCACATGAGCACTCTGCGATTGCAAATGCAGGCTTTCAGTCATCTCCAGAAGAACCAGGCCATTCCAGCACAGATCGCAGACAGAATCTTCCAATCGAGGCAGGAGCAGAAACCACCTACACCAGCTGAAAGCGTATCAGCAGCTGGAAAAATGCTGGATGATGCGGCCAAGGGAGACCCGAAAGCAGGAGATGCAGGGGACGAGAAGCAGCGGCACAAATTCGAGACGTTTACAGATCCACACACCCTCATGCTGAAGCGCATCAGCTACAACGACCATGTGCACCGACCATATCGAACCATGATCCCCAGCATAATGCCACTCGGCGTGGACCCAGAACGTGTACGAGAGGAGCGCGAGAACATCGTCTACAATCGAGTCATGACACGGAAGAACGAGCTCAAGAATCTGTCTGCCAACATTGGCGGCTGGGATACAAGCAAGTCTGATACGCCAGAGGACAACACCGACCTTAAGCTTCGGGCCTTGATTGAATTCAAGATGTTGAATCTGCTTTCCAAACAACGTGAAATGCGGCAACGGGTCGGGAGGGAGATGATGCTTTCTGACAACCTCTCCATGACCGCTAACAGATCAATGTATCGTCGCGTCAAAAAGCAGTCCCTCCGCGAAGCTCGTGTCACCGAGAAGCTCGAGAAGCAACAGCGCGATGCGGCCGAGAACAAGGAGAAGAAGAAACACATCGAGTACATCAGATCAATCATGCAGCACTCCGAGGATATTCGAAATGGCGGTGCTATGCACAAGAATCGCACCCAGAAACTGGGTCGCATGATGTTGGCCACACACGTCAACATCGAAAAGGAAGAGCAGAAGCGTATCGAGAGAACTGCCAAGCAGCGTCTCCAAGCTTTGAAGGCCAACGACGAAGAGACCTATCTCAAGCTTCTCGGCCAAGCCAAGGACTCTCGTATTTCTCATCTTCTCAAGCAGACCGACGGCTTCTTGAACCAGCTCGCAGCTTCCGTCAAAGAGCAACAACGAAAGGCTGTCACACAACACGGCATGGAAATGCCACCCGAAGAAGAGTCAGAAGACGATGGCGAAGTCGACAGCGAGGACGAGACGAAGAAGAAGATCGACTATTACGAAGTCGCTCATCGTATCAAGGAACCCGTTGTTGCACAAGCCTCCAACTTGGTCGGCGGTACACTGAAGGAGTATCAGATCAAGGGACTCCAGTGGATGATCTCGCTATACAACAACAATCTCAACGGTATCCTCGCCGACGAGATGGGTCTTGGAAAGACAATCCAGACCATCTCCCTCATCACCTACCTCATCGAGAAGAAGCGCCAACCTGGTCCCTACTTGGTCATAGTACCTCTAAGTACATTGACCAACTGGAATAGCGAGTTCGAGAGATGGGCACCAAGTGTGCAGCGCATTGTATACAAAGGTCCACCCAACCAGCGAAAACAGCATCAGCAGCAGATTCGCTATGGCCAATTCCAGGTCCTGCTTACCACTTACGAGTTCATCATCAAGGACAGACCGGTACTCAGCAAGATCAAGTGGCTTCACATGATTGTAGACGAAGGTCATCGTATGAAGAACGCACAGTCGAAGCTCAGCAGTACCATTACCCAGTACTACCACACACGATACCGCCTCATTCTCACCGGAACTCCACTTCAGAACAACCTTACCGAACTGTGGGCTATGCTTAACTTTGTGCTGCCGAACATCTTTAAATCCGCAAAGTCCTTCGACGAGTGGTTCAATACTCCTTTTGCAAACACAGGTGGCCAAGACAAGATGGAACTCACGGAAGAAGAGCAGATTCTCGTCATTCGTCGTCTGCATAAGGTGTTGCGGCCCTTCCTGCTGCGTCGTCTCAAGAAGGATGTGGAGAAGGATCTTCCGGACAAGACTGAAAAAGTCATCAAGTGCAACCTATCGGCACTCCAAGCAAAGCTTTACAAGCAACTCATGCTTCACAATCGCATCAACACGATTGGTGCCGATGGCAAGAAGACGGGCATGCGAGGTCTGAGCAACATGCTCATGCAGCTTCGAAAGCTTTGCAACCATCCCTTCGTGTTCGAAGAAGTCGAGGAACAGATGAATCCAAGCAAGTACACCAACGACCTGATCTGGCGTACTGCAGGCAAGTTCGAACTCTTGGACCGTATCTTGCCCAAATTCCAAGCGACTGGTCACAGATGTCTCATCTTCTTCCAGATGACGCAGATCATGAACATTATGGAAGACTTTTTGCGATTTAGAGGCATCAAATACCTGCGACTGGACGGTTCCACCAAGGCCGACGATCGATCCGACCTCTTGAAGCAGTTCAACGCACCCGGCTCGGAATACTTCTGCTTCTTGCTCTCTACTCGTGCAGGTGGTCTAGGTCTGAACTTGCAGACTGCTGACACGGTTATCATTTACGACTCCGACTGGAACCCTCATCAAGATTTGCAAGCCCAAGATCGAGCACATCGTATTGGTCAGAAGAACGAGGTGCGCATTCTGAGACTCATCACTAGTAGTTCTGTTGAAGAGAAGATCTTGGAGCGTGCGCAGTACAAGCTTGACATGGACGGCAAGGTCATTCAAGCTGGTAAGTTCGACAACAAATCTTCCGAAGGTGAGCGTGACGAGATGTTGCGAGTCATGTTAGAGTCTGCAGAAGCCGTGGACAATCTCGAACAGGACGAGATGGAGGACGACGACCTCAACATGATCATGATGCGAAGCGACGAGGAGCTTTTGACATTCCAGAAGATCGACCAAGAGCGCATCAAGAACTCCAAGTACGGTCCGGACAAGAAGTTCCCTCGACTGCTCTGCGAGAAGGAGCTACCCGAGATCTACATGAACGAAGACAATCCCGTCGTCGAGGAGATTGAGGTCAACTATGGTCGTGGTACCAGAGAGCGAGCCAAGGTCAAGTACGACGACGGTCTCACAGAAGAACAATGGCTGGAAGCTGTCGACGCAGATGACGACACTATTGAGGACGCTATCGCCCGCAAACAAGCACGTATCGCTAAGCGCATGGCGAAGAAGGGCGGAGACGACACACCACCTCCTGAACAAAGCGAGGAGGAATCCCCAGCACCCAAGAAGCGAGGACGCAAATCTGGTGGCCGACCAGATAAGCGGAAAGCTGAGGAGGCAGCGCTCGATAGTGCTCCTGAGCCTCCGAAGAAGCGTGGCCGAAATCCCAAGATTGTCGAGACCTTGTCGAAAGAAGACCGAGACTCGCTTCAGCAAATTCTGGACAATGTGCACGACTCGTTGCAAGATCTTGAGGAGGGCTCTCCAGACCCCAACATTCCACCGCGTGGCATCATCGATCCTTTCTTGGAGCTGCCGCCCAAGCTTGACTATCCGGACTACTACCAGCTGATCAAGAATCCTATCTGCATGAAGCAGATCGAGAAGAAGATCAACAAGAAGGAGTATCAGGGCATCAAGCAGTTCAGAGCAGATATAAATCTCCTCTGTAACAACTGCCGGCAGTACAATGAGGATGGCAGCGTGCTTTACCAAGACGCCAACCTCATCGAAGTAAGTGTTGATACCAAATTGTAAGTGAGAGACAATGCTAACACTTCGGCAGCGTGCTTGTGATAAGAAGATTGCGGAAGAGACTGCGGATCATCCTCGATGGCAGAATTGGGAAGACGATGATGGCTCTTCCACACGACCTTCAGCTTCTGGCGTTTCGACACCGCAGCCTGTCAAATCCGGCATCAAGCTCAAACTTAATGGGTCCCGAGCCAACGGCAACTCCTCGCGGGGTGGAACTGAAAGCTTAGTGCAGAGCGATGATGAATAGGATCCAAAGGTCAGCTCCAGCGGTGGTGTATTCAAATGAGATGGGGAACATGGGTTTGAGAAGGCGTTCTTGGCGTTCTGGTACGAATATTAACACTACAAGGCCTCGCTGCGATCAGGAAGCAGGAGCCCTCAGGCGGCATGAATCACGATGCGGTATGCTCGGGTGATTGGGATACAATGGAATGTGGCAAGGAGTCGAAATGGATCGGTACCGCAGTCATCGCTTGCGCATGCTGCAAACGCCTGATTGGCATTATTAGTTGGCTGCCTCCTTCTATACCATGTAGTGTACCACAACAACAAACAATTCTTCACGAACACATCTTATCGTCTCATCTCTTGCTGCCGTCATCTCTTCTAGTTTCTCAGAACAACACACCCTTCGTACTAGGCACCTCCCCTTCCCTCCCCGCAACCGGACTGGTCGCCATCCTCAACGCAACAGCGAGCGCTTTAAACGCACTCTCAGCCCTGTGATGATCATTCTGGCCCCTCAAACAATCTACATGCATCGTTATCCCCGCATGTAACGCAAAACTCTCTAAACAATGCGGTAACATCTCACAAGATAAATCCCCTAACTTCTCCCTCTTCGTCCCCAAATCTATCACCGAGTAAGGCCTATTACTCAAATCCACCACGGCTCGAGACAACGCTTCGTCTAGCGGTGCATATGCGTAGCCGAATCTCGCAAGGCCGGTGGTGGATTTCAATGCGGATTTAAAGGCTTGACCGAGAGCTATGCAGGTGTCTTCGCTTGTGTGGTGGTCGTCAATGTGTAGGTCGCCGATGGTGTGGATGTACAGACTCCAGCCGCTGTGTTTTGCTAATGCGTGCAGCATGTGGTCTAGGAAGCCGATGCCGGTGTGTACGGATATGGATTGCGATTTTGAGGTTTGCGTTGCGTGGGAGGAGGCGTCTGAGGTGCCGTTGCTGCTGGTTTCGAGCTCTGGGAGGGCGCCTCCGTCGAGGTTTATGGCGAGTTGGATTTTGGTTTCGTTTGTGTTGCGGCATAGGGTTGCGGAGCGGATGCGCTTTTCTGGGGTGGACATTTTGAAGGTGTTTGAAGTGAAGTGAAGGATTCAATGGTTTGGATGTGAGAGAAGCAGAGGCTGGAAGGGTGGGTGAAGTCATCTTGAGTCTGAGTAAAGTTCAAGGCATTGGCCATAACCCTGTAAGGCTAGCGTCAACCTTATTCTGATTCTTAGGCGAGCTGTTCTTGCTCCAAAATCTTTCGAAGGCGACGACATCTGACTTGGTCACCAGTCACAACGAGTCGACTGCCTGCAACTTCTTCAATATGTCCAGCGATACTGAGATGCAAGATGCGACCGGCGGCGCTGAGGCTAACGGCGCTGGCGAGGACTTCGCTTTCGAGAAGCAGAGGTTGCGACTGGTGCGAAAGACTTCTCTTCATGTGACGATCGCACGTAAACTGACATGCTTCACAGTTGCCCGGCTCTACGACAACAGCTGCCTCATTCGCGTTTGAGAAGGAAGACCATACACTTGGCAATGCGCTGAGATATATGATCATGAAGAAGTGAGCTGACATACAAAAATCTGTCCACAAATATCTTCACTAACTTCCCACCCAGCCCCGATGTCGAATTCTGCGGCTACTCCATCCCACACCCTTCAGAAGCCGTCATGAACCTGCGCATCCAGACATGGGACGGCGTCAGTGTCTTTGACGTGCTTCGCAAGGGCCTCGAAGATCTTGCGGATCTTTGCGATGTGATTGAGGAGAAATTCACGGAGGCGAGGGATGAATTCAACGAAGCCCATCCTGACCGCATGGCTACTACTACATGATCGAGCGCCAGCATGCAATCGACCATCCGGGCTTCCGGTACCAGTCACGCAAGCCATCCGAGAAGAAGAAGCGCATGACCAAGAACAAGCTGGCCAAGCTTGCTGCGAAGTCCAGCAGTACCGACACTACCACGGATGCGACCACTCTCCCAGCCCAATCCGATGCGAACAACCAAATCTCCGAGATTGGGGCACAGTTTAGATTGCTACGAGGTGACTTGAAGTGCTCATGGTACTTTGAGGGTGGAGAGGCGAAGGACCCCTTGTTCGCTGTGGCCGGTCCTTCGCCTTTCCTTTCTGGCCATCTCATGTCTTTAAAGCACGCGCGGACGAGTATGGGGATGAGAGCATTCTGTTTGTCTTATGGCTTAGATCAAAAAGTAACAATCTGCTGCTCTCCTTGATCATATCCATAGGGGGCATGAGACAAAGAGGATTGGCAGATTGAGAGCTCTTTCTTGATCTTGCGGGTGGATGTATGAAGTAAAGTTTCTACAGTATGGAGGGTCTTTGTACAGACCGGCCAACCGCGATTCTAGGCTATTATAATCCACGAGCCTTCGCGATTTCTACTCCTGTCAGCCGAAACACGCACAATTTCGATTGCACTATGTCATCAGAGAAGCCGTTCAGAATTGCATCTGCCATGTGAGAACAAGCAGTCCAGCACGGTCATGACTTCACCTCCACCCTGGCATAATCTTCCTTGCGCTGCTTGATGCCGGAGGAGGGATATCTTCGCCGTACCACGACCATTTTACGCAAGGGCGCTTCGTGAAAGGCTTTTGTCATGGAGACCGCAAAGGTGCAGATGTGGAGTTTGAGATGGAGGATGTCTTGTTTCACGTTGCCGAAAATAGATTGATGTACCTTGCAGTCTGCCAAGCCGTCTGTTTGTAAACATAGGCTGTGGCTACAACCAATGACCTACTTCGCGGCCACACCACAGATGGTAGTATATCTTACTTGCAGCGTACCTGAAGCTGTATCACATACAGACATTGCGGCATTCTCCAAGCATTGTCCGCCGCGAGCATCTACAGAGCAATAGAGGGCGGTTTTGGGGTAGAAACCGCGCATAGCAACCAGGCACAACAGTCGACCAGTATCCCCCACAACGTCACCACGTTCACTCTCCTCGACTTCGACATGCGCCAATAGGTCTAGAACTAGTCTGTCCGCCCTCCACGCTCGCTACAATGGGCGCACCAACTGAGCTGCCACGGTTTCCGTGCTGGTGCAAGGCCACATACTCTTGGGGCGGCGAGACGAAGAAGGACTTGGGCTTTATTGAGGGCGACCTGATCGAGGCGCTGAATGCCGGCGATGGCTCGTGGTGGATGGGCAGGTTGCGACGAGACCCGCGCGCCATTGGTCTCTTTCCCTCCAACTTCGTCACCGTGCTGGCCGAGTCCTTCCAGCCAGCACCCAACAGCCGCAATGTCACTCCGCAGTCGAAGCCGGGCAAGATGGACTCGCAGAAGAGCAAGTCGGTCTTCAGGAAGCCCTACCAGGCATATGAGGTGCTGGGCAAGCGTGGCAGTCTCGACAGGGAGGGCACGCCGGAGAGCGATATCGAGAAGAAGAAGGAGAAGAGCAAGTTCAAGCCGTATTCTAGTATGAAGACGGCCCAGGCGCCTACAGGAACAATCAAGAAGCATAATGGTGTGCCGATTATACCGACAGACGATGGTCCAAGGATACCAGATCCTGTGCCCAGGCATGGCTCTTCGCGCCGGCCGCGAAGTCCTATGCCAGCCATGGAGAGGCCAATCCAGAGACAGATTGAGCCGCCTGCTCCGTCAGCATCGCCGACTCCAACACCCACATATCCAGGTTATGTGCCATATCGTGTGCCATCAGCACAGCCAGCATATGCTGATCAGCCTCCGCCACGTTCTCACTCTCCACTGCCAGCTACATATCACGATGGCTCTGCTTACCCTCAGCTGCTTACCATTTCTCGCGGCCCTTCACCCGCACCATTTGAGGAGCCACAATATCATTCAAGACCACCTTCAAGATATGGATACGAAGACGAGTTTGGGCTGGAATCTTCTTCGCCGCCTCCTCCGCCTCCAGCACATCGTGTCGCCTATCAGCCGAGCCGAGCACCGTCGCCGCAGCCGGAAGAATACATGCATCACGAGCAATCTAGAAATGGTACTCAAACTCCTGTACCTCCATCACCTGCTGGCAGCCACATGACTCCTTCTCCATTGCGCGATGCGATCAATGGTGTCATGTCTTCACTCCAAGACATGAGCTCCTTCTCGCAATCTCCACCTCCAGAACATAGACCGACAACACCATCAAACATCTGGTCGCCTGATGCATTTGAAGACATTCGGTCGCAGTCGGCCCACCAAGCACGAGCCCAATCCTCATTGGGCTTTGCAACGGGTCCACAGTTGGACAATTATGGACTGCCTAGATCCAAGACGCCCTCTTTACCGTCAACGAGAGACGGCCCTCCACAGCTTGACGACTTTGTGCGGCGCATGGAGAGTCAGCTTCATCACACACATTCATTCTCAGACCAGGCACCACAACCGCCACTCAAAGATGCGCAGTACACTCCAAGGCCTACCACTTCTAGCAGCAATTCTAGCAACAGCTCGTATGGGAGACCTCTGCAGTCGCAACAGCAACATCCCCAGCTTCGTCATCAGAAGTCTGCTTTTGAGCTTGGACGTCGAGCCCTTGATCGGACCTACACCACAAAGACGAACGCTACGAATTCGACCGAGGTGTCGTCAGCAACGCAAAGTAGCACAAGCACACAATTGACGAGCCGCAGCATAATGTCCGGCCATTCCGCTGGAGGTTTCAGTGCTACGAGCGCTGGCAGTCTAGCACGGCGGAAGTTTGGATTTGGTAGCCAACGAGAGCGTCGAGAGCTGGGTGTGACGAAGTCCGCAATCGACATCAGCTCCAGCTCGCGCAGTATGGCAGCTAGTTTAAGCTCAGGATCTGGTCCGAGCTACCACGAAAGCCATGCATCTCACATGCAAAATCCTCCAACGCCCATTGCAGACTGGGCTAAGGATCCAATGGAAGATGCTGGCATTCTTGGTGGACTAAGCTCTCCACAGGCAGCAAAGAGGAGTGGCTTCTTCAAGCGCATGATAGAGACCGCCAAGACGACGGCTAGAACGGGCGCTGCAAATGCTCGCTCTACCATAGGAACTGCAAGCAGACCAGGGAGCCGTGCGGGCAGTCGACCAGCAAGCCCAGTCAAGGGTATGATTGGGCACAATGGCCCAACTGCAATCGAAGGAGGCACTGGTCTGCGGCCACAGACTGCACCTGGTTCTGCCGCACGGGACATGGGCCTGGGCGGTGGCGGAGACTGGATGCAGGTTCGTCGCGATGTTAACAGGTCGAACTCGCTCAGCCAGCGAGAACGAGATGACCGTGCAGAGCGATGCGAGATGCACGATATACCAGTCCTGCGTCCGATTGATGAGCTTCACGACCTCGTGGAAGGCGACGAGGGCTTGGACGGTCTGCCGATCACAGAGCCAACCGACTTCAACTTACCGAATCTTCAGCTGGTAGACAAGAGTACTCGCTTCGTGCAGAATGTGCCACCTATGATCAGCGCAGCATCATTGGCTCAGAATTATGTCTGCCGACCTCATCGCAGCGATGTGCAGCGGTTGCGGGCCATCTTCACTTGGGTGTCGGAGCGCATCACATGGGAGGACGACTTTGAAGGCAAGATTGACACCAGACGAGCGATACAAACCAAGCGGGCATGCAGCGAGGAAATCGCCTATCTTGTTCGCGACATGTGTAATGCTGTTGGTTTGCACTCAGAAGTCGTTCGCGGGTATCTCAAAACACCTGGTGAATCTTTGGACCTGGACACGATCGCTCGACCAAACCACTTTTGGAATGCTGTGATCGTTGATGGTGAATGGCGTATCTTGGATTGCGCCCTCGCAAGCCCGACTCACCCTCGCCGGAGTGCTTACAGCGCTGCTAGCACTCAAGTCGCCGAATCGTGGTACTTCCTCGCGAGGCCAATAGAGATCTGCTACACTCACATTCCTCTCTTACCGGAGCAACAGCATGTAGTTCCACCGGTGGACCACCAAGTACTGGTAGCTTTGCCGTGTGCTTGTCCTGCCTACTTCAGGAACAATGTTGAAATGTTCAGCTTTGACACAAGCATGTTACATCTGGAGAACCTCGAAATGGCGCATCTCCATATCAATGTACCGGAAGATGTCGAGTGTGTTGCTGAGACAGAAGGACGAGGCTTTGCGCAAGACGGTGATGGAGACCTCTTCGAGACTGGCGAGATCGTCACCAAGAAAGCTTTCGCCCAGGCTGAGTGGGTTGGAGGGCGAAAACGCTTCACCATCAAAGCTCTACTGCCTGGTGATGAAGGGCATGGCGTGCTGAAAATCTATGCCGGCAAACGCGGACTCATGCACTCTATCAAGGATAATCCGCACGCAATGGCTGTCGGGCTGCCACTCACGCACACTGGACAGAATCCGCCGTATGATTTTGTGACACGTCACCCAACTCCTCATGCGCAGAGACACGATCTTTACATCGCCCAACCGCAATGTGGACGGTTGACACTGAACAACACTTTCGTCTTCTGCGTGCGGCAGCACCCATCGTCGCTCTCTCGCTTCTCGCCCGATACTTGGGGCACAAACAGTTGGAGTAATGGACGTCCTCAGAGTCCCAACCCGGCCAATATCGTCCGTCCGTCAAGCGCAATGAGTATGGTCTCCATGACTACTTCCCAAGTCGGCTCCAGCTACGGATCAGAGTCTGGTAGCTCGAATTCTGGCAACGGCATGACACCCGCACAGCAGAAGCCTGCCAAGCTCGCGATTCAGTCTCCTAGCCAGAAGATCATTCGTCTGACTAGAAAGCAAGAACATACTAGCCGGAACGTAGAGGAGGATATGGGTCTCACGACGAGCTGGGAAACTGTCATCAAAATCGGAGAGCGAGGTACTTGGAGAGGTCTTGTGCTTGCCGATCGCAGTGCGAGGTGGTGCGTATTTGCTGAGTGGGAGTGCGCTTGATGGAGCTTGTACGTTGTGGTGAATGTAATGGATAGAGAAAAGGGCCTCACTGTACAATACAAACACGGAGTGGGATTAATGCATCGTTATATTGTAGATTAGCGAGGAGTTCTGGCGTTTTTACATGACGGGACGCAATGTCGAAAATCCATCAGAATTGTTCGAAAACAGATCATCCCCTATCCCGCGGCTCCTCGCGATCGTTCTTTTTTCGTGCTACCCTGGTTCTTGTGATTTTTCTCCTTGCCATCCTGTTCCCCTTCCCGTTTCTTTCTATTCCATTTCTCAATCAAAGCTGAAGAGCTCGCAAACCATATCTCCAGCTTTCTCCAGCGCCAGTTCACCGAAGAAAGAAGGCCTGGCGTACGAGAACTCTTCCCAACCAGGAAAGCCATGACGCGGGAGGGATATAGGATGTTAGGTCGAGGGAGACTGTTTGGAATTCGTGGATCGCACGGCCGTAAGCAGATGAGCGTTGAGAGAAAGAGAGGAGTTTTCGAATTTCTGGCCGTATATGTACAGTGAGAGGACATCATCATGCCCAATGCACATTTTCTGGTCTTTATAATCGTGAGTACAAAAAAGCTGTCTACCAGCGAAGATGAATTAGACCGTGGCTCATCAGATGTTCGAAAAAAATCTACTTGACTCTACAGCTTTGACTCCGACTGTGCCGCGGGGGGCAATATGGCGATGTCTTGAAACGACACGTCCAGGAATTGCCACATGAAATGATATCTGCGCCGTCAGTATGGAATGCGACTCTTCAGATTGTGTGATGCTTACCGGTCTGAGCCAAAGAAGGGCTCTTCGACTCCGTGCTTGTTTGTGACTTGATGCCAGGGCGCTCCGAACGCTCCTTTCTCCACCAGCATCGCGGTCTCGTCCGTGAGCATTTTCTTGTATTTCGAGTCGGTGCCTCCTTTCAGAATCTTCTCAGCATCGTCCTGTCCATTGTCAGCAGATCGCATAGTCAACGAAGGCGGTATTCTTTACCCTCTTGAAGTGCCTATCCAAGCACTTCAGCATGATCTCCGGCTTGCTGACATCCTGATGCTCAACCCAAAGCATCTGCCATAGCTCACCGAAACAGTCCTCGTACTGCTGGTAAGGATAATGGTCTTTTGCAAAAAGCATGCATCGCATGGGTAGTAAACTCATGATGGGAAAGAATGGCGGCGGCTTGACGGCCGGCATCTTGAAGTACTTGGTCGCTCGTGGTCCATCATACGATCCATATTTTGCCTTGGCTGGTAGGGTCCACGGAGGCTTGTTTCCGGAGCCTACGTTGAGGCCGCCCAAGAAGATAGGATGCACTATCACATCAATATCATAGGCTTTGAGTGCGTGGCGGTTGCGGCGTAGGTGTGTGTACGCATACCACGACCAGGGTGAGTCTTTGAGGGTCAGTTAAACCTGTTTGCCTGACCACTTGTGAGGTAGTCGTACTGCAGTCTATGTACAGATCAATTTGTCCACGTTTGCCCATGCTGGGAGGAAACGGGCTGAGTGAACAGGATGGGGTCAGGACGATGAGATGAGGTGAGGTGGTGTCAAGCGGCTCTGCTGGCGATCGAGCAGGGATCTTCAAATTGACTTCATCTGCTGCCTTCTCGATGAACTCACCGTGTACACCACACAAGTGACAACTCACTCGAGAAAGAGGCATAGAACTGCCGGCAACGCTGCAGACTACTCGAGGCCGCGACGCTGGAGCAGCGGAATGTTTTCACATGCCTCACTTAGGGGGCGAGACATGTGAAAATATCACCACCATCCTGGCTCTAGGATCTCTTGGACATTATTTGGATTTGGAACATGATCAAATGGCGCCCGCCGAACATGTCCTGCCAGCTGTCACGCGTTGAAAGTGATGGATGACCCCTGCTCATCTTCATAACGTCACCAATAACGAGGCGATGCCAAGCACTATGGCAGAATTGCAGCCAACTTCCATCGCATGCAACATCCAACGATCACTAGCAAGGACGTGTTGCGAGGGCAACGTAGGCATCAATTCTGCTTGTTCATCAGCACCATGTACTCGTCAGCTACCAAGATCTGTAGCCGTCCTGCAGCAATCACAGTATACAGAATTCGACTACCGGGATACTGGTATGCCCTCGATGATTGGCACAGACACTTGCCGAATATGTGAAACGAATGAATGCAAGCAGCCTCATTCGTGCGGACCTGGATATTTTTCCCGAATGGGTCACTATCGCACACTCTTTGCTCCCCAGAAACATCGTTGTGCTTGTCGGGCTCCGCACGGGTCATATTGGAGCAAATTTGGCTGCCTTTGCACATCGAACGATCGAAGGAGAAAATAAACAGTCTTACGACGTCTGCTACGACTTTGCGGCAACGAGCCCCATAAAAATTGCTCGTTTCTACAAGATTCTACACTCAGCCTGAGATCTCAGAGCCCAACGATGATGGGCAGCGTCGGGCGGTAAGCGTGCCACGTAAAGCGTGCACGCGCTCCAACCACCTTTTGCGTTGCTGCGCTAAGTCCAGACCTCCTACTTTCTCGTGCACTGATATATAAACCTGGGGCAAACCTTGCGTGTGCCTGTCATCTCATCGAAACTGCGGGACCTTATCATAACTTTGCGACACGGCAATCGCCTCATCGCCTAGCTTCGGATTTCGTTATACATATATCAAAGATCGACATGGCCTCTACAGCAGAAGCGATCGCAATCATTCCTATCGCCGGTCCTTCAATAGTCACGAGAAAGCTTACGAAGAACAAAGTGGGCAGACCACGCTTCTCGATACTCTTGGGTACTGTGATTAATAGTCCACAGCTCAAACGAGGGGACAGTGCAAGTAGCGCCACGAGTGACTACACCACTGCCAGCGAAGCCACCACCGCCTCGACATCACTCTTGGAATCCGTCGAGAGTGCTGCAACATCACCTACCGTCATATTTGCCGTCGACTCAGCGACGTGCCCTACCCTGGAACCACAAGCCGATACTAGTGCACCAAGCACCCCAGCAGCATCACCAGACCGAGAAATCTGTCCTACCTGCAAAGCCAGAACTCTCAGCTCGGACTCAGTCCCAATTCTGAAAATGAAAGACACAACACCCTCGACCTCCCCAAGACCCTTGGCGGCAGTTGCATCACCACTCAGCTCCCACGCCCCCGGCGACGAAGCCGACAAAATCACCCCAGCAACATCACCGATCGTCGCCCCAAAGTTAACCACCGCCTCGCCAGAACCAGGCACTGCCGAGATCAACTACAAAGCCAACAAGAAACATCAAAGACCGAAACTCCAGAGGAACTTGTCGTCGCTTTGGAAAATTCTGGACCCCCCGGATTTGAGGAACAAGACTGGTGTTCTGCACAATCTTGTCGAGCAGGAAGCGGGGCAGCAGAGGAACGCTTCGCATGGTCGGAACAAGGATAGTGTCGATTCGATTACGTTGAACGATACCCTGGCGCACAAGGCGTATCGACAGTAAATGGACGGCGGTTTATCGGAGGGTGGCAGAAGGAAGGGACTGTGCCTACCTGGTAGAAGAGTTCAATGTTGCTGCGTTTACTAGCCCAGGCGTTCTTGGAAACGAGGAAAGCGTGCATGGCATATAATGTGATATGGTACTGACGGTCTCCACGGTCGAGCATTATTTTTTTCTTTTTTCATTCATGAGGCATCCTTATTGGTCCAAGGCATGAGTTGTAATTAGTTCATCAACGGATACGCATTCTTCGTCTTTTTCGAACATTTGCAGTTTGGATTTCAGTTCGTTCCACCTTCCTGGTATCTAAGGTAGTCGAACACGTAGGTCATCTTCATGTAACGCCATTTCTCTCCAAACACCGAAGAACGCCGCCAGCGCCTACGCGCGATAGCGTACTGTACACAAAGCCATGTCGCGCGTCAGAAGTATGCACATGACAGCAAATAGAACATTCGCCGCGCCTTTTGCCGCCAAGTTCAACACATCACAGAAAGCAGTAAGAATCGAGAATCAGCTCAGTCGCTGTCGTCGCTATCGTCAGCGGCGGCCGACTCTCGCTTCTTCTTTGCCTCCTTCTTGGCCTTCTTCTTAGCCTTGCGCTCAGCCTTCTCTTCAGCCGTTTCGCCTTCATGCTTGCGCTTCTTCTTCTCCTTCTTGGCCTCCTTGGTGTCCACCTTTCCGGCTGATGCACCAGTAGGCGGGACTGCTTCAGCGATCTCCACGTCTTCCTTCTGGGTCTGTATGCTGCTCTTGCCGATGATGCCTTCCTTGACGGTGGCACCTTCTGCTGCTTGAGCTTCAGTCTTGTATTCTATTCTGAGGGGTTCGCTGCCCTCGACGCCGTTGGTCTCGTTAAAATCCTTGTACTCCTGCTTCCACGAAGCTGGAGTGGCCTCATTCGGTCGTCCAAACTTGTCAAGCTTGCCACTCTCCTTCATCTTCTTCTTCTCGATGGCAATCGGTCCCATGCCCCATCTTCTTGGGTAGAGATCGCGTTCCATGATACAACGCTTGACCTTGGCAACGACACCGTGGTCGCATGATGAGAGCTCGACAGTGCTCATTTGTGCGATAGCAAGCGCAATGGCCTCACCCTTGGTAGTGATGAGCACGACCTCTTCGTGCACTTCGATACCTGACTCGTATCGTAGAAGACCTGGAATCATGAGCTTGGCACCGTAACAGACGGCGTTGACTGCGGAGTCCTTGACAACAATGCGCTTGTAGGTGGTGAGCAAGGTCTCGAGCGGCTTGATAACAGTGCGGAGGTATGACTCGTCGCGCTGGTTATCGTAGAGCCATTGAGCATCGAGACAGTCATGTAGCGTGACCATGCCGTCCTGCTCGTCCATAGCGCCTGATCGAACACGACGAAGCTCTTGCATGTGTCCACCAACACCGAGGAGAAGACCAAGGTGCACGCAGAGAGTACGGATGTATGTACCAGCTTCGCAAGATACCCAGAACACGGCAAGCTGTCTGTCATTGTCGAACTCCAGCAGCTTGCTCTCGTGGACGGTACGAATACGGAGCTGTCGCTTGACAGCAGAGATGAGTGGCGGTCGTTGGAAGAGCGCACCAGTGAGCGTCTCCAGGGCACGTGCGAGCTGCGCCTGTCCACCTGGAAGCTTGTCGTGCAGTCGGAGAACGCAGACGTACTCCTTACCAGCACCCTGTTGGCTCTTGACAAGTCTTGTTGCGCGGTCGACACAGACAATCAGACACCCTGTCACTTTGGGATCGAGAGTACCCGAGTGACCAGTCTTTTCCACGCGCAATATGCGCTTCAGCCACGCGACGACTTCGTGGGAGGATGGGTTGGAGGGCTTGTCGAGGTTGATGACACCGGACGAGATGTAGGACTTAAGATCGCGCTTCAACGGCGTGCAACCTGCTGGGATAGGCGTGAAGTGACCAGTGCGGACCAGGACTATGAGATTATATCAGTCTGCTGTCGAAATCGTGTAGCCCATTCCATCCTGCTCGCTGCCGATGCCGATGCCGCTGCCGCTGCCAAAGCCACTCTATCTACGGGTGTGTACTTACGCTTGTCCCAGTTCTTCAGAAGCAGCGGCCAGTCGCTGGTGTCGACATTGGGCGTTGCGGCCTCCGGCTTGATGATCTGCTCATCCTCATCGTCGACCCTCTTGACCAGAGCCATTTTTGCTGTATTTGCGCTCCTCGTCAATTTTGCTGTAGAAATGAGCCTCCTCTTAATCAATGTCCGGCTTGGTCAGCGTAGCCTGCCGCAATGCAGATATTCTCTAGCAATGCGACCAGGTTCCTGATTGTAGCCGATTTTGAAATAGCAATCGTATGCTTTGCTGGAGTAGCAAGCTTGCGGCGAGAAATTCGAGAAGCTCATTTTTCGGATTAAGCTTCTTCGGAGCTCGGCAATCATCATTGCCTCAGGCCTTCACGCCAAGCCCAAGAATTGACGTTTCATCTTGAACCTCTGAATCGGCAAAGAAAGAACATGATCACAGAATGGTGAAAGAGAAGATGTTGATGAAGTGGATAATTGGTACACCATGTCTATCGCCAAAGAAAAAGCAACTTCTTACATAAACTCATTCTGTCATATACATCATGGGTATCAAATCGTCTAAACTTGGAAAGCTCTTGCCACCAGACTTGGCTTGTGACCCTCAGCATAGCTTGCTCGTCGCTCCTCAACATTGTGCGCATCGTTCTGGGCGATCATGTCCTCGCCAGTCTCCGGGTGGTCCATCATAGACTCGTTGTGCGGAGCGAATCGATTGAACAGCCAGTAGAAGACGCCAGCTGCGAAGAAAGAGTAGATATACCCAATCGCGAACAAGTGCTGACCGCCAATAGAGACACCAGTGCTACCCTCACCTGCCTTGACAATGTTGTTGATGAAGCCAGGAAGTGGTGGAATGCAGCCGATAAAGAAGGCTAGTACAGCTCTCCAGTTGCTTGCAAACTTGGGATGGTATCGGTAGACGCCGTGAAAGTTGTACATGTCTGGGACGGAGACGTTGCCTCTGCGGACGAGGAAGTAGTCGCAGATGAGGATCGAGGTCATTGGACCCAAGAAGATAGTGTAGCCGCCGAGGAAGGCAAGGAACTTTGCAGCGGACGCAAGAATTTTCCATGGTACAAAAGCCCAGCTACCAATGAAAGCTGCGAGGATTTGTCCACGGCGGATGTTGATGTACTTGGGGCAGAATGCCATCAGGTCGTTCGCGGCACTGATCGAGTTGGCAGAGATGTTGATACCAAGAGTGACAATGATCAGACCGATGGCGGCGAAGGCGGCAGCAGCGCGGCTCGCATGAGATCCAGACGCCATCCAGAGCTTGATGATCTCGATTGGGTTCCACATCACCTCACCGTAGGCGGTCTGAGCGGACGCAGCAGTGAAGATTCCAAGGAGGCCGACGATGGTGAAGATGAATGGAATGACGATAGCTTGCACATTTTGTGCGCTTGGCTTGTTGGCGTATCGGGAGAAATCAGCAATGTTGAGACCCAAAGTAGCGTAGTTGCCCAAGACTCCGTTGAGGTTGGAGAAGAAGGCCCACGCGAGCACTGAGCCGCTGACGGTGGTGCCTTGTGTGATGACAGTGCTGTGATCGATGGTACCGCCGGCTCTGCGAAGGGTGTCGCCGAAGACAGCCAAGAAGACAATCGGCGCAATCACAGACTTGAATGCGAAGAAGTATTGTACCTAGCTCACGTCAGCGCTTGCTTCTAAGCCAGTCTCTTGATGGAGCTCACCTTCGTGTAAGGAATGCACAGGAATGGAAGCTGAAGCAGGAAGTAGAGCAAGAAGGCGACCATGCCACCAGTCGTAATACCCTCGTCGGCTGCGATATGATTCGGAATGTTTGCAAAGCTGGGCCAAATCGCTGTGAGCAATACCTCCATGCACTGGCCACCGGTTGTGGTTTGGACACCGAGCCATACAATGGCAAGTACGCAGCGAGAGAGGACAACGAAGTAGCTGAAGTAGTATCCGAAAGGCATGCGCGCAAGCACCGGGAACGGCGTGTGGAGCGTAGCACCAATGCGACCATTGATGGTGATCACAATGCCCATAAGAGTGTTGCCCAGGACGCAAGCCCCGATGGCCATTTTCCAACTAAGACCGACAGCAATCATACTGGATGCTTCAAGGTGTCAGTTTTGAAGTCGGTTCTTGAGAAATTGCGCAAGGCAGATCACATACCGACTTCCCAGTTTGAGACAGCCCATGCATCAGCCATCCAGTACGCAACGTACGCGCCCCAGTTCCATGTTCGCTTCGATGGAGGGATTGGGTCGAAGTCGGCATTGGAGGCGCTCTTGGTCGTTGCGAAAGAGCTTGGCTCCTGACGGACTTCAAGGCTGAAGCCTGGGAGTCGGCTCCTGAGCTTGCCTACTTGGCCAGTACCGACATTCTGTTCAACAGCAGATGAAGCTGGGGAGGCCTGCTTCTCGCTGTAGAAGCCTTTGTTGTCGCTAGACGCCATTGTCGCTGGTAGTGGGCCAAGTCGAAAATGGTTCAGTCGCGCAGACCAGGCTCCTGTGCAATCCCTACAGCAGTCTTTATCAATTCACGCGATGCTGCCGACTGTCCCGAGCGAATAGATAAGATCAAGCAAAAGAAATGCTTTGAGATGGCATGACTGTCCTCTCAATTGTGTGTGAATATTGCAAGTCTGAAGATCGAGGCAGCTGTGGCGTCGACTGGCAATGCCTGGACTCTGTGCCTCTGCGCTCCATAGATAAGAGCTGTGGGCGGAGACGGCGTATAAGGAATAGAGCAGGCATAGCTAGCGCAATACATATGTAATGTCAGCCCACAGATTCTTATCAGTGTGGTGGCACGAAGCTGGAGATGTGCGTGTGTGGGCAGCTGTTACTCGATCGTATCACAAGCTTATCTAGGGACGCTCGGCACTGTGTCCGAACAATGGTTCTCTTTGAATCAGAGTCTGGGGCTAGAGACTTCCTTTTGATAGAGTCGTGTATCATATGCTGTCGACCTTAAGAGAAGATGATTGTTAGGATGTCGTACTGGCTCCCTTGTCTTTCTTGGCGACAACAAGCTGTCGGCGACCAGGTCAGTGAACTTGTGAAGTCTCAGCACCAGAACTCTACGCACCAAAACCGCCGCCATCATGTCAGGCCGATACCAGCTCCTCGATTCCGACGAGCAACGCCTACCCGAAGGCATGACCAGAGTTGCCTACGATGCCGACGCCCAGCAGTACACATTTCGCGATACCGATGGATCGCTGTGGTACAGCGAACCGGGCAATCGCTACGGTCGCCTGCACCGCGATCCCGAAAATGCCCTGTCATCGAGCACCGGTGTCCCTCAAAGTGTCCGTAATCAGGACTGGAGGCTGATGGCTCCGTGGTTCCTCATTGTCATTGTGGTGCTTATGGCGCTCTTCTGGTTCGTCGATTCTGGGGGCCGAGCAAGTGTCAGATGCGCCGATGGAATGGATAAATACTCTGTGAGCAAAGGAGATACCTGCTGGTCGATTGCGGATGAGCATGGGACTACAGTTGATGCTTTGGCTATGGCAAATCCGAAGTTGAGCTGCAACGGGCTGATGCCTGCTCAGATGATCTGCTTGCCCAAGTAGGAGGACAGCTTCTGGTTAGAGGACAGGCCCGACCCCAAGTCACGGCGTACGCCTAGACATGCCCGGGGAACTTGAAGATGACCGGCGGCAATAAGATGCTGCTACGTCTCGCGGGTCGCTTCTCGATTTCGTGCCAGCGACTTCGAGCAGGGCCCATCACGGACAATGGGCGTTTATGACACTGCTAAGAGACTTCGAACCCCTGTGTTCTGTTCAGTAACTCTAGGGCGCTTTCCGCGACCTGCCCCAGTTGAGCGGAGCAATCAGTGGTATACAGTACAGCAAATCCAATCAGTAAGAGCTTCGGATCATCGAACTAACTCACGGGTTGGCATGTTTGACATGCGCCTGTGCGCGTAATATTCCGTGCAGCCTCACGATCGACGCTCGATGATGAAGACACGAAAGTCCGGCAGCCTGACTTCGCACTATTATTTCAGCTGACACCGCGTCGTACATTGACGATATATCACATTTCGCACGATCTTATAGAGCTAGAAAGCTGTAGTTTTCATGCAGACCTAGAGACCCTACCCATTGCCCGGCGCGATTACAGATGGCGTCTGGCTTAAGGACAGCGATGATTCTGAACGAAAGATGCAACAGAAAGTACTGGTATTCAAAGCAAAGCCGCTCTTGACCACTATGCCAGGGGCCGATGGTCGGGACAAGATATATTTCCAGATTCGGAAGTATGAAGTGATTTTAAATGGACTGCGACAACGGAAATCCTCTGCCATTAAGTCGAAGAAGCCAATCCGAGCGCCTCTTTCGAGATGCAAGCTAGGCTTGGGATACTCGCAATCTACAACTGTCAGAGACCTGACTCCGCTTCTTTCACTTTTTCATAAAATAGCGAAAGCGCTTCACTGACAGGCATGTGAGAATTGGCGGGACGGACCGAGTTGCGCACATGCACACATGCACATGCACGGCGTGTCCCGCTCCCTAGCCCGTGACCTTATTCTTCATCAGGCAGCTTAATTGCGCACCGAACATCAACCCTCGACCATCCTTCCTCAGGATACTTTGGCAACTGACAGCAACAACATCATGGCGCGCAGTCAGCTCTCAGGAGATGATTGGAAAACTGTGGTCCGGCGACAGCGCAAGAGACCTAGTTCTACCGACTCGAGCGCCCCCGGTTCGATTCAAGACACAAAACTTCCTTCGCACCCGACCCCTCCTGTGAATTATAAGAGCCAGAAACCGACTAGAGATACACTATCGCCGATACCCAGTGTGGCGTCTTCTGGCAACGCAGGTACCACTACTCCGCCGACCAACTCAGACCCGCCAGCAATTGCACCGCATCCCAAAGATCGAGTGTTTCAGGCAGTTCGCGCAGCTCTGATCGCGTTCAATCGTCAAAGCCTAGTGCACTTTACAGACCCTACCCACGCACAGTCGATCACTAGTGAGGCGACCAAATACGCTTACAATGAGTCGAATGTGGTAAAAATTGGTATGAAGCACCGAGGCAGAGTCGTCCGTGAGCTGCAGTTCAAGCTCGTCCGCAGCCGTGACTCCGGCTCCTACCAAAACGTCCTTCTCGTGGACCATGGAAGCGGCTGGCACAGCTTCCAGGACAAATTGGACCGCAAGCTCGCACCGCCCGGCCTTGTCCAGCCAGGCGACGGCGGCGTCAAGCAGCAAAGCCAATGGTGGTCCAAGAACGGCAAGACTTTTCCGTTTATGGGCTTGCCGGCAGAGCTTCGAGAGGAGGTCTATCGCGGTGTACTTGGCGAGGATATGTATCCGCAAACTTTTTTTGGCGGTAAATGGAAATTCGGGGTTGGTACCACAGATGACGACGGCTGGAAGTCAAGTCTGCGCAAGCTCGATCACACAGCTAAGAGGGTGCCTCTCTTCGATCTCGCCATCAAGCGCGCAAACCGGCAAATCAATGAGGAAGTCGAACACTTTTTGTGGACTTCCACTCGCAAGTGTATGGCTGACCATCTTTACTTCGATGACTTCCTTCGCCATCGCTTCACCGACATGCCTGGCCTCAACAATCTCACAAGACTGGAGCTTGACTTCTCGCACCGCGAATTCATCCTTTTCTTCAAGATCCCTCTGCGTCCATTCGAGCACTTCGAGGGCTTCGGATATCGGCAGCTTGCTGAAAAGCTCCGATGCCTCCATTCGGTACAGGAGTTGACACTGAGATTCCACTCACCATACGCGGCGAAGCTGGATGACCCGTGGGGCTATACGGGCCGCCACAACGCATCAGATTGGTTCTGCGACTGGCATGGACGACGCGACGTCCACGGCTTCACTACATCCTGCAACAAGACTATCACTGACTGGATCATCACTGGCGCGTTCGATGCCATCAAGCACTTTCCCAAAGTCGTCCTCGCTGGTGCAATCAAGAACAGCGTCAAGGAGAAATGGTATCTTCGTCTCGCCGAGCACAAGAAAGGAGAGAAGATTGACCTCTCCAAGGAGATGCAAGTGATCACTTCATGGATGGGCGGCGCTCCGCCTTGCAATTGCACCACGCCATGCGAATATCCCGAATATCGTCGTCACGCGCATCAAATCTGCTGCTTCGGCTGGTGCTGTGGCTACAAGATATGGGCTCAAGGAGAAGATGAATATCACCGGAAGCTGTCAGAGTACCGGTTCGATTACGAGGATTGATGGAGGGGCTCAGTGGCTCACGGTGCACGTTATTTTGCACGAAATTTGAGGACGAGTCAAAAGGGCCTCGGCTTGGCAGGATCCGGCAAGAAAGTGCCCTCATCTTCAAGCAGGTACAGGGGTAGAAGAAGTCTTGAAGATTTCAGGAGATGCACCTCCACGAAAGTTGACCTCATGATGAGTCCGTCACCAACGGACCAAGGCATTTGCAGCTCATACATGTAGTCAAGAAAGGACTCCTTTCATAAAACCAATCCTAACTCATATGATGTTCCTGTCCCGTGTAACTTGTTCTCTCCAGACTCTGCCTTATCGTAGTTATACTTCGATCTTCAAGGATCGTGTCACCTGGATATGTGAGCGCATGAAAGCAATCTATAATAAACAATTTCGATCCACGCAGCGAATCGTTCCCCTCAGCGACTTGAGATGAATCCTCGATCATAACCCGACTGAACTGCGACCTTCGGTTCTTTCGTTCAGGTAGAATTCCTCGACCTCACCCCCTCTCTCACGATCCGTCTCCTCCTCAATTTCCCGGCCCCTTCTTCGCGATCCTGACATCTTCTAGACGCCTTCTTCTTCTTCTTCTTCAACTCCACAAAACAAACATCACAACTCAATTTCTCGTCCCCCAAAAAAATCTACGGTCTCGATCGTTTCACATTTTTCGAAAGCCTTGTGACGGAAAGATTTGTCCCCGAGTCAGGCTTATCATACGAGGATCAAGAAGGCGTTCGCGAATGCATGTAGTAGTATGAGTATGCTGGTTGAGTTCTGAGGAGAAAGTTGATGAGACCGATGAGATTTTTCTTTGAGGAGTGGTTGGGCATGTTTAGTGGGAGAGATGGGTATCATAGAGGACGTCAAGCAGAAGTTCTGGAATATGGAGTGGTATCGTTGTCTTCCAAGTGAGGAATATTGGGAAGACGATTGTTGAAATTGCTGCTCCAGTCCATCCTATCGTGAAGTCTTGTTTGAAATGCTTACTTACCTAAATGAGCGGAAGGCTTCAGCTGAAGAGCTGGATGACGAAAGAAGGATTCCTAGAGTCGCTTATGGATGCTCAAGTCAAATGTCCTGATGTGGTAACCGATGAGATTATCCGTACTGTGTGAGTATGGAGAGCGCCGTAGAAGCAATTTGGAGCTGACTAGCACTCAGGATCGTCGACAACATCATGGCAGGAAGTGATATCACGGCTATCTGCAGAACTCGACAAAGCTGAACTTTCGAACCCGGTCAGGCCGAAGCAATGCCTTGTTTTCAAGCTTGCATTGAGGAAGGCCATCGGACCCACCTAGTCGTGGCTGTACATCTGGAGCGAGGTGTTCCAAAGGGAGGAATGACGCTGTCCGGGACTTACTTTTTGCAGACACAATCATCGGATCCAGTCCATACGTTGTAGCTCGGGATGAGCAGCTGTTTCCTGATCCGAGCACATTCCGACCAGAGCGTTGGCTCGAAGCTAGTGGCCAGGACCTCTCGGCGATGGAAAGGAGTAGTCTGGCTTGGGGCAGTAGCAAGGAATCTGTAGGGGAAAGAATGTTGTCATGTTGGAGATGTCACGGGCAGCCAAGTCATGGTATACCTGGATCAAAGATGTCGATGTCTTGATCAAGAAGCTGTCAAAAACGAACGTCGATCGGACTTGATCGCTTAGACTCGTGATGAACAGCAGCTCATGACTTTCTCATGTTCAGCTCAAGGGCAAGGCAATGGAACTTCGAAAAAGATTTTGAGGCAGATGTGACCCATCTACAAAAGAATGAAAATGCAGAAGTACCTGCCCTGATCAAATACATCTAACTGTGTTTCGATCAAAAAAGTTCAAAAGGATAGAGGCCGAGCCCGGAATCGCTAAGTAAGACATGTTAGCTTCGAGTCAAGGTAGAGATCTAGATTGGGTCAACTCACAACCGGGGTTTCCAGAAGGATTGTATTAATCAGAATCTGAAGTGATAACCCCTACACTACTCAGCCTCGCTTCGTTGTGCTTATTGGATGTTGCCACCATCATTGTAACTTGTATATGTATCAAAATTGAATATGTGCCGAAGTAGCTCCGTGAAAGTGGGGCGGGCCTGCCTTCGTCGAGGCACGTGAGTCTTGGCTCTATCTTTTTTCGTGTAGAAGTCTGGCCCCTGTAACGCGCAGCCCCGCGTAACGCGCACTTTCGCGTTCTTCCACCTATCTTGTAAATACTATATCTCAACACACAATGGACTAAATTAAGCGTGTAGTAGCTCATTTAAAAGTAGACGATTAGCTCTTAATTTCTACGTGCGTAAGAGAATATAAGGTTACGCGGTCGACTCTCGGTAAGCGCTATAATAGGGTCCATAGAATACGTAAAGCGAAAGCCGAAAACTAGATAATACTTAGTTACTAATAAGAACGCACGCTTATCGAGTATCTTAATACTCTTTCTAAGCGTAGCCTACCTCTAACGCTAGTAATGCTACGCAATTTCGTCTACGATATCGCTTAGAGGCTTCTAAAGAAGAATTAGGTCCCTAGATTCTACTAAAGACATAAGAACAAGATTACCTCTATATACCTCTAACCCTTCGATAAAGAACGTAAGAAAGCCGATAGCAAGACACACTATAAGGCCTACTTTAACCTAGTAGAGCGGAAGATTAAAGAGTATAACATTAAGCCTAAGAATATGTATAATATAGACGAAAAGGGCATTCTTATTAGATACCTTATAAAGGTAAAGAGGATTATCTTAAAGGCGGCATTTAAGAGCCGTAGACTTATTAGTAATACATAAGATAGTAGCCGTAAATGGCTTACTATCGTAGGCTATATTTACGCTAATAGATTATAGCTACCTCTAGGCCTAATTTACTAGGCAAAGATAGGTAATATTTAAGACACTTAGGTACAAGATTTTAACCTCTTACAACATAATGCCTACCTAGCTTCTTCTAAGAAGGGCTAGACAGATAATAGCCTTAGATATGCATAGCTTACATAGATTTTCTATCGATATATAAAGGATAAGGCTAGGCGGAAATAGCGCCTCTTATTTATAGATAGTTATAGTAGCTATATTAATATGCCCTTCCTTAAATGGGCTAATAATAATAAGATACTAATTACTATATACCCTCCTTACTTAACCTATCGGTTACAGCTACTAGATGTATTAGTATTCGCACCTCTTAGCATCTTCTATAGCTAAGAACTAGATCGGTTCATTCACAACTACTAAGGCCTCTTAAGCATAATAAAGCGTAACTTTCTACGCTTATTCTAGCCTACCTAGACAAAGGTACTTATAACGAAGAATATACAAAGTAGCTAGAGGAAGATAGGCCTCAATCCCTTTAATCCATTAGAAGTTCTTAGCATCTTTAAAGAACAGGCTATATAGCGGCTAGCTAAGATAAGACCCTCTTCTATTAACTTAGGCTAGTTAATCTTATTAGCTAGTAACTAGAGGAAGCTTAAGGCCCTTCTAAAGGATATTATTACTAACTAACTAGAAGAGAATAATAAGCGCAAAGTTAATAAGCTATTAAACACTATCCTTGCTATAATAACTAAGAATACTATACTAAAAGCTAAGAATAAGGGGTTTAAGATAGCACTTAATCTTAAGAAGAAGAAGCGGAAGCGTAGCAAAGGCCTCTTTAAAGAGTTAAGGGTATAGGATAATAATGGTGCTACATTCTTCTTACTAAAGAAGATTAATTAAGCTAAGGCTATTTAAGCGTAGAAAGAATAAGAGAAGGTTAATGAATAGGCTTCTAAATAGATATAGAAGGAAGAGGCACGTGCTAAGGCTTAGTAGAAGAAGGTTACTATATAATTACGTAAAAAGGAACGTATATAGAAGGCTTAAGAAAGGGCTACATAGTAGGCGGTTAAGACGGCTAATAAACAACGTAATAAAGAGACTAAACAAGCCGATAGATAACTTGCTAAGTCTCTCTAACAAGTAGTTAAGAAGCCGACTAAGCGAAAAGTACTTATTGTTAAGCTGCTAGTAGCCCTATAGTTAGATACTAAAGTGTAGAAGCTAATAGCCCGGATTTTAGTAAATCCGAAACCTTAGCGTAAAGCAAGATAATAACATAAGCTACAGTTGTAATATGTACATTAAAATAAAGCGCATCATCTATTTAGTCTACCTTTTCAATATGAACATGATACTTCTTATAGTTGTTAAGATATAGTGTCGCAAAGTGCAGTAGTGAAAACCGTAGAAGTGCGCGTTACGCGGGGCTGCGCGTTACAGGGGCCAGACTTCTACTGTACCATCCAGAAAGCCGGTCAGCAGTCGTCCGCGTATTCTCGCTGCTCTTACAGTCGCTGTTGTCGAACAGGCGATGTGTCCATGTGCATAGATAGCCTGGAAGTGTGGGAGAACGCATCATGAAAGCCGAGTCGGCAATGTTCTCCGGTTAAGTATTGAGGAAAAGCCATGAACAGCTGTGTTATAATCCTGTGTCCCAAACGATGAAGTCGAGCCCCGACTACAACAACGCATCATCCGAGCAGCCGATCCTTCTTTCTCTAACCTATCCCACTCAGCACAACAAGCTCTCACTCTCCTAACCACAACACGTCGCTGCTAGCGGCAACTAGAGGATGTCTGCATACTTCGCCTGCCGACCTAACCGCTCGACCAGGAAAGACAGCATACGACAAGCCGCTTGCCAAAGGCATATAGGCCGTGAAAGTGAATAGAAAAGGCTTGGGATAATCGCAGTGGTAGATATAATACCAAAGGAAGTACGTTCCAAAACCTCTACCTATTACCAACCCAAAGCATCCACCCACCAAAACGCCCTCCCATCATCATACCACCTAACTAACATTCTGCTCACTTCTTCTCCATCTTCAAAATATACTGCCTATGCGCACTCCGACACGCGATTTTATTTTCTTTATCGTTGTAGTAGCAATAATCGCCTTCATACAGACACTAAAAAAACACACAATCAGATTTTTTTTTTCACACACACACATCTTCTTTTCGCAATACATACCTGATCATTTCCCGGACACCTAGCATCATGAAATTTCCCCCTATATTTGATTTTACATTTTCCTTGCACGCAGTGTCCGGCGTAGGACATTGGTTCAGGCTGTGATGATGATGATGATGATTAGCAGGAGATTCCTTGGATAGAATATATAGAGGGAGGTTATGTATGTATCCAACTACTCACTTGTTTCTGCTGCGTCGCTAGCACACACGATCCGAAGAAGAGGAAAAGGAGTGATGTCTTCATTATGGCTGTGGCTCGCTTTAGGCGGAAAAAAGAAATCTGATAATAATATTATATGGAACTTTTTCTTCTCGTTCTCTATCATGACAGCTTTCACATGGCTCCTTACGGATACGTATTAACTAACTATTCCTATCATGCACATCATCGACCTGGGATGCTTCATGTTGACTAGGGGGATAAGCTTTGATTACGTAGGGAAGGAAGATTTGAAGCTTGACTGGGATGGAACACGATGCGTGTGAACTTAATCTTGACTTGGCTACGGACTGATGAAGAGCCATCATCATTGTTAGTTCTATTGAATGTGAAGGTTGCAGTGGCTGCATCGTCAGGCCAGAATACGGATGACTGCTTGTTAATAGTCTGAGAAGCTTCGCTTCTCACGCCAAGAGCTTCGTCGACGATAAGGTCGGAGAAAATGAAAGCAATGTTGAATCGACATCGTTGAACAATTGAGAATGGTATCTTCACGATTTCGTGAAGCAGTCATGTCATGTCATCCTTTAGCTTTTGTCTATGCCATCTAGCTCATTTTTCGTTCCACGTCAACAGTGCCGCGTGGCTGCACCAAAGTCAGGATTGTGCCACACATCATCCACCGCCAGACTCACCATCTGCTCAAAAGTGAGTATATCAGTGTCCGCCTAAGCCACGGTCTTCTCCTTGAGCTCAATGCCGTACCCATCAAGCAGCCTCTTGCGGATTGGCTCGGCAAGCTCTGGCGTGACAGGAGCGAGAATGCCCTTCTCTTTGATGGTGCCGTCGAGAACAGCCAAGACAGCAACAGCGCAAGGGATGCCAACAAGCTTGGCCATGGCGCTGTAACCGCCGCTGCCCTCAGGTTCACCGTATTCTACAAGAGTGGACGTGCGAGTCTCCTTCTTGCCGTCCTTCCACTCAATGTCGAACTTGTGCTGCAGCATGACAAAGTCACGCTCACCCTTCTCGTATTGCTGCTTCTTCTCGAGAGTGGCGCAGAGAGTATCCAGAGGTGTGCCGCGAGGATCGATCTTGTCATCACTGAAGAGTCCGTACCAGCGGAGACCAGCAATGACACGGTCCTTCTCATCGTTGTCCTTGAACTTGGTCTTGGAGTTAACAGCCCAGACAAGGTCCTTCTCCGAAGCGCTGGAAGATCCGACAATCTTGGCAAAAGCTTCCTTCCATGGGATTGGCTGCTTGAGGTAGTCTTGCTCTTCCTCGCTGAGGAATCCGAGAAGCTGGAAAGTGCGCACAATAGTCGGGTTGCCTTGGTATCGAAGAGTTCCACGGATGATAGTCTGTGCCGCTGGGATGTTGTATCGCTCCTTGTATGGAGTGCTGTCACGATTTGGGTAGGCCTCAAATGCGAAGCCAGGGTAGATGAAGTATGGCTTGGCAGTGCTCATCAAGTCGCCTTGTGGAGAAGTCTCCTTCCTTCCGTCCTTGTAGTAGATGGCAGTGTTTCTGGCTGCGAGAAGGACACCACGCGGCGACCAGGAGAACTTGTAGCCAAGCGGATTGTCAGAGTTCTCTGGTGCTGGGAGACCACCGCAGTATGACCAGAAGCCGTTGATCTTGCCACCTTGTTCGTGAACTTCGGTAATAGTCTTGACGGCGTAGAGATGGTCAATGCCTGGATCCAGACCGATTTCGTTGAAGACAGTAATGCCAGCCTCCTTGGCCTCCTTGTCAAGAGCCATCATGGCGTCAGAGACGTAGGACGTGGTGACAACATTCTTCTTTGCCTTGATCGCAGCCTTGATAACATCCGCGTGGAAGGTGTATGGAATGAGAGAAATGACAAGGTCGTGCTCAGATATGGCTTTCTCTAAGGCACCGGTGTCCTTCACGTCGATGGAAGTGGCAGTGGCATGCTTGAGGCCCTCGCCAAGCTTCTTTGCGCTTTCGAGGGTACGGCAGGCTGGTTGATATGAGCATTGGCATGACTGGGTCTGGTAATCGATATTGACTCACCAACAGTGACCTGCACGCCGGCCTTGTCCAGCTCGACGGCGGTTGGACGTGTGACGAAGCCCGCTCCGAGGAGCAGTACTTTACTGTTTGCAGAATTAGTGTATATCCCAATGGCGGAGGCTGTGATGCTACCCACGAGACCATTTTCTGTGTTCGGAACAGATGTATGAAAGAGAAAATGTCAAGACTCAAGTCCGATGACGGAACTGCCTCAGGCCAAGACTGTCGATCCTCCCACCGTCCCACGATGGCGCGAGCTTGTATGAGTCTCGCGCCTTATATGAAGCAGAGGACACTTTGCAGGTTGTCAAAAGACCTCGGCGACCCGATTTCTGCTCATTCTATGCCGCTCGGCGAAACACTCTTATAAGCTCCAGAACCCTGCTGCTGGTCATTAGATCTAAATTATATTCTTCGTAGCGGACGTGCTTCACTGCGGGCAATATTTCAAACTTCTGAGTCGACGTCTCCCAGCTGAACGAGAGTACTGAATAAGCAGCAGTATGGCAGCAGAAGCTCACACACACGTGTCGCCGCAGGTACGCAAGAAGGTCTTACGCGTGCTTGTCATATCCCTTGTACTTGATCTGGTAAGTCCACTATCTCCGCTGCAAAACCCACATGCATGCAACACTTACAAGTGCTAGATATCCTTCACGTTCATCCTGCCGCTCTTTCCAAAGCTCCTCGAGTTCTACCGCGCCATCGAAGTCCAGTCCGATTCCACCGTCCTTGCAAAGGTTCTCTACGGATTGAATGCGTACAAAAACAGCTTCAAGAAGCCTATCAACGATCGATATGACATTGTTCTGCTGGGAGGAGCGCTCGGCTCGCTCTTCTCCCTATGTCAAGCAATAGCGTCGCCGGTCATCGGAACACTGTCAGACAAGTATGGTAGGCGGACAGCTCTGCTCTGGTCAATGCTTGGCAACATTGCCTCCGTTGCGCTGTGGTGCGCTGCAACCGACTTCAGAACGTTCCTCGCGAGTCGAATAGTGGGAGGACTCAGCGAAGGCAACGTGCAACTTGCGCTGGCCATAGCTACCGACATCAGTACCGAGGAAACCCGTGGCAAGACTATGGCTTTGGTTGGCGCCTGCTTCTCCATCGCTTTCACATTTGGTCCCGCTCTAGGCGCATACCTGTCGACCATCACCACCGTGGCCGCCAATCCCTTCGCCACGGCCGCTGCCGTTTCCCTCGCCCTCATCGTGACCGAGACCATCTACCTTTACTACGCGCTTCCCGAAACCCATCCCTCCCGACAGCCGGAGCAGAATGGCGTAGCACTCAAGAACAACAACAATCCCATCGAGAAGAAGCAAAGGACGAACTCGCACACCTTGCTCAATCTGACCCACTTCACCTTCATCCTCTTCTTCTCAGGAATGGAGTTTTCTCTCCCATTCATGACGTACGAGCTCTTCGCGTACCAGAGCAAGGACACTGGTCGTCTCTTGGGCTTCATCGGCCTTGTCGCTTCGATTCTCCAAGGAGGCGTGACTCGGCGCATGCACCCACTTCGCGTGGTACAGCTGGGCGTCGTGGCCTGCGCCATCGGCTTCTTCACGCTGTCCAAGATCACGACCGAACGCGGACTGTACTTCGCCGCCACCATGCTCGCAGTGACCAGCAGTACGGTCGTGACGGGATTGAACAGTCTGAGCAGCTTCGAAGCGAGCGCCGACGAAAGAGGCGAGAAATTAGGACATCACAGGAGTTTTGGACAGGTCGGAAGAGCTCTTGGGCCTTTGATCTTCTGCTCGCTATACTGGTGGGCGGGAAGAGATCTTGCATACCTCATTGGCGGTTCAGGAATGGTCGCTGTATGCGGACTTGTCTTTGGAGGACTGAAGCCGCCCAAAGGACTAGCCGTAAAAAGCAAGAAAGAAAAGGCCGCGAATGGCAGCATCAAGAAGGCCGCCTAGAGAAAGCAGATCTAGAAGAAGTCCTGTACAGATCGTTGTATGAGGCCGTAGATATATGTATAGCCGTTGAAACATATCATGCCACGCTCAGAACGCAAGACCAGTATTCCACCAATGCTCTCCTTGATGCCAAAATATGAGTCCATACCAAAGATCCCAACTTCGATCATCTGGCGCTCCAAAGCCCAAGGCACGCAAGGGACTAAAAGCAAGTGGCTCATAAAGCCACACACCACCCTTCGCAAAGTCATCGACCAGCAAAGGCGCAGTCCCATACATCCAAACAATCGTGACCACGAAGTTCGTCATCTGTCGTATCCGTTTCGGCACGTGATTCGTAATGCCAGCACTCTTCAATTCCTTCGCGATAAACATTTGTCCCACAACACCCACCGTCTGCCACTGGAAAAACATCCACGGGCCCAAAATCGGCCTCGTATCGCCCAGCTGCGTATAACTCCCGCAAGCATGCAGACATCCCGATAAGAAGAAAGCAACGAGCAAGCCCAGAAGTTTTCCCGTCTGGCTTCTTCTCTCGACCTTTAAGAGTTCTAGGATGCGAATCGTGGGTGCTTCGAAGGCGAATCTGAACATTTGGTGCCAGAAACTTCCCCACCAGCCCACGAGGCCTTTTTCGAAGACGGCGGAGAAGGAACCGAATGCGTCGGGTGGGTTCATCCAGGGTTCGCTGCGGAGGCCGACGAGTTTGGGGCCTAGGAGTTCGACGAAGAAGAGAGGGCTCAAGTGGAAGATTTGGTGGAGGGCGAGGTGGATTCCGAAGAGGGATAGGAGGAGGCGGTAGGATTTAAGTAGGATGGGGACGAAGATGGAAGGGAGAGATTGGGTGTAGGGGAAGAGCCAAGCGGGTGGTGGTGCGTCCGTGTAGCCCCAAAAGTAGGCATCGTGATGCATCAGGCACTTGATTGCGTCGAGGGCAATGGCGCCGAGTGCGAGTCGGAATATGGAGTCTTTGAGGAGGGCTTTGCGATCGTGGAAACGTCGTATGCCGGTGCGAGAGACGGTCATTGTTCCATTGCTTGTGCTCTGACGGCCTACCTTGTCCCTGCCGTGAAGCTCAAGCTCGACAAAGTCTGGTAGCGGCGGAATGCCGTTCGTTTCGAAAGACCAGCCTACACCTCGAAAGTTGCAAAAGACGTCTGCGATCCAGTCTAGACGTGTGATAGAAAACTCCTTTGGATAAGATTGCCAAATCAGCGAGCCTGGTTGTCGTGAAGCATTCCCTGTAGAAGCAAAGCCAGTCTTGAATGTTCCATCCTCATCATTCTCAGTTGCTGATCCGTTGGGGATACTTCTGCTAGCAGCACTGGACTGGCTAGGTGCGCCCGCATCTGCTCGCTCAATCCGCCTGAAGTCGGCCTGGCAATCATTGAAGAACATGATGGCGCCAGTCCATAAAGTGCCCCATGACTGTACCAACCCTACTCCATACGCTCCTGCAGCGCTCCTGGCCCTGTGATGGAGAATGCTCCATCCTGAGAAGGCACAGAGAAATCCAAAGAGTGGGAAGCGAAGAGCTCGTAGATTGGGAGACCGGCGATGGTCGATCAGCAGGTAGACGAGTATAACAGCAGCTCCAATCGTAGCCCATGGATACAGAAAAGGCACATATTCTCCAGAATCGATCAGGCCCTGGTATCTCTGGTCGTAGAATGCTTTCACTTCACGCGGAGTTTTGAGTCCGACAGGTAGACCCATGTTATTGTTATTTTCAAGTGGCCGGGGTCGCGAATAATCGAGCGTTCTTCCTCTTCATGTTTTCTCTCAAGGTCTGTCTCCTGAGTGCGAGGTCATGGTCGGGCATCCCTTTGTTATTATTATTGTGGCTCTCGAGACATACATGTATACTACATCGCGTCAATGACGCGGTTGAAGTCGTCACTGGAGCATCCAAATTTTCGGCGCAAAGTCGGCAAGGTCGAAAGCAACCTGAGGCAAGACTTTTCCAAGCGCGACTTCCACGTGCCGTTTGCTAGTTCTAATCTAGGACTGGGACGAGATTCGAGAAGCCGTTGTAGACGAACGCCTTGCAGAATCAAATACTCTTCCTAGCTCGCGGGTCCACGAGCGCCATCAGCCAAGATGGTGAACATCACGGACAAGATCAAGGAGTAAGGAACATGAGTATCTGGTTGAGAGGTGTGCACTGATCATGCTGGCAGGATTGAGGATGAGATGAAGAGGACGCAAAGTACTAATGCCCATCCATGATGAAAAAGAGCGACACAAGCTAACATGTTGAAGAGAACAAGGCTACTGGTATGTTGCTCACGTCCGTCAGGCTCGAAAACATGCTGAGAAACATCAGAATACCATCTCGGTCTGCTCAAGGGGTATGGATTGGTCTAGCAACACAATTCTCACTACGCTCAAACACTAAATGCGCACAGAAAACTTGCTCGTCTACGTGCTCAACTTCTCGAACCTGGTCCTGGAGCGGGTGGAGCTGCGGGAACTGGTTTTGACGTCTCGAAATCTGGTGATGCTCGGATAGCACTGGTCGGTTTCCCCTCTGTCGGAAAGTCAACATTCTTGTCGAAAGTCACGAAGACGAAGTCCGAAGTTGCCGCCTACGCTTTCACAACACTTACGGCCATTCCCGGCGTGATGGAGTATGGTGGTGCGGAAATCCAAATTTTGGATTTGCCTGGTATCATCGAAGGTGCTTCGGAGGGCAAAGGTAGAGGTCGACAGGTCATCTCAGCGGCAAAGACTAGCGACATGATCATGATGATCCTGGACGCAACCAAGCGTGCCGAGCAGCGATCTCTCCTCGAAGCTGAACTGGAAGCTGTTGGTATTCGACTCAACCAAGACCCACCAAACATCTACCTCAAACCGAAGAAAGCTGGCGGCATGAAGATCACATTCCAGTCACCGCCAAAGTACCTGGACGAGAAGATGCTGTACAACATTCTACGAGACTACAAGATTCTCAACTGCGAAGTGCTTGTGCGAGATGAGAATGGTAAGTGGCTCCTTGCTGTGGACCGTACTGGCGCATGGCCAACACGTCTTCCACTGATTTGTTTGATACTGACACGCATCAGCTACAATCGACCAATTCATCGACGTCATCATGGCTAACCACAGAACATACATCAAATGCCTCTACGTATACAACAAAGTCGATGCCATCAGTTTAGAGCACCTTGACAAGCTAGCACGAGAGCCACACACAGCGGTCATGAGCTGCGAGCTTGACCTAGGCATCCAAGACGTCGTGGATCGGGCCTGGGAGGAGCTCAGACTTATTCGCATATACACCAAGCGGAAAGGCATCGACCCGGTGTTCGATGAGGCACTCATCGTCCGGAACAACAGCACCATTGAAGACGTATGTGATGCTATTCACAGGACCCTCAAGGAAAGCTTCAAGTATGCCCTCGTCTGGGGAGCAAGTGCCCGGCATATACCTCAGCGCGTCGGACTTCAGCATCCCGTTGCAGATGAGGATGTTGTTAGCATCGTCGGTACGAAGAGTGGATTAGCGGCCAAATAGACAGCGTGAAAGCCCACAGATCTCAAATTAATTTCGCAAAAAAAAACAAAAAAAAGTTCCTACACCACCAGATTTCGCACGAAATACGCCAAACTTGCAAGGAACTGGACCAACAAGCAGAAAAAAAATTCAGCTGCACTGAAAAGCGCAAAAATTGTGTGACTCCATTGGCGGCACCCGGAATCGAACCGAGGTCTGCTCGGCCACAACGAGCTGTACTGACCACTATACTATGCCACCGTTACTTTAGGCTGATTGGTTGATAGCGAGAATTTTTTGTCAGTTTATAATTACTGTAATAGAAGTTTTAACAGAGCTAGGCTTTTCACTTCTCCCCCGCCAAATTTTAGCGCGTGGCTGGTAATGCGGGACCACTTTCGATTGTACCACTCTCGCTTGGCGTGTGCTACATTTTCGACCTTGCCGGTTTGTTTTGCCCGAAATTCTTAACAGCCGCTTCCTCCGCCCAATCACTCAAATACAGCGGCAGCTCAGTCTCAAGCAACATGATCGACATGCCATCATTCATGACCTTTGTCGGCTTCAGCTCATCATTCGTCGCTTTCTGAAAATCATCCTCACTCGCACCATGCGTCACATTGCCTCCGTTCAAACCCGCACCGAAAGGGAAGAACGAGTTATTATTATTCTGACTCGCGGCGTTCAAAGGAAATTTCGGATCCTGTGCAGTGATGATCGGACCGTAGAATTCTGACATGGTGTTCCGATGGTAATACGGAAGCCAGAGCGTGTCTTCCGAAACCATCCAGCGCGGTGGAATGATTGCGAAATCGACGACTGCGGTTCCAGGCTCCTTTCCATGCGCCGGCGCTGTCAACACGACGTACAGCGATGGATCGTGCTCATCGAACAGCACATTGCCTAGGACATTGAATCTGGCCAAGTCGTACTTGTACGGATAATTGGTTCCGTGCCAAGCAGCGACATCGAAAGGCGTATGATCCTGTCCGCACTGCCATAATCGACCGCCCATCCTTGAGGTGATTGTCCATTCGCCGCCATCATTGGCTTGTGCGAGGTCATCTTTGAGCTGGCCTTCGAAGAACGCGGTCGGGATTTGGAAGTCACGAACATTCGCTAGTCCTGTCGAGCCTACGATTCCAAGATCTGGTAATTTGAAGTGGCCTTGAAATAGCTCGCAGATGTAGCCTCGTGCTGGGCCATTGGGCAGCGTGACACGGTAACGAATACCTCTCGGAATGACTGCGATCTCATTCTGTCGAACCAAAAGCTTTCCCAATTCTGTTTGGATGTCCAGGGCCCCAGCTTGCGGAATGATCAGGATATCTCCATCGAGAGATGAGAAAGCTTGACGCTCTTCCATTGACTTGTCGATGGCGAAGACCCAGATCGAAAGACCTTGCTTCTGATTGGGATCTCCGTTCCGAGCCAGGAGCTTCTGCTTCGTCCAATCTGAATTTGCGTCTGCTTGAAACGATGGCCACATATAGGAGTTCGGCGAAATGTTCGAAGGCACAGGCGATGCTTCTCCGATAGGCACAAACTCGCCATGTTCCAGAGAGGATGTCACCCGGTAAAGCCATGTCTGCAAATTCTGCTCCCGTGGAGCTGTGAACGACGTACCGGATATGCGTTCCGTTCTCAGACCGAACGGCGGCTTCTGAGGGCTATTGTTGACGACAGGATTCGCTCCTGGTATGGCCTCTGATCTATGTATCTCATGTAAGGGTTGATTCTCAAGGCACAGAGCCACGTAAGCACTGACGAGTGATAGCTACCAAAACCGTTCAGATAGGCATATCTCTCCTTGACATGAAAATCTGTCACCGGAGCCATGATGCTATAGTTCCTGGCTGTATTGTATGCGGTGCTCCACTTCTTGGTCTACATCAGCGAGCAGACAGACGCAATATAAGATTGTTGTAGGTGTTGGTGAATCAGGAATGAACGCTGACATACAGGGCTGATGTCAGTAGTGTACCAAAGATCGACGTCTTGCTGATGCTATCCCCGCCGTTCTGGACCCATGCCCTAAACAGTCCAATGTATGTATAGGAGGATATACGAAAGCGACGATGACTGCACCTTTCGTTGGTTGCAGCTTCGGTGCGCCAGCCGAGGACCCCTCCACGATGCTCAAGGGTTGATCCTGAGGGGTTCGACCTCGTGGCCAAGCCGATGCAGTTGCTCTGAAGGACATCCGAAACTCGCGGTAGAACCAAGTCTGGAGGAGTGGAGTACATCCGCAGCCGATGAATATAAAGAACTGGCACAGATCATCCCAAATCGCGGAATTACTCTTTTTTTTTTGCAAGCTGGAAAGTGAAATATGAATCCGACATCTAATGCTCCCGTCACACAAATCATACATCTCCGCTTACCTGGCAAGACCGAGAGACCGATCTTCGAGCATCAGAGATGGAACGATGTGCTAGAAGCCATCGAGAAAGCTCCCGGGTTCTTGAGAGTCTATTGGGGTCAATCTCTCGAGCACCCGCAACATGTTGAAATCCACATCGGTAGGTCAGAAGCTCATGTGAAAAGGCGTGAGCAGCTTTGAACGAATTTTGGCATCGGCGTTGGCTGAGACAAAATTCTTTGCCCTATATATATAGTCCGTGAGACGGGGCAGCAACACCAAGACTTTCTCAAGTCCAAGGACTATGGACAAGTGCGGTTCTTGATCGAGACGATGATTGGAGACGTTCAAGTTCCGGTGATACGACATGCTCAGATGATCGACTGGACGCCGCAATCTCAAGCTTTGGCACGAGGTGCACCGTTCACTGGGACGGCGATATATCTGAAGACGACCGACGCTTGGGGTGAAGGTGCTTGGCCGTTGTGGACGCACATCGTTCGATACATTGACGGATGTGTTGGATGCAGTGGAGGCCCTCTGCTTGAGCCGGTCGAGACTGTTCCTGGGCCGCGAGTCCAGTTGATGGAGAAGAAAGCGCCGAGCCAGAAGTTCGAAAGATGCTACGTCGTCTATGTTGGATGGGCGACGACCGAGCAGCACCATGCCTACCATCATACCAAGCACTTCGCTGAACACGCCGTGATTTTGAAATGTGGCAATGAAGGTACGTTGTATGACAGACATTTGGGAAACTTTGCGTACTAAATGAGGACAGGTTTTGCGGAGTATGGCCATATCGTGTTCAAAGGTTCACGAGAGAAGGATGTCCCGAAGCTGTGACGGCTTTGTCTCGCTTTCTGTCGCAGTTAGCTCTAGACTTGTGTTGCCCCAACTTATCGTGACATTTCACAGGCAGACCCGCTATCTTCGGTCGGAAAGACTCACATACCAATCGTTGCATGTGAGATCCGCTCGCAGGGCGATACAAAAAAGTGGCACCTCCAGATGTATTTACTTCTTCGACAACACTCCCGACGGCCCATCGACGTACAACCTGCGTCCCCATCTAGACCTTGGCCATATGTTTAGATTAGGAGGGGACTATTATCCGTGCACCGAATGAGCGACTCAAGCACTGTAGTAAGCCAGAGCGAAAAAGAATCGAGCTGGAGGCGATCAGAAATTCACTGAAGATCTAGGCCTAATAAACACGACTGGATACGACGACAATCAACTACTCTCCGCCGCTCTCATAACCGCCTCAGCAGTCTCCTTCGGCATACTCCAAAAGGGACTATGACTAGCCTCCAGCGTCTCGGTCCTGATATCAAACCCCTTTCCAAACTCCTCAACCATCATATGCTGAATATGCAAAGGAATGGCATTGTCCTTGCTACAATAGATATAAGTACTCGGCACATGCTTCCAACCCGCATAAGTTACAACAGTGTGAGCCGTCTGATACGAATGCGGCTTGAGCGTTGCAATCGCGGATTTTTGATCTTCGGGTGACATGTCATTGTAGAAGACATGCGCGGGATTGTCGGGGAAATATGACATTTGGTCCTCTGAGATGATGAACCAAGGGAGGTTGTTGCCGCCGAAAGCGCCGATTTGTGATTTTCCGTCGGGGATGATGAAGGAGGCGCAGTAGACTATGTGAGACACGCCGCCTGAGAGGCCTTGCGATGAACGTGTTTTGAGGTCGAGGCCTTCTACGGCTTGGGTTGATGGTACGCCGCCGTAGGAATGAACGACGAGGACCACCTTTTGGCCGGCTTCGCATGCTGTAGTGATGTGTTCGCGGATGACTTCGACATCGGGCCAGAAGCTTTTAAGATGTTCTTTAGGCCCGATGGATGGAAGATCTACGAGATCTGTTTTGTATCCAGCTTGATCGACCAGTTTAGCGACCTTTTCCCAAGATGTTGCAGGATGCCAAGCTCCAGGAATGAAGACAATTGTCGTGTTTTCGGCCATCTCGTTACTCTTCGTCGAGGCTGGGCTCAATCTTAGTGAAAGTGTGCAGCTGCTTCGATCTCTTGCTGCTTCTTATCTCGCTGTTCGCTAATACAGTTCAGCTCTCCGAAGAGGGGTCGAGAACCGGTCCGGGACCAACTTTACGATATGCTTTCAAGTCCAATATTGCAGAAGTAACAGCGACAGATATGCTCCGATCTTCTCAAGCCGATTGGACACAATGATCATTCCTGCCAATCTGTACTGTACGATCTCAAAACTTTCCTAGCATATATAGCGCAACCATTGCAGCTAGGCCGCAGACCAGGACCACTCCCGTGACCCACGCGCATACCAAACGTGCATACTTGTCCATATAGTAATCATACGTTGTGCGCAGCTTGGATTTGGGTTTTAGAGGAATTATAGGATGAAGACGCAAAAATTCGGCCCAAGGGCAATTGTAGCTGCTCTCGAGAGGAGGTGGTCGATTCTCCGTCGTGGTTCTTCCGCCAGCTGTACCATCGCCCAATTCGATGTCGATATGATCCGTGGTATCGGTAGCATCGACAAGCTGCCAATAGTAAACTCGCGCAGGACGTTTTGCATGCGTCCGGCTAGGCGGTACCTCCACTCGCTGATAACGACCATTCGGACATCGAACCCATAGAAGTCGATCAGTTTGAGCCAGATCAGTCGCCATGGTACGAGGTGTTTGAGGTGGACGAGCGTTGCGAGGCGGACGATGGCCTGTGATCGGACGTTTGGGCGGCGCATAACCTTGGGCGGCGCGCGCGACATCGAAATGACGGTCCCGCCTATGATGGCGCTCAAAGCCAGCACCAGAATCGATTCCATTGCCGGCAGGGTCGTTTCCGGACATGTTGATGACTAGGAGCGCATGCGTCTGGTGGAATAGTGCGCTGTGGAAAAGCAGAGGGTTCGCAAGTCCTCATGGAGCTGGTAAGCAGTATTGGAAATTATCTGGGGCTTCCAGAGTTCACCACGAAGTATCAATCTCTAGAAATAAGTCAGCAGAATTCGATGTCCTCAGGAAAATCAAAATCATCTCTCGTCCGTACAAGAATCACGCTTCTTCCTGCTACTGACAACGAAGAAGCAAGAAATTTACTATCAAACTGCAGCGTACTCCATCGACACTTTATCACCCTCACGCGATAGAATATACCGCAGACATGGACTTTTCACAGCCAGGACCACTCTTCATGAACGCCAACTACCGCCTCGGCCAGACTTGGGGCGGCCCTAGTGCCGTAATGGACGACTTCGACAATCTGCAGACAGACGTAAGCACATCGGAAGCTGCGACAACAGCAATGCTCTTTTTCGGCATCACCATCGTTGGAGCCTTTGTATCATACATGGCGGGAGTGCTCTGCCATGGCATGGTCTGGGGAGGATACAATCTTAAAAGTCAATTAGCACATCTCTTACCACCTATGACAGCGATGATCCATCTCATTGCAGTCTGTGTGCTTTTGGACCATCATGAGCCTGCAGAGGAAAGAGAGTCTGCCCATCGCGACAGCCTCCAGACGCTCTTTCTGGGTAACTTAATCGCCCATCTGGTCATTCTTGTCCTTGTTTGGCTTGTCACCTCGGTGAGGGAGATGTGGTATTGGTTTGCCGCATTTTCAACGCAGCGCGATGCCCTAAAAGTCCAGGATACCGCGGAACCCGTTGACGAGGAGGCTCAGGCTGGGATGCGCAGCGTGCCAGTATGAAGGGAGGAATGACTACTTGCATGTGGTCCTACGCGTTTGTTGTGATGACGATGATGGAGTTGATGTGGAGGAAAGACTTTGTTGTGAATCGTGATGGCAGACGAGCGGCAAGAAGTGGCGGGCAGCTCGACCGTCAATCCTCACGGCCAGAAGATACCGATGTTCTAGATTCCCCAAGACAGCACCCACTATATAGGTGTTATGATCAGATCTAAACATTAATAAGATCAAAAGAAGTTCAAGACCTCAAGTCAAGCCCAGAATACAAGAGAGCACGGTAAATCTTAGCCACCACCGAAGCCATGCTGGCACAACAGCAACTGCCATAAGCAAACCAAGACATATCATACTCTCTAATCCAAGGAGATTCATCCCAAGAATCTCGGACTCTTCACTATGAAGATCGCCATCCTCCAATTCAACCCAACCCTAGGCGAAATCGATAAAAACATCTCCCACGCCGACGCCCTCCTCTCAACATGCACAACAAATAATCTCGACCTCCTCGTCCTCTCGGAAATGGCATTCTCAGGCTATAACTTCTCCTCCCTCTCCCACATCCAACCTTTCCTCGAACCCACAGCCTCAGGACCCACAACGCAATGGGCCATAAAAACCGCCAAAGCAAGAAACTGCACGGTAGTCGTCGGCTATCCCGAGAAATCCTCTGATGAAAAACGCTACAACTCCACCGTAACCGTCGCACCCTCGGGCCAAATCCTAGCAAACTACCGGAAATCTTTCCTTTACTACACCGACGAAACCTGGGCGAGCGAAGGCTTCTTGTCGACCACGACACATTCGCCATTCTTCGCGTCTACCATCCCAACACTTTCCCCCAAACTCCCGAATTCTTCGCCCGTCGGACAGGGAATTTGTATGGATATCAACCCGTATAAATTCTCTTCGCCGTGGACCAATTATGAGTTCGCAACGCATATGCTCCGGAATCGCTGCCATCTGGTGATTTTATCCATGGCGTGGTTGACTCGTCTCACGCCCGAGGAATGTTTGACGAATCCTGAGAGACCTGATATGGAGACTGTAGCGTATTGGTTGGAGAGGTTTTGGCCTTTTGTTGATTCTCAGCCGAGTGAGCCGATTGTCGTGGTTTTTGCGAATCGTTGTGGGAGTGAAGGTGGGACGGCTGGAGAGAGGCGGATGGATCATGGAGAGGTAATTGAACTTGGGGATCGGGTGGCTTATGCGGGGAGTAGCTGTGTTATGAGGTTTCAGATGGGGAGTGTGAAGTTGTGGGAGCATGATGAGGGGAGTATGAAGGGTGATGTTGGGTTGCTTGGGAAGGGAGAGGAGGGTGTGCTTGTGGTGGATACGGGAAAGCCGGCGGGTTTCTTGTTGCAGCAGAAGACGGCAGTGTGATGTTGTATGTGATGTGCGTATGATTTTCAGCGTTGGCGTTGTGGTGGCATCATCATCATCATCATCATCATCATCATCCTTGGTACATAGAGCTTCACTTCACGTGGAATGCAGCGCAACAGGATATGTTTCTTCAAGAGTTTGTCATTTGCATCATGCCCACTATCTTCTCAGCAACAAATAAGCTGGAATTCATGGCAGCACTTCCCATCGCCCTGCCTCTTTGCGATTCTCAACGCCTGATGTCCGTAAACGTAATGCAGTGCTTTCTTTCCATGCTCTCTCAAACTCCTAGCTCAAGCGGCACACGAGGCCGTAACCATGACTGGTAACATTGTCGCAATTCGTGTCGCTGAGTGATGTTCGGTTGTGGTGGCGAGTAATTTAGATACCAATGCGAGTCTTGCGCCAGTGTCTCCTCTTGGCGTTGTAACTGTGGTCCTGTTAGTGATTGCTTTTCGAGACCCATTACCGCCCTCCGCTGCGACTTTCGCTTCTCCTCTCCTCTCATATCACGGGAATATCGTACCGGATGGTGTTGCCAGTCCTAAGGCGAATCCACTGAGGAATTGGGCGGTTCTGCTTCTGCGCCTTTGCGAGCTTCTGCTTGGTGCGGAAGGTCTTGTGGGACTGTGTCGCCGTTAGTATGTTCCATCGTCTCCGCCAACTCCTCGCCGAATGTACGCACAGGCATGTTGACGGTGTTGCCTCTCCGATTGTCGCTGGGTGTGATGTCTTCGCTGGGCAAAGTCGTCTTCGTGGAGAGCGACGAATTTCGTGCCAAGGTGCGGCTGCCGCCGAGCGTGGGCGGCCTTCTCTACCAAAAGTTCTGGGACAATTTTCTCTGCGATTGTCAGAAATCTAAGTAAGCCCCCCTCCAGGGTCGGTTGCTCTGCCGACGAGCTGGTTGTTGCTCGATGTCATCGCCGGCGAAGATTTGAAGAAGTCGAGTACCTACATGTAGCATAGACGGCAGACTTCCAGAGAAAATACCACGCAGAACCACACACAACACACTTCGCAAGCACCCTAAGAAAGCATACAACCAAGCAACCATGTCTCAATCCATCGCTGCAGCGCTCTCCGACCGCGACAGCAATGTCCAGACGACTTCGGCCAACCCGAACCAGGTTGCGCCTGGAGAGGAGAACAAGCTGCAAGGAGAGCAGCACAAGCAGGTTTCCGGACTGAATGGGTAAGAAGAGATGCGATATCAGATCCTTATTAGTACTGGACTAGTAGATACTGATATGTTACACAGCAAGGGTAACGGCACATATGTTTCTCCATCGGATGCCATTCTCAGTCCTGCCAGCCAAAAGCTCGCAGGCTTCAAGCAGAGACAGATCAACAAGCAGTAAGTCTGCTATACCTCGAGAAGCCTCAATATGTCAACTGGAACGATCACTGACATCTCTCTAGTACCAACAACAAGAACCCAACCGCTCGATCCCTCTTTAGCCGAACAGCCAGCTCCGTCTCGTCAGGCTCTCTCGAGGACTCCAAGGATGCGCAGTAGACCCATCCACTTTATGACCTGAGACGTGGAGGACACATTGCAGACCGAATTTGTTTTGCTTATACGGGATACCCAGAAAGAATGGCGTTATGGAATTCGGAACTTGGGGGATTACGAGACCATCAAATTGGACACTCTTTTCGCTTTTTCTTTTAGTGTCAGAAACTGCGGGTCATAGAAGCCTTGAAGAGGCAGAAATTGAATGAGTTATGCTGCAAATTCTGCTCCTGCCCCTGCCTTGCTGCACACACTCATTGATAAGACTTTTCTATACTGAACTTCTTATAAACCATGATGTCTGTCGATGTACTTGATACTGTGGTCATTGTATATGCGAGTTGTTCCGGACTGAGTCGATCAGAGCCGCATGGGACGACATCATCGATAATGAGCACTACCACCCAGACGAGACCAATGAGCTAAGGCTTCAAACATCTTTCAAGTAATGTCACTCATTTGATTCAGTCACGGGCTCGGCACCTGCTTCCTTTCATACAGCGTCTCAAGTCTGGAGACTAGCTGCCACATTCTCAGCAGCTCTAACACAAAGAGGGTCATAGCCCAGCATGAACACTCGCTAAAGTCGCTGCAATGCTTCCCACTCTCTCATCCAGTCTTTCCACACGCGTTCCATGCATGATAAATGAAATCAGTGTCAGAACAGCCCCATGTTTCTAGTGTCCACTACCATTGACGACAGTGCCAGAGATCTGGGCTCCAGACTGTTGCAAGCCGTGCTGCGTAGCCACTGATGTCGGGTACTGAGTCTGATGTGCTTCGCCATATGGGACGAGAACCTTTGGCGACAGAGGCAATTTCGTGGCCGGGATGGTGTGCTCGGCGACTGACGGAAATGCTCCATTCGATGCAAACAAAGCCTCATTCTTGATTCCATTAGCCATGCCTGGCTGAGGACCTGTTGGCTTGGGCTCGTCTCGTGGGGCGTTTGGCTTGGTGTCCATCTCCATTCCAGGCTCGCATTTTGGATGCTGCTCCTCTCCGCGGGAAGGTGGGCTCGTGGGCGGCGTATCCTGCTGCGTTTGCGCACCTGCCAATGCATGCTGCGGGACCTTAAGAGTGACAATGAGGCTGCGAGATGCCCGCTGGGAGTCCTCGTCCACCTCCTCGCTGGACTCTGAATCGGCGTCGTCTGCGTCGTCCATCTTTTCATCTTCGTCGTCACCATTCTTGTCAGAATCCCAACCGCCATCGCTATCAGCGTCATCGTCTTCGTCGCTCATTTCATCGATAGCGTTGTAGCCGTCGATATGCTTCCGCTTTCTCGGGTTCTCTGGTACATGGGAGACACCTCGAGCCGCTGCTCGCGAGGGACGGCCACTGGCGCGTGGATGTTCCGAGTCTGCTGTGCCCGATCGCATGCTCCTAGCATCAGAGTAGTCTGGACCCAACTCATCCGTAGTCATGACATTGGTGCTAAGCAGGCTCTCTCCGTAAGCACCCTGACGAGGCTGCTTGATCTGCCGACCAGATGCTGTGAAACTGGGCCCAGCTTCGAAAGGTGTGCTGCGACTGCTCTGGCCGCGTGTTGATCTCCTAGTAGATGTGGCGTCCGAGTCTTCCCCATCCTCATTTTCATCATAGGTGTACCGCATGCGCTTGCCACGAGTGCGTCCTTCATAAATGCCAAAGCCAGGCTCGGGTCGCGAGAAAGCCGCGCGGCGCTGTTGGCGGTATTCGCGACGCTGTCTCTTCTCCTGCGTGGCCTCAAACATCGGAATGGCGTTCGTGATGCGTATACTCAGTCTCCTCGCTGCCTGGCTGCCATCCACCTTGTCAAGCTTCTCGGCCAAAGCCTTTACCTCTTCAATGGTGCCCGCCTGGTTGTACCAATGTGCGTTCCTGGTATGCCGACTGCTTTCTCTATACACTCTGAAACCGGTATCGTCAAGTCCTTGGATCAGGAAATACCGTCTCTTGTCGCCGTCGTTGCCCCATGGCTGGACCGACAAGGGCTGGTTCTCGTCGTCGTGATGGCGCTGCTGCTTGTACTTGTCTCGAATCATTCCAGATACAAGCTCGGAGGAGCCGAGTGCCCAGATGACAAGCGTACGGAGCAGATTGAGCTATTCACATCATCAGCATTTCCCATACAGAATCCTGGTCGACGACAAGCTTACTCTCTCCGCCGGGTTCATGTTGTTGAAGTCTTTGCCGCCATGTAGAGGGTTCTGGCCAGCCCACTTGTATGGCCATTGTGTCTTGTGCGAGAGGACCGCTTCTTCCAGCGCGCGTCCATATGATGTTCGCCTATGCAGTGTTCAGTCAGCCAATTACCTCTAATATCCTTGCTGTCACTATTGGCATCTTCCCCAGCGGTATCCTCATGCCCAATTCCGACTTACTCAACTGGTTTCTTTCTGTTGAGCACCAATCCCAGCAGGGCGCACAAAAGATGCTGCACTTCTGGGCTGGGTATGCTGTCCACAACTCCTCTCTCGATATCTTGCGGTCCAAAGTGTGGGCACTTGCCAGGGAAGCATTCGTTGAAGCGCGATCGAAACATAACGATGAACTGCCACAAAATGTTAGCAGGCGTGTAGATACGCGTTCAAAACGCGAAATTTCGCGCCAAAGCGTGGCGATCATACTGCAATGTCTGGATTATCTGCGAGTACTTCTTCATGTGGTGGTGATGCTTCTCTCTTAGGCCGAGGAGGCGAGGCCTTTGGTGGAGGAGCGACCAGCTTGGTGGCCTTCTTCGCTTTCAGAAAAATCGGCGCGAGTTTCTTGACCTCATCTTCTGGTGCGGATGAGAGAGCGCTGCTATCCGAGTCCGAATCCATCGTTGTGCGCGTATGTGGTGGTGTTGAGGATGTGGTTGGCGGGTGGGAAGTCGCAAAGTCGGGAGTCGAAGTTGAGAGTTGAGAGCAAGGGCGGGCAGCGTCAGAATTCCATCTAGGGGGATAGCTACAGCCAATGACTAAGCTGCACGGCACGAGGACGATGATGAGGCTGGTGGAACGATATTTGCTATTCACTTGATCTATCTGGTTGAAGTACAAAGGTTGCCTGACCCGGCCTGGCCATTTTCGAGTGGCTCAACTGATTTCTCGTTGTGATCGTCGTGATTTCGTGAGGAATGTTGGCTTCGAGGTGTCAGGATTGCGACCGGGCCATGCTTCAGCAGCAGATCCTCGGGCAGCATCAACAGGAGATAGTGGCGACGCATACAATGACAAATTGTGGTATGATTATGTCGATGTCTGTCAGACGACCGCGAACTCCTAAGTGTTTGCTGCGAGTACCGAGCTTGGAGATGTCTCCTGGGCGAGTACGAGGGAGTTCCTCGCTAGACCGAGGCCGCAGCAGCTCTACTACAATCTTGCGAGCGTTGGCTCCTATTCATGGTGATTCGGGTTTTGGGACCTAATCCCTTCGAAGATGGCTTTCAGATGCGCGCCGCAGATACGATGAGGCCAAAATACTTTGCTGAGCTTGATAGCTTCACGACTCTTTAAATATTCTTAGAACCGGACCCGTAGCATGGTATTATTGCCAGATCAACACCTTCAAGCATGCTCGGCGGATTCTGAGGCTTTCGTGCTGTCCACTGGGTTCGTCCAGTAGTCTGATGGCCGTATATGGCCTTTGAATAGTGTTCATAGGATATGTCGATGATTTTGTCGATGGCATCTTACAATTCTTGATGAATAGTGCGGTTTGAAGCCGGCTTGTGATTTTCAGAGTTAGTCTGTCCAGATTGTGCAAAGCTGCACTCGGCTCGTTGACGACTACAAATCTTCTGAAGTTCTTCATACAAAAGCGCCCCAAGCTGGCCAAAACCAGAACATGAGACATCTGTACATGTACTGAGCTCATTCGGAAAGAAAGACGTAGAACATACTTGCCGTGGCATTTTCGCGGTCAGGTCAGCTGCAAATGTGGTGTTGTATATGTCAAAAGTTTCGCAACTTCCATGAGACCTTGTATCGGCGTTTATTGCAGCGCGTTTGCTGGGTTGTAGGAGCTGGTGTTGTTGAGAAGACGCGTGAGAGGCTTTGGAGGAGGTGTGGGAAACCGAGCGATGTTGTCTCCGCGTGAGAGGCTGCAGGCCAAAATTGACGTCTGCCGCTGCTCTTGTACAAAATGTTCGTGGTTTGACATCGCCTGAGGGCGCCACTCAGTTCTCACTGGGACATCATTGTCTGTCATACAGGTATTCGAGTCTTGGTGACTTGCGCACTGAATATCACAAGTAGAAGTGGTGCAATCTGTGTCGATGGGAGAGCTCTTCCACCATGATTTATGGCCGGGATTTCTTCCTGCCTGAGGCTTCACAAGCTTGGCAATCCCGCACAGAGGGCGCCACACTAGCGCCTTCCTAGAATTCGATCGCATCCAAGACTTCGAAGACCTCAGCTTCGTCAATCCACATCACGAAACCCATCCGCCCAGCGAAGTCAAGATGGTACGCAAACCCGATTCGATATTTCCTCATTCACTGCAGAAATGTGGCATACAGAATTGCTTTGAGCGATGCGCAGAGTCATGCACAGGAGGCGGCATTCTCTATAGCGAAAGCACATTGAGAAAGAGATGGCAGCAGGACTAACAGCATTCTTCCACAGGGTCGTGTCATTCGCAACCAGAGAAAGGGTCGCGGCTCGATCTTCACCGCCAACACCCGCCTCAACAAGGCCGCGGCCAAGTTCAGAACCTACGACTTCGCAGAACGCCATGGATACATTCGTGGTGTGGTGAAGGAGATCGTCCACGACGCTGGACGTGGTGCACCTCTCGCCAAGGTTGTTTTCCGCGACCCATACCGATACAAGCTCCACACCGAGACCTTCATCGCAAATGAGGGCATGTACACTGGCCAGTTCATCTACGCCGGCAAGAACGCATCTCTCACCATCGGCAACGTCCTCCCACTCGGCTCTGTCCCAGAAGGTACCGTTGTCAGCAACGTGGAGGAGAAGATTGGCGACCGTGGTGCATTGGGCAGAACCTCTGGAAACTATGTCACTGTCATCGGCCACAACCCAGACGAGGGCAAGACCCGTGTCAAGCTGCCGTCTGGTGCTAAGAAGGTTGTCAAGAGCTCCGTCCGTGGTATGATTGGTATTGTCGCTGGTGGTGGACGTACGGACAAGCCTCTCCTGAAGGCCTCGCGCGCCAAGCACAAGTTCGCTGTCAAGCGCAACTCATGGCCAAAGACTCGTGGTGTTGCCATGAACCCAGTCGACCACGTATGTCGCACCGCTACAACGGGTAGAAGATTTGCTAACACAATCTATAGCCTCACGGTGGTGGTAACCACCAGCATATTGGTAAGGCTTCGACCATCTCCCGCTACGCCGCGCAAGGTCAAAAGGCTGGTCTCATCGCTGCCCGGAGAACTGGTCTGCTCCGTGGTACCCAGAAGACCAAGGACTAGACGCATCATTGAGGCTGGCGGTGTTGGAGGGAGTTTCACGGGTTTGCGCTGCATCGAAAGCAAAGGCTTCATGGGTTATAGCAAGGCTGTGAAGGCATACAGCTACCTGCAGGAATCCTGTGCAGACCAAATGAGTTTACGTTCAAAAGCCATGTGCTCCTCCGCCTTCTGCCTCTTCTCAATCGATTCGCGACCAATGCCACAACAGAGTCTGAAGCAGTATCGCTCTAAAGAGCTCGTCGGGCTCATTGACCAGAGGTAGCACCCAGCGAGACGTGGTGGCGAGCGTGGACACAAGTCTAGTATCACATGGAGGCACATTGGCAAGCCACAACTTCGTACCAGCATAACTTTGGAACGTTGTGTCAGTTTTCTGCCTCTTCCATGTTGAGCCGAAGAAGCTACTTGCGATGGTCAACACAGCCTCAATCGTCTCACGATCGTATAATGAAAAATCGTATGTCAAACAAGCGCCCTTGAGTAGAAGTTTTGCGGGCGTGCCGCACAGCCGCACGTAACGCACACCTCCGAGGTTTCAACTAAGGCACTTTGAAATGCATTTTCTTAATAACTATTAGAGGTATAATGTTTATATTAAAATAGAAGATACTTATAATAATAGGCTTTAATTTAATGTACATATTATAGCTATAACTTATATCGTTATCGCGTAGTACGTATAGGCTAAGATCTACTATGAATCTCGGCTTCTAGCTTCTATGCCTTACTACTTTCTAACACCTTAACTAGAGGCGTAACTAGCACTTATTTGCGCTTTCTTAGCTTCTTTATTAACTATTATAGACTATTTTAGAGTTGCTAATCTACCTACTTAGTCTCTTTATTACGTTGTTTATTAGTAGCTTTTACCTACCTCTAAGCTACCTTCTCTACCGCTATCTTTAAGCGTTCTTCTTTACGCAACTAGATAGTAACCTTCCGCTACTAAGCCTTCGTACGAGTCTCTTCCTTCTTAAGCTATTTAGCGACTTATTAGTCTACTTTCTCTTATTCTTTACGAGCCTATATAGTAAGAGCCTATTTAATCTTCTTTAGTAAGAAGAATGTAGTACTATTATTATT
>LFZN01000552.1:0-13356 GCA_001578235.1 Pseudocercospora eumusae
CTATAGTAGATCGGTATAGTCCTTATATACTATCGCTACGAGACCCTTTACGCTCCCTACCCTAAACTCGCTAACCTACCTCGCTAGGTCTATAAACATACTATTACCGTAGCTAAGGCTATATACCTTAGTATCCTAGACGCTTTTCGCGACTACGTTAACGTATTTAATATCGACCTTGCCGGCATTATCCCTCCCTATTCGGAATATAACTATACTATCGACCTAGAACTAGGTAAGACTCTACCTTAACTCCCTATCTATAACCTCTCGTAGGAGGAGTTAAAGATCCTTCGTAAATACCTAGATAACGCCCTCGCTAAAGGATAGATTAGGCTAAGTAAGTCCCCTTACGGTACACCTATCCTCTTTATTCTAAAGAAGGACGGTACTATGCGGCTATACGTTAACTATAGAGGTCTTAATAAGATTACGGTAAAGAACCGCTACCCGCTACTACTTATTAGTAAGCTGCTAGACCGCTTTAGTAATACTAAGATCTTCTCTAAGTTGGACCTAAAGGACGCCTATTATCGGCTCCGTATTCGCGAAGGGGATAAGTAGAAGACCGCTTTTAAGACTCGGTATAGCCTCTTCGAGTATCTAGTTATGCCGTTCGGCCTCTCTAACGCCCNATTAATAAAGCGCTAGTAGGCCTCGTCGATAATATCTATATAGTATACCTAGACGATATCCTTATCTACTCGCAGAGTAAGGAGGAGTACGAGAAGCATATTCGTATAGTCCTAGAGCGCTTACGTTAGTAGAAGCTCTATACTAAACTATTAAAGTACGAGTTCTATATAAACACCGTCGAGTTCCTTAGGTTTATAGTAACTCCGGACGGTATAGTAATAGATAGTAAGAGGGTAGAAGCTATTTAGAACTAGCCTATACCTCGCTACTACCGAGACATTTAAGTGTTCCTAAGCTTCGCGAATTTCTACCGTCGCTTTATCTAGGGGTATTCGAAGATCGCTAGGCCTCTTAATGAGATGCTAGTAGGAGGTACCTTAATAGTAACTCTAAAGAGAAAGAAGAGGGTCGTTAGGGGCCCCTTTTAGTAGACCCCTAAAGCGGAGGAATCCTTTTAGGCGTTAAAGAAAGCCTTCTAAGAAGCGCTAGTATTACGGCATTTCGATCTAGCGTTACTTATTATAGTAATTACTAATATATTAGACGCTACGTACGCTAGTATCCTTCTCTAGCCTAACGACTCTAATGCTAAGTAAAAGCATTAGTACCCTATCGCGTACTACTCTAAGAGTTTTACTAAGCCTTAGGTCCGGTACGGTACTCCCGATAAAGAGCTTATAGCTATCTCGGAATGCTTTAAGGTATAGCGGTACTACCTCGAAGGTACCTCGTACCCTATTCGAGTACTAACTAATTATTATAACCTAAAGTACTTTATAACGACCTAGGAGCTTAGTAGTAGATAGGCCCGTATTACCGAACGCCTCGCGGCGTACGACTTTATTATTAAATATAAGAAGGGCTCGGTAAACCCTTCGGACGGGCTATCTCGACGGCCGGACTACTTTAACGGCTTTAAGGACTAAGTTAAGAGAAAAGAGCTAAGGNCCTATCGCGTACTACTCTAAGAGTTTTACTAGGCCTTAGGTCCGGTACGGTACTCCTAATAAAGAGCTTATAGCTATCTCGGAATACTTTAAGGTATAGCGGCACTACCTCGAAGGTGCCTCGTACCCTATTCGAGTACTAACTAATCATTATAACCTAAAGTACTTTATAACGACCTAGGAGCTTAGTAGTAGATAGGCCCGTATTACCGAACGCCTCGCGGCGTACGACTTTATTATTAAATATAAGAAGGGCTCGGTAAACCCTTCGGACGGGCTATCTCGACGGCCGGACTACTTTAACGGCTTTAAGGACTAAGTTAAGAGAAAAGAGCTAAGGGATCTTCTACCTAACCTTTAGCGATAGTTAGGAGTTACCCCGGACCTAGTAGCTACTATAGAGGTACCTACTAAGCACCTAGGAGTAATAAGGCTAAGGATAGGTACCTAGCTTAATAGCTTACTAACGGGTAACTAAGAGGAATACTTAGTATTAGCTAGCCTAGCCTTCCTAGAAGAAGAGCCGGCATAGTAGAACGATACTCTCGACGACGTACCCGTACTATACCTTACTAGAGTAGGAGTAGGTACTAGTAACGGAACCCGTAACGTCCTAATACCTCGCTCGACGGTAGCTATAGCCGCCTAGGGCGAAACGGCTTATAGCGGAGAACTACCGGCGTCGCTTATCGACTTTATTCGGGACGCCTAGTAAAAGGACGCTTTTATGTAGGACGTTCGAACCGGAGCTACTCCCCCTACCGGAGAAAGTATAGAGGATGTACCTTAGAGCGACGCTATAGGCGCCTTACGGGCACCTACCCGGGCCCCTTTAGGCGGGCCGTAGGAATTCGATTCGGAGGGGCTCTTACGTTACGGCGGAAAGGTATATGTACCTAACTTCGCTCTACTACGTTAAGAAATCCTCCGCCGTAACTACGATAACCCCGCGGCTAGGCATTACGGCGTCTATAAGACTATATAGGTTATCGCATCTAAATACTATTAGCCTAGTATTACCGCTAATGTTAATAAGTACATCGGCGAATGTGATGTATGCTAGAGGACTAATGTTAGGGAACTAACCTGACTCGTGACTGATTCGTAAACGCCTCGGTAGCGTCCCGCACCCGACTCGTAGGGCTTAGCGTACCGAGGAAAACTCTTTACTTACTCCTTTCCTTTTCGAGTCCTTTAGGTATTATTACATAGAGAAATCTAACTACTACGTCGTATCTATATACCTATTTATTTACTCCTCTTATAGTATAATACCTCCTATCCCTCTAGGGGAATAGTAGTATAGACTCGAGGCCCTCTCGTACCCGGTCCGTCGTTAGTACGGTACCCTATAAAACCTTAGCTAATCTTAGCGGATGCCGTAGGGTAAGAGAACTAGGAAAACTACCTAATCCTTATTAAGTATATCCTTACGCTCGCGCTCTCGTAGTAGAAGCTAGATACCCGCTAGCGGAACTACGGCGCTAGGAATACGACTAGCTACCGAAATAACCTCTAATCGCTAACCCTTATAGGTTATTAGGACCTTAGAGGAAGAAGACGTAGAAGAGGACTATTTCGAAGACGTACCTACGGTACTACGTACCGATTCCGGTACGTAGACGTCTCTAACTATAACGGAGGTAACCTAAGAGGAGCTAGCTTAGCTAGTTCCTCTAGTCGATTAGAAAGTAAAGCTTTAAGAAGAGATCGCGNTAGGTTATTAGGACCTTAGAGGAAGAAGACGTAGAAGAGGACTATTTCGAAGACGTACCTACGGTACTACGTACCGATTCCGGTACGTAGACGTCTCTAACTATAACGGAGGTAACCTAAGAGGAGCTAGCTTAGCTAGTTCCTCTAGTCGATTAGAAAGTAAAGCTTTAAGAAGAGATCGCGAGGCTCGACTCGCTAAATATAACCTAACTCGGCGATAAAGACCTTAAGAAACATCTTAAACGGTCCTAAGCCCTAGTTAACATCTTCGAGTAGAGATATAGGAAGCGTAAACGCGCCGACTCGTCCTCCTTAGAGGACCGAGATAACGACGAAGCGCCCCTAAAGTAGGCCTAGAGCCCCTTACGGGATCTCTTACGCCTAAAACCTCCGACCCTAAAGACTAAGCGCTAGGAAGACTATAACATCTAGTATTCTAACATTAATAACTAGTAGCGGATAGCCGATACGCTATAAGATAGCGATCGCCGAACCCGCTAGGCTATCTAAGGTATCGAAGAGAAGTCGCTAGTAAATATAGTTAGCCGCCGAACCGATACCGAATCGCTTACGTAAAGAGAGTTAAGGGATCTTATCGAAGAAACTATTAAACCCGTATTTACTAGGCGTAGCGAGCTCGCGAAGGCGTACTATAACGCCTCGTTTAAATAGGGCTAATCTATCGGCGAGTTCTTTCGATATATAAAAGTCTAAGAAGATAGCTTACGCGCGTTCTACGACATTAACTATTCTAATACTAGGACTATTAGCCTATACTTCGCTAAGCTACTTAAACATATTACTAATAAGATAGTAGAGTTAGACTTCCTATCCCGCTACTAAAACCTAGACGAGCTCGAGGTAGAGGCTAACCGCCTCTACCTCGTTAAGGCTTAGATAGGCGGCGCTTCGGCGAAACCCTCTACGACTAAGAATTAAGACCGAAACGATACCGATAAGGCGTCGAAAGACCGTCGAAGCGATTCTAAGTCCTAGAAGAACCGTTAGTAAAAGGATAAGAAGTTAAACGAGGCCTCTAGTTAGAATAACCGTAACTAATAAAAGCGGGAGAGAGATAAGGACGCCTCTACTTCCGATAAGAAGGAGTCGGAAAAATAGCTACCCTAGCTACGGATAATAATAACCTAAATAATATTCTCGTTACTAATCTATTTAACCTATAGCTAGGGCTAAAGATAAAGGGACGGGAGAGACGTATTTACGTAGAGGTTAGGGTCGACGGCTCTTCGAGGCTACTTCGTACCTTAATCGACTACGGAGCGTAACTAAATCTTATCTCCGCCTACTACTCTCGAGTATTAGATCTCTAACCGCTCGACCTACTAACCCTAAACGCTCGTTTTCTCGACGATAATAAGATAACCCTCTTTAAGGTATATCGACTCGCCGTTACTATTAAGGATAGCGAATCGAAGCTAAGAAAGGCCGATTAGATCTTCTAGGCGGTAGTATTCTAAGGATATAATATAGTCCTAGGATAGGACTAGTTAGCGGCTACATTACCTCTAATTAACTTCCGTAAAGTACGCTTTATATAGGATCTAGAAGATAAGAACGCCGAAGTAAGAGCTATAGCCTCTACCGTACTCGCCTCTATTATCGATAGTACTAGCTACCTTACCTTAGAAAACGGTATATACGCTATATCGATAGAGATACTAAACTCCTAAGAATTCGAGCCTACTCCGATACCTCTTCGTAAGGATATCGCCGCCGTAGCTAAACCTATAGGCTCCTTCGCCCTCGAAGACGCTATTATAACCCTAAATAGCTAAGGAGGTAGTAATCGAGACCTAATAACTATTAATCTAGATAGGAAGAAACCTAACTAATAGTAGCTAGCTACGATCGCGGTATAGGACCGGCTCCGAATCGCCTACGAAAATATACCGGAGCTATACGACCTCCCTAAATAGGTCTATATAGACCTCGTTACTACGGTAATATATACCGAGGGAGTACCTCCGTAGTACTAAGACTACGAAGACGTCTTTAACATAGACCTAGCTAGTATCTTACCCTAATATATAGTATACGATTATACTATCGAACTTAAAGAAGGTAAGTTACCTCCGTAGATACCTATTTATAACCTCTCCTAAGAAGAGTTAAAGATCCTACGAGAATATATCGATAACGTACTAAAGAAGGGATAGATCCGGCCTAGTAAGTCGCTATACGGCGTACTAATCCTCTTCGTCCCTAAAAAGGACGGCGGCATACGACTATATATCGATTACCGCGGACTTAATCGAGTTACGGTTAAGAACCGCTACCCTTTACTACTTATTAGCGAGATAATAGACCGACTCGGATAGGTAAAGATCTTTAGTAAGCTAGATCTTAAAGACGCCTACTACCGACTACGTATTCGTAAGGGTAACGAATAGAAGACGGCATTTAAGACCCGTTACGGTCTCTTTAAATACTTAGTTATACTATTCGGACTTACGAACGCGCCGGCGACCTTTTAGTTATATATTAATCGAGCCTTAGCCGGATTACTAGATTATATATGCGTTATATACCTCGACGATATTCTTATCTTCTTAAATTTAGAAGAGGAATACCGTAAGTATGTACGGTAAGTCCTATAGCGGTTACGAGAATAGAAGCTATATACTAAGGCTTCGAAATATAAATTCTATAAGGATAGGACCGATTTCCTAGGATTCGTTATTACTATAAATAGGGTAGAAATAGACCCGGAGCGCGTCTGGAGCATCGCCGAATAGCCTACTCTATAGTACTACCGAGACGTCTAAGTATTCCTAGGGTTCGTAAACTTCTACCGGCGTTTCGTATAGAACTATTCCCGCATCGCCCGGCCTTTAAACGACCTCCTCGCCGGTAGGTATAAAGGAATAAATAAGCGTAGAAAGAGTATTATAGTTCGAGGCCTATAGGAATAGTCGGAAGCCGTAAATAACGTATTTAAAGAGCTTAAGAAGGTATTCTAAGAAGCTCCGCTTCTTAAATACTTTAATCTATTATTACTAATCTACGTAATTACGGATGCTTCGGACGCTACTTACGCGGGTATTATACTATAGCCGTCGACGGAGAATCCTAAGTAACGCTACTAGTATCTAGTCGCGTATTATTCGCGTAGCTTCGTAGGACTATAGATCCGATACGGTACGCCTAATAAAGAACTAATAGCTATTGCGGAATGCTTTAAGGTCTAGCGATACTATCTCGGTAGCGCCGCGTACCCTATTTAGGTCCTAACCGACTATAATAACCTACGGTACTTTATAACTACGTAGACTCTATTTAGGAGATAAGCCTATATCGCCGAACGGCTCGCGGTATATAACTTCGTTATTAAGTATAAGAAGGGATCCGCTAACCCTTCCGACGGACTATTAAGAAGACCTAACTACTTTAAAGGCTTTAAGGATAGTACTAAATCCTAGGAGCTTAAAGGTATACTTCCCTTACTCTAAAAGAAACTAGGAGTTATAACGATAAATACTAAGTCCGCCCCTATAGAGGCGCTGGAGGAATATCGAAACGGCTACGAATTAGTACCGGGAAGTACTTCGTAGACCGAAACCCTTTATATTTACCCTAATTAGGTAAAGTCCGTAGGACCGCCGTTATAAAACGATAACGATCGGTACCTAGCTATAGATACTCTTATTAACGACGAGATATTAATAGTAATAATCTCGATCGGAGGGGTATACGAAAGGCTTACGCCCCGTATATCCCGCATCGCTATTACTATAGCGGCTACTAATAAGGGAGCGTTCTCGTACGAGGCTCTAAAATCCCTTCTCGACCTAATTAAATCGACGTAAATAAGAGACCCTTATATCTAAGACGTTAAGATAGCGAAAGAGGGCCGAAAGAACGACGACTCCGCTACGCGAGACGACTAGAAGGGTAACTCCGCCCTATAGGCTAATCTCGATCGATACGACTTCGATAATAATAGACTCCTTCGCCTTAATAGTAAGGTCTACGTACTATAAAGCGCCTCGCTAAGGTAAGAGATCCTATACCGTAACTACGATAACCCTATAGCTAGTTACTATAGTAAGTAACGTATATAAGAAGCTATCTCCGCTAAGTACTCTTAGAAAGGTATTACGAAAGACGTCGAATAATATATTATAGAATGCGATGTATACTAAAGATTAAAGGTTAAACGGTATAAACCCTACGGGACGCTAAAACCGTTAGAAGTCCCTACTAAACTATAGCGCTATATCTCTATAGACTTTATTACGGGACTTCCGCCCTCGAAAGGCTTTAACGGCAGCGTCTACGACTCGATCCTAGTTATCGTCGATAGATTTTCGAAGATAGTTCGGTACTTCCCCGTTACCTCTAGGATCGATGCGGTATAACTAGCCGAGCTTATATTTCGAGAAATCGTTTATAATAGCGGAGTCCCTAATAGCATTATCTCGGACCGAGGATCGATCTTTATAAGTATATTTTAGAGCGCTTTCTACTACTACTTAGCCTATAAGAAACGACTTAGTACCGCCTTCTATCCTTAGACGGACGGGTAAATAGAGCGTTCTAACTAGAACCTCGAAATATACCTCCGTATCTACTATAATTAGGATTAAGACGATTAGGTAAGACTCCTTTATACTACTACCCTAGCGTATAATAGTAAAATCTATACTAGACTAGAGAAGTTACCTATCTAAATCGCCTTTAGGATCGTTCTAAATATAGCTAACGGCATTCGTCGTACTACCGACTAAGAATACCTACCGTAGGGGGGGCGAGGAGATACCGATACTACGTCGAAGCCTCGTAAACTCGCTAAATAAGCCTACGCGTAGATTTTAGTAAGGTAAAAAGAATTCGAATATATAAAGTCTAGCCTAGAACATATAGTAGCCCTATAAAAGAAATATTACGACCGATCGGTCTAAGACTAATAGTTTAACGTTAGAGAACGAGTCCTCGTTTTAGGAAAGAATATATATACTCGTTACCCCTATAAGAAGCTTAATAATAAGTATCTTAGGCCCTTTACTATTAAAAATCGTATCGGTACCTACGTATACGAGCTAAACCTTCCCCCTTCGATAAAAAGATTCTACCCCGTCTTCTACGTCTCCCTTCTCGAACTATATCGTCTACGAGAAGGCTACGAACTACTACTAGTAGAGCCCCTCGTAGACGATAGAGAAGGCGATAAACGCTTTAAAGTCGAGGAAATCCTATCTTACCGTATTACGAAGGAAGGACTCTAGTTTAAAATCCGATAGGTAGGCTACTCGCCCGAATACGACGATTAGGTAATAGAAGACGACCTAGTAGCGGATAAACTCCTTAGTTCGTATAAGGCAAATTATAACTTAATAAAGGATTATCTACGCGAGGCTCGAAGAACTAACGAAAAGGGCCTAGCTCGGAAACGAGGAAGGCCTATAAGAGCGAGGATATAAAAAATATAAGAATTTAAAAGCCTATAGTAAAAAGCCGTACGTAAAAGAGATAAAATTTACGCTTTTTATACCTATTATAATATAGTACGTAGTAGTTAACTAAATCTACGCCTAAGGACCTTTACCGAAGATTAATTAATTATAATTCTTAAGAAATCCCCGGAGAATAAACGCTATCTTACCGTCGAACCTATCCTATACCTATACCGAAATTATACTATATACTATCTAAAGTAGATAAGGCGAGCCTCCTCTACCGTTACGCCTCGTACTATAGTCTACTTAGCCTAACTATCGACTACTACGTTTCTCGGGCGGTACCCGCCGTCGCTACGACCCGCGTTCTACTCCTTCTTAGTATGCTTATAACTAGCCTTCTAACTATAACGGTAGTACTTATACGCGTTAGCGGAGGCGAGCCCTTTACTAGGGGACTTAATGCCCGGAGGGGTATAGCTACGGACCTTATAGTTAAGTTCGAATAGATAAGATATAAACTTCTACGAAAAGTCTATAAGGCGCTTATAACGACGATCGGCCGTAGATCGATCGCCGGTATAAAGCGTATCTCGATAGAGGTAATACTATACGTTAGTAGTATAGTTTATCTCCTTAGGAATCTACTACGGTTAGCGGCGAAACGGTAACGAAATAGGCTCGGAACGAACTAGGATATACGATAGGTTACTAGGACTCTCCTTATAATACTAATAAGATCCCCTTAAGAGCTTCTTATACTCCTACGACACGGCTAATATAGACTTCGTATCGATAATACCGTTCTTACTACTCTTATTACGCGGTCTCTACCGATAACGGACGTACTTAGTATAGAGCGGCTCGCGAAGAGTAGGCGTACCCTAAAGGGCTAGCGGGTTAGCGAGTACCTTCTTTACCGGCTAGCTCGAAGTTAATACCTCGTTAATATAGTACGCCTAATAGGGTAAAGGCTACGACGGATCCGGTATTAAGAGAGTACTATAACGGGTATAATAACCCGGCGTACCGACGGGAGTCTTACTACCGCGATTAACGGGACTCTCGCCGAAGCCGCTAGACGAGCTTAATATATTATCGAAGGGAAGAGATCGACGAACTATACCGATTAGCTACCGAAAGTACTACGAAATAATATTATATACTTACTATTACTAGGACCGTTAACGTTTAAAGACTAAAAGTCTTAGAAACTAAATACGTTATCCCCGGATAGAATAGGTAATAGTATCGGGCGTAGCGGAGTATAGTTATCGGAGCTTATAGAGCTAAGATTAATTAATCTAAGGGGGCGTAGGGACGGAGGACTCGCGAACGGATAGTAGTATATATATAAAAGAAGAAGAAGTTAGAAAAAAGATAGGTACCTTATATACCGCGCTACGAGGTTAGCTTACTACCGCCTCGTTACCGCTTCGTAACTACTCCGCTACGTACGTAGCTACTTAATCGCGACCGGTAAGGCTATTTAAGTAATATCTAACCTAGGAAAAACATAAATAACGACCTAATCTAAGGTACGCGGTAGTATCGTAGAAGGGGAAGTAACGGCTACGTAGAACTAAAGTCGAACCGGGTTTAGCCCTCCGCTAAACTATAGCGACGAAAGTCCCCCGTAGCGCCTACGAACCCCTACTATAACGAGCCCGTACCTCTTATTAGTAATTATACGTATTACTTACCTACGTCTTAGTATAAGAAGGTCGTACGATATACGTAGCCTCTTACTAGGCGAGCGGAAAGACGACGAGGTAGGGACGTAAAGACCCCGAACTAACCTTCGTTTACTTATATACTATTTTCGCTCCTATGTAGCCTAGGATAGGCTACTAGGGGAGGGGGGGATACTATTAGGAAACTAACCTAACTCGTAACTAATTCGTAAACGCCTCGGTAGCGTCCCGTACCCGACTCGTAGGGCTTAGCGTACCGAGGAAAACTCTTTACTTACTCCTTTCCTTTTCGAGTCCTTTAGGTATTATTACATAGAGAAATCTAACTACTACGTCGTGTCTGTACACCTATTCATTCACTCCTCTCACAGGTCTACTATTCGGAGGCGTAGATAGGCACCGAAAGGTTTCCCTTATATTATAAAGGATTATCTCTATCGTCTATAGCGATATAGTATTCTTCCGGCATACTTAATAGACGGCTAGCTTCTAGGTACGACTCTTATTAAGTAAGGTAGTATTAATAGCTAGACCTTTATATCCTAGTTATAAGAGAGAGTATTGCCGCTATGTAATCTATATCTAGGTCCACGGTCCGTTATAGGTATAGATAACTATGCTACTTACTAGCGAACGCTCGTACGCAACGTATACCGTTAGTATAGTATTCTTATAGACTTTCTACCGCTATATTCGCTACATCTTAACCCGATAGAACCTTCCTTTCGGTTATTTAAGCATTAGATAAAGAGGCATTAGGACATAATGCCCGAGTATTAACCGGGAGGTAAATAGATAGATAGATAGATCTTTCATTTACCTATTTTAGTGCCTATCGGCCTATATAGGTCTAACGCTATGTGTTCTATAAAAAGGAAACTAGGCTCGCTAGTAAAAACCTCTCCTCCTTACCTTCTTTACATCTTTCCTTCCCTTATCCTTCGGTTTAACTTCCTCTAAGGTATACTAGTATTATAGCGTTTACCCTCTAACTACCTTACCTACTACCCTAATACTCCCTCCTCTTTACTCCCCTCCTTCTCCTCCCCCCTTCTCTCTATCTATTCCTCTATCTCCTAGGCTAGTACGTATTATTCGAGGTATCCCTCTCTAATAATCTATTTCGTAATTCTTCTTATATCTTCTTTATTTATAATAATTTTATCGTATTCTCTCTCTTTTATCTAGTATCTCTACTCGCTCCTCCCTTTCCTCTATCGTTTATATACTAGTAGTATATACTTAGGGTTTTAAGACGGGTAGCTATATAGGTAAGCTTTACTTTCTATTCCTAGGACTCTTCTCTAGTATAGGTAAGCTCTAAGACCGATATACTCGGAGCGTAGTTATATCGCTATACTTACTTCCGCCCTCTTTAGGTCTTTATAGATCCGGTTATTATTACTCCTAAAGGTCGTTAACGCTTTTAGTATCCTATTTCTCCTCGGTATTTCTCTCTATTCTTCTTCCTAAAGTATTCTTACTATCTCCTTCGCTATACTTTAGCCTCTTCTTCCCTCCCTTTTCTCTATAGCTTAAAATACTTTATATTAGGTTTCTATTCCCTAGGCTAGATCTACCTCCTTTTAGGCCTTCCTTTTAGGCCTATAAACCCTTTTCCTTCTCTACGGTACTTAATTACGGATCTTCTCGAGCGCTTCCTTAATAGTTTCCTAGGCCGGGTATAGGGTCGTTTTAATAGCGTATTAGTACCTTATTCCTTTTAGGTATTAGTGTATTAGTGGCGATCACGTCTCCATTTCCAATACCCTAGTAGGCCGGGAGGTAAATAGTAAGCCGCGTTTAAGCGATATCTATAGCTAGTAATTAATGGTTAGGGTAAGGGTGTAGACTATAGTAAACTATTTCGAAAAGCCGGTGTAACGAGGTAGCCGGTCGGCCTTATATAGATAGATAGATCTTTCATTTGCCTATTTTAGTGCCTATCGGCCTATGTAGGTCTAACGCTATGTGTTCTATAAAAAGGAAACTAGGCTCGCTAGTAAAAACCTCTCCTCCTTACCTTCGTTATATCTTTCCTTCCCTTATCCTTCGGTTTAACTTCCTCTAAGGTATACTAGTATTATAGCGTTTACCCTCTAACTACCTTACTTACTACCCTAATACTCCCTCCTCTTTACTCCCCTCCTTCTCCTCCCCCCTTCTCTCTATCTATTCCTCTATCTCCTAGGCTAGTACGTATTATTCGAGGTATCCCTCTCTAATAATCTATTTTATAATTCTTCTTATATCTTCTTTATTTATAATAATTTTATCGTATTCTCTCTCTTTTATCTAGTATCTTTACTCGCTCCTCCCTTTCCTCTATCGTTTATATACTAGTAGTATATACTTAGGGTTTTAAGACGGGTAGCTATATAGGTAAGCTTTATTTTCTATTCCTAGGACTCTTCTCTAGTATAGGTAGGCTCTAAGACCGATATGCTCGGAGCGTAGTTATATCGCTATACTTACTTCCGCCCTCTTTAGGTCTTTATAGATCTAGTTATTATTACTCCCGAAGGTTGTTAACGCTTTTAGTATCCTATTTCTCCTCGGTATTTCTCTCTATTCTTCTTCTTAGAGTATTCTCGCTATCTCCTTTACTATACTTTAGCCTCTTCTTCCCTCCCTTTTCTCTATAGCTTAGAATACCTTATATTAGATTTCTATTCCCCGGGCTAGATCTACCTCTTTTTAGACCTTTCTCTTAGGCCTATAAACCCTTTTCCTTCTCTACGGTACTTAATCGCGGATCTTCTCGAGCGCTTCCTTAATAGTTTCCTAGGCCGGGTATAGGGTCGTTTTAATAGCGTATTAGTACCTTATTCCTTTTAGGTATTAGTATATTAGTAGCGATCCCGTCTCTATTTCTAATACCCTAGTAGGGGTAGATTTATATACTCCCGTAACTCTTCTTAGGCATTAGGCTTAGACTCTATTAAG
>LFZN01000555.1:0-11907 GCA_001578235.1 Pseudocercospora eumusae
TTCCCGCTAGGTAGTAGTATGCCGGTATAAAGTCGGATCCCTAGAGTAGGTAGTAGAGGTTAAAGTCTCCGACTATTACCTACTATCGATCGTCCTATATTATCGTTAGGATCCTTACTAGGGTATTAAGTTAGGTACTACTTCTTAATTCCGGCGGTAGGTTATAGATGTAATAGATCTTTATCGGGCCTTAAGCGGTATATATCCTTATCGTAGTCGAGTCCCCGTCCTCTTAGTCTATAGGTTCCTAAGAATCTATAGAGATCTCTTTACTAACGTAGATATAGGTTCTTAGCGTTCCCTTCTTATATATAATTAAGTAGTATCTTAGGTCCTTTACCGTTATAGGTTTTAAGGAGTATAGGTTTAACTATAGTTCTTAGATCGCTATAACGTAGTAGTATTTCGGTTAAAGGGCTTAGAGGAAGCTTCTCTATACTTTATCTTTACTTTTATTAACGTTATACTATATAATCGTTAATATCGTCGTATTATTTATTAGGATTAATCTATCTAGTCCTATTAGTTTTCCTCTTAACTAAGGATCTCCTCCTAGGAGGTATCCTTATTTATTTAGAGTACTATTTAGTTAAGTTTCCTTTAGTTAGGGTCTCTCCCTACTTAGTCGATGTATCTTAGTCTTCCTATTTATAGGTAATTCCTTACGGTAGGGGGGGTAGTCTCCTCCTCCCTTTACCTCTTATTCGGGTTATATGTTCTTTGCCGGTTTAGCTCCTCCTATTCGGGGGTGTAGTACCTCTACGGCGAGGTCGTTCTAGCCTCCCTCGCTCTCTCTTAGGCTCTAATTCTTACTAGGTATTCCTTAGCCTAAGATAGGTATTTTCTTCCGTAGTTTATATACCTCGCGTTTTCTTTTAGTTCTTTATACTCCTTTACTTAATATCCTTATATATAGTAGGAGCACGTGTTTAATATCTTTAGGTACCTTACTACTAGGTGTCCGTATTACTAGTACTTATAGTACTATAGGATCCTATAGGTGTTTATATAGATTTCCGTATCTATCCTTTCGTAGTCCTAGAAGAGTCCCCTTTCTAGGAGCATATTAGCCTATTCTATACTCCCGACCTATACGATAAGTAATAACCTCGTCTTCTTATCTTCGATCTTTCTTTTAACCTATACTACCTTCGTAATTTAGATCCCTAGGTACGTATATTAGTTTTCCTTCTAAAGTTAGGTAATGTTGTCTTAAATTTAGAATATTTTAGTTATGCCGTAGGCTATAACTATAAACTACTAGCGCGAGACCTTCGCCGTCTTTCTAATCTTCGTTATCTACTCCTTCTAGGCTTCTAGCTTCCTTATGTCCCCTTCCGCTACCGTATATAGCTTAACTACTCCTCGTCTATCCTTCTTTACCCCTATAATCTCCTTTATCCCTATCTTTTAGACGATTTCTTTCCCTATTATCTTATCGATGTCCTCTTATTCTTAGGGGTCTATAATGTAGACCTTAACCGCTATCTTCTTCTCCTTTAGGCTAGCTACTTAGGCCTACGTACCTTAGTTAGTTCTTAGGGCTAGGAGAGCCTCCTTCTATGCCTTTGCCGTAGCCGTTCCTACTACCTTATCGACTATTATCCTTATGTCGTTCTTTAGTACTTTTAACCCTCCTAAGAGTTCTACTATTATTATCTTTAGTACTCTTTCCGGGACCTCCCCCTCGGCCGCTATCGCTATCTCCTACGCCCTCTTATACGTGTCCTTCTACTCGCTTCCCTCGCCCGGGGGCCTTGCCGTCGTCGCCGTCGTCGTCGTCGCCATTTCTAGGCTCCTATTTAATTATTTACGTATATAAGTATAGAACTTTATAACGGCTTAGCCGCTATAAAAGGTTATAGCCTAAAAGGATATAGTATTCTCGGCGCGCTAAGTAGTAAGGGGTCGAATAGTATTACGAATAAGCTCTTTTAAGTTACTTTAGTTAAATACTTCGCCGCTTTCTATTAGCGCTATAGTACGTCGCTCGATAGCGGCGATAATATCCTATAGTTTAATCTTAGAAATAGACTATAGTATCTTCTTAGTATTATCTAGGTCCTAGTAGTTATAGATAATAAAGCGATTCTTATACTCGTTAGCCTACGTAAGGTACGATTAGAAGGAGAAAGTAGCGAGTTTAGGAGGGTCCCTCTTAAATAGTTCGATTAACGGGTCTCGTTAGTTTAGACGAGGTACCTCGGAGGTATTATCGATAGTACTTAAATTATTATTAACCGTAATTACCCTCTTATACTTCTTATCTAGAGGGTCGAAGATAGTAAGTACGTTAATTAAGCGCTAGCGCTTAGCTAAGTACTACTTTAGAGTAATATCGTCCGTTACTATAGTACTAAAGTCGGTATCTAGTTATTAGATACGGAGACGGATAGTATCCTATAGTAGCGCCGGGGGCGGAGGAGGAGGATCCTTATCGTTAAACTAATCGTTAGGACCTAGCTACTACTCCTTAGGTTCCTCTAGGGTACCTAAGCCGGGTCCTTTACTACCCTCCTATTATGCCTTAGAGGAAGTAGCGGAGGCGGTAGCGGAGCGGATAGGGCGTTTCCCTACGGCTATATCGCTAGAACTAATATTCTTCGGACCTATTCTTAGAACGAAATCGTAAAGGTAGGTCTACTAATTAATATAGCTTATAGTAGTAGCGAGGTACCTAAGAGGGACCTATAGGGCGCCGGTAGTAATACTACGAGGATAGTCGTACTTAGTACGGCTATACTCCCGTAGGATTAAGAGGTAATATACTATAAGGCGTTTAGTATATAGAGTATAATAATACGACTAAGTAGTATATTCGATAACTATCGATATTACCTAAGGAACTAGAAAGTAGATCGAGTAGGAGAGGGTAGTTTATCCTATAGCGCTAAGGCGCCGGTACATCCGGGTTACCTAATAGGCACCTGCGGGGTAGCCTAAGGGTGCCTCTAGGGTGCCTTAGAGGGGTGTGAGGGTGGATTCCCTCACAACTAAAGTAAATTAGTTAATACTTCTCTAGCGCGAATTTAGCTCTATGTTTCTATACCTATATTTCGTACTCCTTATATTACTCTTCTAGGATTCTATAGTTTTCCTCTATAGAGTCTAACTATGCTAGGATGTTAGTATCGTCGACGAATCCCGATACTAATGTCTTATTAGATTTAAGCTTCGGTAGGAGATCCGCGACGAATATAAGGAAAAGTATCGGTAAGAGGGTTAATCCTTAGGGTATTCCTATATTTATTTAGATAGAGGCTAACTTATATCTCCCTAAGAGTAGTTAGGTTATCCTCTCTTTTAGGAATAACTAGACGAATTCGACTATCTATGTTAGTATTCTCTTTTACCTTAGGATATATATTAGTCTTTCGTATAAGACATTATCGAAGGCTCCTAAGATGTCGAGTAAGGGGAGTAACGCTACTTTATTCTTTCCGTAATACTATATATATCTAATCTACTCTATAATAAGCTCTACCGCTATAAGGGTAGATCTCTTTACCCTCCCTCCTATTTACTCCTCCGGTAAGACTTTATATTCTTCTACGAACTCCGTAAGCCTCCTAGCGACGAACTTTTCTAGGAGTTTACCTATTATATTTAGGAGTATAATCGGTCGGTATAACTTAAGTTAGGAGTAGTCCTCTTTCTACGGTTTCCTAAGTACTATAGTAAGGGATTCCCTAAACCGTTTTAGGTAGTATCCTTATTTTATATAAGCTATAAAGATATTAGCTATAGCCGGGGCTAGCGTCTTTTTACATACTTTAAGTATAATGTTATATACTCTATCTAGCCTTAGGGCTTTTTTACCTAGGAGCTTCGCTATAGTTACTATAACTTCTTTCGTATCTATTTCTAGTTTCTATTTAGCTCCCTCCTTTAGCGGTTCTACTCTTACTCCTTAGATGTCCGTTAGGTCGGCTTCTACTTAGCCGCCGAAAAAGTATTATCCTAGGGCCCCTACTTTACCCTTATTTATAGTATAGATATTTCCTTACCTATCCTTTATATCGGGGAACTAGGGTAGTTAATCTCTATCCTAAGTCGGTTACCTTACCTATTTAGCTATCCTCTATATGTCGTCGGGTTCTTTTATAAGTATCCCGATAGTAGATCTCTATTCCTATATTTTATCCCTCTTAATCTATTTCTTCTTTTCCTAAGTAGCTCTATAGTAGGCTTCCTAATCCTCTTAGGAATGCGTAGTAGTCTACTTCCTTCTTACCTTCCTTACTTCCTTTACTCTCTCCGTATATTCCTCTATCTAGTATAGTTATTAGTACTTAGATAGTCTACTCGAGGGTATTATAGCTTCTATAGTATCTTATATAGCCCGGATTAGGTACTCTACTACTCTCTCGATGTCGTCCCGGTTCCTAAGGTCTCTAGCCGCTATCTCCTAGGCCCTTAGTTCTAGTATTCGGTTAGTCTCTTCCTAGTTAGCCCTCTTCTAGTTAGGCTTAGCTTCGGGTTCCTATTCCTAGGTAGCCTATAGGTCGAGCTCGGTCTATATCGGTAGGTAGTCTAACGAGGATTCGATATCTATATTTACGGTATATTTTCTAACCCTTTCCCTAATTATCCGGGTTACGAAGTAGAGGTCGATTATACTTTTACTTAATCTCGCTTCCTATATAGTTAGGCCCTTTAGAGTTACGATCTCTATTCCTTCCCTTTCTATTACGTCGATTAGTCTCCCCGCTAGGAAGTAGTATACCGGTATAAAGTTAGATCCCTAGAGTAGGTAGTAGAGGTTAAAGTCTCCTACTATTATTTACTATCGATCGTTCTATATTATAGTTAGGATCCTTACTAGGGTATTAAGTTAGGTACTACTTCTTAATTCCGGCGGTAGGTTATAGATATAATAGATCTTTATCGGGCCTTAGGCGGTATATATCCTTATCGTAGTCGAGTCTCCGTCCTCTTAGTCTATAGGTTCCTATAAATCTAGGGAGATCTCCTTACTAATATAGATATAGATTCTTAGCGTTCCCGTCTTATATATAATTATATAGTATCTTAGATCCTTTACCGTTATTAGTTTTAAGGAGTATAGGTTTAGCTATAGCTCCTAGATCGCTATAACGTAGTAGTATTTCGGTTAGAGGGCTTAGAGGAAGCTTCTTTATACCTTATCTTTACTCTTATTTACGTTATACTATATAATCGTTAATGTCGTTATATTTTTTATTAAGATTAGTCTATCTAATCCTATTAGGTTTCCCCTTAACTAAGGATCTCCTCCTAGGGGGTGTTCTTATTTGTTTAAGGTACTATCTAGTTAAGCTTCCTTTAGTTAGGGTCTCTCCCTACCTAGTCGATGTATCTCGGTCTTCCTACCTAGGGATAGTTCCTTACGGTAGGGGGGTAGTATCTTCCTCTCTTTATCTCTTATTCGGGTTATATGTTTTTTATCGGTTTAGCTCGTCCTACTCGGGGGTATAGTACCTCTACGGTAAGGTCGTTCTCGCTTCCCTTACCTTCTCTTAGGCTCTAATTCTTACTAGGCATTCCTTAGCCTAGGAAGGGTATTTTCTTCCGTAGTTTACGTACCTAGCGTTTTCTTTCGGTTCTACGTACTCCTTAACCTAGTATCCTTACACGTAGTAGGAGTACGTGTTTATAGTCTTTAGGTACCTTACTACTAAGTACCCGTATTACTAGTACTTATAGTACTATAGGATCTTATAAGTATTTATATAGATTTCCGTATCTATCCTTTCGAAATCCTAGAAGAGTCCCCTTTCTAGGAGTATGTTAGCCTATTCTATACTCCCTACCTATACGATAAGTAATAACTTCGTCTTCGTGTCCTCGATCTTTCTCTTAACCTATACTACTTTAGTAATTTAGATCCCTAGGTATATGTATTAGTTTTCCTTCTAAAGCTAAGTAATGTTTTCTTATACTTTAAATATTCTAGTTATACTATAGGCTATAACTATAAACTACTAGTACGAGACCTTTACTATCTTTCTAATCTTCGTCGTCTACTCCTTCTAGGTTTTAAGCTTCTTTATATCCCCTTCTACTACCGTATAGAGCTTAACTATTCCGCGCCTATCTTTCTTTACCCCTATTATCTCTTTTATCCCTATCTTTTAGACGATTTCTTTCCCTATTATCTTATAGAGATCTTCTTATTCTTAGGGGTCCGTAATATAGACCTTAATAGCTATCTTCTTCTCCCTAAGACTCGCTACCTTCGCCTATATATCTTAGCTAGTTCTCGGGGCTAATAGAGTACCCTTCTATACCTTTGCCGTAGTAGTTCCTACTACTTTATCGACTATCGTTCTTATGTCGTTCTTTAGTACTTTTAGACCTCCTAAGAGTTCTACTATTATTATCTTTAACGCTCTTTCCGGAACCTCCCTATCGGCCGCTATCGCTATCTCCTACGCCCTCTTACACGTTTCCCTCTACTCGCTTCCTTCGCCCTAGGGCCTCGTCGTCGTCGCAGTCGTCGTCGCTATCTCTAGATTCTTCGGAGCTTTAATATAGCTATTATAACTTCCTTTATGTCCGCCTCTAGTTACTATTTAGTTCCTTCCTAGGGTAGTTCTAGTCGAGCTCCTCGGATGTCCGTAAGGTTAGCCTCTACTTATCCTCCGAAAAAGTATTATCCTAGGGCTCCTACTTTACCCTTATTAGTAGTATAGATTCTACCTTGCCTATCCTTAATGTCGGGGAACTAGGGTAGTTAATCTTTCTCCTAAGTAGGTTACCTTACCTATTTAGTAATCCTCTATATATCTTCCGGTTTTTCTATAAGTATTCTAATAGTCGATCTCTATTCTTATAGTTTATCCCTCTTAATCTAGCTCTTCTTATCTTAAGTAGCTCTATAGTAGGCTTCCTAGTCCTCTTAAGAGTATATAGTAGTCTACTTCCTCCTTACCTTTCTTACTTCCTTTACCTTCTCCGTACATTCTTATATCTAATACGGTTATTAGTACTAGGATAGTCCACTATAGGGTATAGTAGCTTCTATAGCTTCTTAGATAGCCTTAATTAGGCGTTCCACTACTCTCTCGATGTCTTCTAGGTTCCGGAGGTCTCTAGCTACTATTTCCTAGGCCCTTAGTTCTAGTATCCGGTTAGTTTCCTCCTAGTTAGCCCTCTTCTAGTTAGGTTTAGCTTCTGGTTCCTATTCCTAGGTAGCCTGTAGGTCGAGCTTAGTCTATATTAGTAGGTAGTCTAATAAGGATTTAATGTCTATATTTACTATACATTTCCTAACCCTTTCTCTAATCGGCTAGGTTATAAAGTAGAGGTCGATTATGCTTTTACTTAATCTAGCTTCCTATGTAGTAAGTCCCTTTAGAGTTACGATCTCTATTCCTTCCCTCTCTATTATGTCGATTAATCTCCCTACTAGGAAGTAGTATGCCGGTGTAAAGTCTAATCCCTATAGTAGATAGTAGAGGTTAAAGTCTCCTACTATTACCTATTATTAGTCGTCCTAGATTATAATTAGGATCCTCGCTAGGGTATTAAGTTATATGCTACTTCTTAATTCCGGTGGTAGGTTGTAGATGCAATGAATCCTAATAGGGCCCTAGGCGGTGCGTATCCTTATAGAGGTAGAATCCCCGTCCTCTTAGCTTATAATCTCCTATAAGTCTAAGGAGATTTCCTTACTAATGTAGATGTAGGTTCTTAGCGTCCCTATTTTATGTATAATTATGTAGTACCTAGGGTCCTTTACCGTTATTAGTCTTAAGGAGTAGGGGTTTAGCTATGGCTCTTACACTACTATAATGTAGTAGTATTTCGGTTAGAGGGCTTAAAGGAAGCTCCTTTATACCTTATCCTTACTCTTATTAACATTATACTATACGATAGTTAATGAGGTCGTAGTACTTATTAGGATTAGTCTATCTAGTCCTATTAGGTTTCTTCTTAACTAAGGGGCTCCCTCTAGGGGGTGTCTTTATTTATCTAAGAAACTATTTAGTTGAGCTTCCTCTAGTTAGGGTCTCTCCCCGCCTAATCGATGTGTCGTAGTCTTCCTAACTGGGGGTAGTTCATTAGGCTATAGGGGGTAGCTTCCTCCTCTCCCCTTTATCTCTTATTCGGGTTGTATATCCCGGGTCTATTTTGTTTAACTTGCTCGGGAGTATAGTACCTCTATAGTAAGGATGTTCTTACTTCCCTAGCCTTCTCCTAGGCTCTAATCCTAACCGGGCATTCCTTCGCCTAGGATAGGTGTTTCCTCCTATAGTTAGCATACCTAGCTCTTTCCTTTAGTTCTTTACATTCCTTAACTTAGTGCCCTTAGGCATAGTAAGAGCATGTGTTTATAGTCTTTAAGCACCTTACTACTAGGTGTCCATACTATTAGCATTTAAAGTACTATAGGATTCTATAGGTGTTTATATAGATTTCCGTATCTATTCTCTCGAAGTCCTAGAAGAGTCCTCTCTCTAGGAGCATGTTTACCTACTCTACGCTACCTACCTATAGGATAAGTAATAATCTCTTCTTATTGTCGTCGATCTTTCTTTTAACCTATGCTACCTTAGAGATTTAGATCCCTAGGCATATATATTAGTTTTCCTTCTATAGTTAGGAGATGTTGTCTTTCTCTTTAAAAGTTCTTATTATACTATAGGCTATTACTATAAACTATTAGTATCGCCTTATATATAAGAACTACGACTTCAAGAATGGCGACGACGACGACGGCGACGACGGCGACGACGGCGAGGCCCCCGGGCGAGGGAAGCGAGTAGAAGGACACGTGTAAGAGGGCGTAGGAGATAGCGATAGCGGCCGATAGGGAGGTCCCGGAAAGAGTACTAAAGATAATAATAGTAGAACTCTTAGGAGGGTTAAAGGTACTAAAGAACGATATAAGGATAATAGTCGATAAGGTAGTAGGAACGGCTACGGTAAAGGTATAGAAGGGGGCTCTCCTAGCCCTAAGAACTAACTAAGGCACGTAGGCCTAAGTAGCTAGCCTAAAGGAGAAGAAGATAGCGGTTAAGGTCTACATTATAGACCCCTAAGAATAAAAGGACATCGATAAGATAATAGGGAAAGAAATCGTCTAAAAGATAGGGATAAAGGAGATTATAGGGGTAAAGAAGGATAGACGAGGAGTAGTTAAGCTATATACGGTAGCGGAAGGGGATATAAGGAAGCTAGANCTAAAGATAATAATAGTAGAACTCTTAGGAGGGTTAAAAGTACTAAAGAACGACATAAGGATAATAGTCGATAAGGTAGTAGGAACGGCTACGGTAAAGGTATAGAAGGGGGCTCTCCTAGCCCTAAGAACTAACTAAGGCACGTAGGCCTAAGTAGCTAGCCTAAAGGAGAAGAAGATAGCGGTTAAGGTCTACATTATAGACCCCTAAGAATAAGAGGACATCGATAAGATAATAGGGAAAGAAATCGTCTAAAAGATAGGGATAAAGGAGATTATAGGGGTAAAGAAGGATAGACGAGGAGTAGTTAAGCTATATACGGTAGCGGAAGGGGACATAAGGAAGCTAGAAGCCTAGAAGGAGTAGATAACGAAGATTAGTATTGCCTCGAAACCACACAAACACTAGAGCGGGTATTATGCGGAATGAGGTAGTAGTAGAGTAATTCGATTAGGTACTCTGCTATGCTCGGTAGGTAGAAGACGAAGGAAATTCGTGTCTTACATACCCGGCGGGTACGTAGTAGGCTCGGTAGAAGAAAGGACCGTATCGTTCTCGTCGTAGGTAGGTTCATAATGCTATAAACAACTATTCTAAGTTATGAAAAACAATCTTTTTCCTCTAGTAGATGTTATGTTGTATATCTAAGTTCCTAGCTAGCCGAAAGCTGAAAAATGCCTCGGCTACTAGCTAATAACCCTCCCTTACTTAAAAGTCGGAGTACGACTTTTTATGCCGTAGCTTATATTAAATACCTCCTTCTAATATACCGTAGCTATATCCGCTTTTACAATTAGTACGCCTAAATTAAACATTAATAAAATCCGTAATCTTCTCCTCTACTATGCCCGCTTTCCTAATTAATTTTTCATTCTTATCCCTATAAATACTAGCTACCCCCCCGGGGGGTAACTCCCTACTCTAATTCTTCTTCTACTATCCCTCTATCCTCGTACATGTCCGGCTCCCTATTAAGTACATTTAGCGGAGGATATAGGTCGGCGTTGCCTCCGTTCGCGAAGAAGCTATACTTCTATCTAAAGAATTCCTTTTCGAGGTCTCTAACTATAATGAATTTTCGCTCGAATTCTAGGGCGGCCGCCTTACGCTACTCTTTTAAGTATGCTTTCTACTAATCCTTAGTTATTACTAACACCTTCTTAACTTTATTAGCTATAATGGGATCGTCCTACCTTAGTCGACTAACTAGAGCGCGAGAGATTAGATTCTAGATGTCTAATATTATAGCTACCGGGAACTTATACGGCATAGTACTATAGTAGTTAGGGTATCCCGATAGAGAGTTCGGCCTAGGTACTATATCTACGTAAGCGGCTCGTAGATTATTAAAAGTACTAGACTTAGGTACTTCTAGATTACCGTTCTCTTATACCTTAATAAACTACGGAAGGATCGTTCGACGAGTCCCCTATCCTCTAGGCGCGCCGTGTAGAAGCATGGGACTAGTAATTCGAATGCTGTTCTTACGGCATAGAACCGGCGTCTACCTACTACTAACCGCCGTAAGATCTTCGTCGGTTAGAACCTTAGGCGTAATCTTATAAATGTTACTATCTAATAGTATATCGCGAGCCCGAAGTCGCTCGAACTAAACCTCGAAGTTTTCCTTCTTATATATGCTAGGTACTACGTAGGTGTAGTTAGTATTACTCTTAGTATCGAGCGAGACGCTACCCTAGATTATAGAGGTCCCTAAGCCGTTACGTATGTTAGTAATGTTTAGATCGATGTGCTTAAATCTAGCCTAACTTATATTCTCTTCGATCTTCCTATCCGCCTTATATTAGTACTTAGTATAGTACGGATACGAGATAAGATACGTAGCTTAGTCCGGCCGTAAGTAAGCATATATTAGCTAATAAAGCGGATCTATGCGTACTATTTACTAACTTAGGCTATAGAATATATTTCTTATCTACCTATAGTTTAATTTTCTACTAATGCGGCGTTAGTACTATCGGTACATGTCGAACTCCCGGAGTATAAATATCTTTAGTTCGGCCCTACCGGTCGAGAAGGTAATAGTTTCCTACTAATCTATAGCCCCCTTTACGATTAGGTTCCTATCCCGAAGCTATTTCTTCGCATCGTCCTCCCCGAGAAAGAGGAAATCCTTAGCCTTACTAGCTACCTAGCCTTAAGGTAGGCGGCGCATAGCTAGGTCTCGGCTCTTTACGGTTCGAAACCGGTATAGTCTAAGGGCTCGCCCCTATACTCCTCGCGGGTATGCTATAGTAATAAAAAGATAACTATTATTAGCCCTATATTACTCGAACTATGCCGTCTTCTCGAAACTAGTAATCTTTATAACCGTGCGGTATAGCCTATTATCTTTTACCGGGCTAATAATTATACTAAAGACTATAATAGTAAATCTTCGGAGATGCTACGAGCATAAGGCTTATCCCCCGCTAGAGTTTTTAGTACTAGCCTTATATTTCTTAGCGGCTTTTAATTAGTACTCCTAGTCGAAATTGTAGTAGCTACCTTTCGGTAAGAGCTATATAATCCTAATAATGCTAAGTTCCGCCGTCTCTAGATACTTCGGGTAGAACTTACGGATCTCTTCCGACGTAGTCGTTATTAGTATACCCTCGCGACTACCGCGTATAATAAGGCTATTACCTAAGCTAGACTATAGTAGGTTTCTAGAACTAGAACGAGGCATGTTATCTAACCCTACGCGTAGTAAATTTCCGGATCTAGATCTTAGTAGGTT
>LFZN01000558.1:0-18743 GCA_001578235.1 Pseudocercospora eumusae
TAGAGACGGGATCGCTACTAATATACTAATACCTAAAAGGAATAAGGTACTAATACGCTATTAAAACGACCCTATACCCGGCCTAGGAAACTATTAAGGAGGCGCTCGAGAAGATCCGTAATTAAGTACCGTAGAAAAGGAAAAGGGTTTATAGGCCCGAGAGGAAGGTCTAAAAGGAAGTAGATCTAGCCCGGGGAATAGAAACCTAATATAAGGTATTTTAAGCTATAGAGAAAAGGGAGGGAAGAAGAGGCTAAAGTATAGTAGAGGAGATAGCGAGAATACTCTAGGAAGAAGAATAGAGAGAAATACCGAGGAGAAATAGGATACTAAAAGCGTTAACGACCTTCGAGAGTAATAATAACCGGATCTATAAAGACCTAAAGAGGGCGGAAGTAAGTATAGCGATATAACTACGCTCCGAGTATATCGGTCTTAGAGCCTACCTATACTAGAGAAGAGTCCTAGGTATAGAAAGTAAAGCTTACCTATATAGCTACCCGTCTTAAAACCCTAAGTATATACTACTAGTATATAAACGATAGAGGAAAGGGAGGAGCGAGTAGAGATACTAGACGAAAGAGAGGGAATACGATAAGATTATTATAAATAAAGAAGATATAAGAAGAATTACGAAATAGATTATTAGAGAGGGATACCTCGAATAATACGTACTAGCCTAGAAGATAGAGGAGTAGATAGAGAGAAGGGGGGAGGAGAAGGAGGGGAGTAAAGAGGAGGGAGTATTAGGGTAGTAGGTAAGGTAGTTAGAGGGTAAACGCTATAATACTAGTACACCTTAGAGGAAGTTAAACCGAAGGATAAGGGAAGGAAAGATATAACGAAGGTAAGGAGGAGAGGTTTTTACTAGCGAGCCTAGTTTCCTTTTTATAGAATATATAGCGTTAGACCTATATAGGCCGATAGGCACCAAAACAGGTAAATGAAAGATCTATCTATCTATCTATATACTACTAGTATGCGAACGATAGAGGAAAGGGAGGAGCGAGTAGAGATACTAGATAAAAGAGAGAGAATACGATAAGATTATTATAAATAAAGAAGACATAAGAAGAATTACGAAATAGATTATTAGAGAGGGATACCTCGAATAATACGTACTAGCCTAGGAGATAGAGGAGTAGATAGAGAGAAGGGGGGAGGAGAAGGAGGGGAGTAAAGAGGAGGGAGTATTAGGGTAGTAGGCAAGGTAGTTAGAGGGTAAACGCTATAATACTAGTACACCCTAGAGGAAGTTAAACTAAAGGATAAGGGAAGGAAAGATGTAACGAAGGTAAGGAGGAGAGGTTTTTACTAGCGAGCCTAGTTTCCTTTTTATAGAACACATAGCGTTAGACCTGTATAGGCCGATAGGCACTAAAACAGGCAAATGAAAGATCTATCTATCTATCTATATTACCGAGACTACTAGGTAGATGCGCATAACCGGCGGAAGGTCTAGTTCGTATGCGAGATTACCTACGCGCTTAATAATTTTAAACGGTCCTATACGCTACGCGGATAGCTTCCGATTCGGATTACCTAGGAGCCTATATCCCTTATATAGTTTAAGTAGGACTCGTTAACCGACCCTAAAGGAGATTAGGCGGTATATACGATCGTACCTTTCCTTTATTATAGCTACTACCTAAGTAAGGGAATCGGTAGCTTAGTCTCGTACTACCTACCTTAAGGCGGCGTAGTCCTTAGTCGGCAGCTTAGTTAGCGGGTTAAGGGTATCTAGGTTAGTCTTAAAACCTTAGATAAGGACATTAGGTATCTCTCCGGTAGATGTATTCCTAGCGTTATTAAGCTCTACCTATATATAAGGTAGTACCTCGGACTAGTAGCTATCCGGATAGTTAGATATGTAGAACCGTAGTACTATCTCTACCGTCTAATTTATGCGCTCGGACTAGCTATCCGACTAAGGGTAGTACGCTATAGTTGCGAAGAAACGGGTCCCGAGCTTCTTAAAAACTACCTACATAAATTTACTTATCTAGATCGGATCTCTATTACCGATTATTATAGAAGGAAGGCTACGCTTAAGCTTAACGTACCCTTAGATCTAGTCCGCGCCGTATTACTACGCCGTCTAAGTAGACTTCGTACGGCGGAGTATAACTCGTTTAGTAAACTTATACGTTTCCGTAAGAAAGCCGTCGTAACCTTTAGGATCCGGTAGTAGCCCGTATACCTAGTTAGCTATAACCGTGTATTATAGCACGGGGAGGTACTTAATAGGGTATAGCTCCCTATATAGCGGGTAGCGTAGCGTTTAGTTAAGAATACATTTAGAATAGTATTTAATATACTTCGTAACCTCGCTTCCGAGGTAGCGGATATAGAAACTAGTATAAACGCGACCGTACGTACGATAGTAGCCGGCGTAGTAATACTAGTCGTAAGCTATCTAGAAGATCTCCTAGTATAGGGATAGAGGGATATAGAGTCTCTCTCGGCCGTCCGTATCGTCTTTAAAGAAGATAAGGTCTCCTCGTAGAAAAAATTAGAGGCTAAGGGGGCTAGACTCTTACTTACCCTCGTACTAATCTAATCGTACGTCCTTATCCGCTTCTATATATATACTTACTATAGCTAGCGTTACTTCGTACTCGGTTACGTTCTATTCTTCTACTATTATACGTATACGGCGTTCTTCGGTACTCCTTAGCTAGGCGAGGACCTTAGCCTAGTATCCGTTAGTAGTATAGCCGCGCTTTAAGTCGTCCTTAAAGGTATCGGAGAGCTCGACTAGAATAGAGTAGAAAACTAGTTCCTCTAGCGAGGTAAACGTACGGCCCGAATATTTATCTATTAAGTTAGTATAAAAGTAAAGCGGACCGTCTATATTATCGGATTCGTACTCGTCGTAAACGTAAAAGGCGTCTATAACGTCGCTATTCGGGGTTAGATCGTCGTATACTAGCGGATCTAGAGTATCGCTAGCTTAGTCCTCCCCGCGGTCTAGTTCTTCGACTAGCCTACTAAGAGCGTCCGGGATACTATAGAGCCTACCTAGCCGGTATAGGACTTTAAGATTAGGGAACTAGGAAAGATACTAGCCCGCTCGTACTAGTCGGAGATTAAGTTTATCCGTTAAGGTTATTATAGTAAGGCTAGACGCTATAGCTATACTAAGCGCTATAATATAGTCGGAGAAGATATAAATTAGCTTTCGTATAGCTTATAAGATATGTCTAACCTTACGAGCTATCTATACTAAACCTCCGACCTCTAGCTCTATAGCTAGGTACCTCTTTTCGACGTCCGTAAGGGCCTTACTAAGGTATATAATTACCTATACTTAGTACGGCTAGAATCTCGTAGCCTTACTATTTTCTACGTAGGGCTCTAGGTTATCCTTAATATAGTATAGTACCGCTACGAAGCCTCTAGCGTATATATCGAGATCGATATAGATAGGCCTATCTAGATCGGTATAGTATAAGAATTTAACTTCGCGGTAGAGCTACCGTAATATATCGAAGGCTTTACGCTCTACTCCGAGGTATATATCTAGCTTAAATACTCGTATACGAGCGACGTATCTCTTCCGCTTAGAGCCCTTACTCGAAGGGGCTAAGCGTAATAGCTCCTTTTTCCTTAACTCGAACGGGGCGACGATAGTAGAGTAGTATAGGATATGTTACCGCTACTAACCTATAAGGCCGAGATAAAACTCGATATCCTTTAAGGTAGAGGGAACTTAAGATCTAGTATAGCTTTAACCTTTTCTTCGTATATCGCGAAACTAAGCCCTAAGACTCTCTATCCTAGTAATAAGGTCGAAGGATAAGCTAAGAAGGACTTATATAGAGCGATACTAATATTATAGGAATCTAGTAGCGCGAATACTACTTCTAGGTATATTATATACTCTTTAAACGTACGTAAGAAGATTACGATATCGTTAATATAGGTATAGTAGTAGTGCCTATATAGCTTAAGGATTTTATCGAGCTAACGCTATACGTATTAAATACTATTAGCGTAGCCTATAATCGCTATATACATCTACTCCTAACCCCTATAGCTATTAATAGCGAATTTATAATAGTCCTACGGAGCGACGGCCTATTAGTAGAAGAATGTAACTACGTCGATTATAGTAATATAGGCATAGCCTTTTAGGGCTCTAATAATGTCTTCCTATCGCGGTAATAGGTACGAGTCTTTAATAACGATCTTATTTAGGCCTCGTACGTCGATAATAGCCCGGCCTTTTCGTACTAGTTTACCGTCGATAACGACGTTCTTCTAGACGATAAATATAGGGAACGTAAACTAAGTAAGCCTTATAGTAAAGGACATCTTATACTAAGCGTATAATAGATCGAAGGCCTTATCGACTACCTCCTCGTTAGGACCGCTAAGAGGGTAGGTAATCGTAGGTAGCTTCGTATCCTCGTACCTAGGCTTTATGTTTACGCGTATAGCGTCTTCCGGCGGGATCTTAACGGTAGTACCTTTATCGACCTATAGTCGCTTATACTTACGTATAAGTACCTCGATACGGGCTACCTATACTAGATAGCCGTAGGCTATAATACCGTTAAATAGCTTAGTCTCCTTATAGGAGTCTAGTAGATCGGGGGGCGGTAGAGTAGCTTAGCCGTATTACTTAGGATTAATATAGTAGGATCCCTTAAATTTATACTCTCGTACTTAGCCTAACCTCGTACTCGGGCTAAGTATATACGGCGTATTACCGTTATTACGAATAAGTACGAAGTCGGACTAGGTATCGAGTACTATAGAATAGACTCGTATATCTAGCGAGATCGGCTACCTATCCGGGGTAAAAGCGAAGTCCCTATCCTTTAGAAGCGTGTTTCCGAAGTAGGCCTATACTACTATAACTATTTACGGCGCTAGGGTAACTAGCTAATCGTTACTATATACTACTATACGGAATTTTGTATCGTCCTTTCTACCTACGAGTAGTAGTATACGGGCCTTCTCGTAAGCGGTAAGGGTTACTATCTTTCTAGGGATATCGATTTTAATGCCCTTTAGGCCGATAATGTCTATAGCTACTAGTATTCTCGTACCGAGCTTCTATATAATATATACCTCGTACTTTATATAAGCGAGGATACGCTAGCCTTTCTATACCGCTAGTAGCTAGAGGTCTAGCTCGATATATTCTACCGAAGGCTACGCGTTACTTAGGCCCTTAATATATAACGGAGTCGCACGTATCTTACGTTCGATGTCTAGGCGAGCGTCGCGAAGGAACTTATTATCGATAAGTAAGATCGTAGCTCTAGTATCTAAGTATACCGTATGTTCTTTTCCGGTTAGTTCTAACCGGACTACCGCGCGTAGGTAATAATAGCCTTAAAAGGCGTATCTACCTTTAATTTTTAGTATAGTAGTAGATTCGATAATACGGATGTCGGCTAGCCTCCTTAGGTTAGAATGCTCGTAGCTCCGCTAAGGCTACTTAGGATAAGAACGGCGTTTATACTCCTATAACTAATTATTACTTTAGAAATGCTACGTATAATAGTTATACTTTATTTAGATCGTTATAGGGGAATATAGCTCGAATACGCTAATATCGCCGAAGTACGCTATCGGGATATTATCGTCGATTATATCCTCTTCTACCGTACGGAACTAATCGTTAAAATGCGCGTATACCGAAGAGGCATCTAATAAGCGGCTTACTATACTTATACTACGGGGAGGAGATAGGGATACGTATCGCTCGTCTAATCGCGTATAGCTATAGGAGACGTAGAAATTACGAGGAGTATCGCGCTCTCTACGCCCGCTCACTCTACTACGGTCGGTTACCTTACCGTAGTTATCGTAGTCGCGTTTACTACGGTTATCGTTTATACGGTCCGTTAGCGTACTCTTACCTTCTATCTTAATAGGCCTATTATTCTCGCGGCGAGAATCGGGCTCTCTTAGCGGGCGGTCGTTCTTTTAGCGATACTAATCTACGCTTCGGAAAGGTAGCGTTATATTCTACTTATATTTATTAGTATCCCCGTACTCCTACTTACCGTATCGTCCCTAGCGGTCGTATAATCTATAGGTACGACTATTATAGTCGCGATTCTAGGTCCCGACTCGGCCTCGGTCGTTATAGTCGCTACGGTCGTTATACTTACGGCGCTTAGTATAGTCGTTACGGCTACTATAGTCGCTATATTCGTTATAGCTACTACGGTCGCTATACTTACGACGCTTAGGGTATTCCTTATACTAAGCTTCGTACTTCGCTTATACTCGTCGCGTAAACGAGTCGATCGTAGTCCGGTCCGATAGCTTAGAAACGTCCCTCTAGAATTCTAGAGCGAGGCGTAGCTAAGCCTACATAAGTAGAGGGCCTAGCCTATACCGATCGATATCTAGTCCTACTTCTCTAGCGTATCGGACGTAGTTTATTATAAAGTCTTATAGAGAGCGTCTAGCCTATACGTCCTTCGGAGTAAAAGCTTTATCGTTAAGCTTCTCTTAAGTCTCTACGATCGATATATTAAACTTATCTCGTAGAGCCTTTTCCTAACGATCTATCCCGTAGCCGCTACGGATCGTATAGCGGTCGTTATTAGTAAGCTCCGAGATAAACTAAGTTTAAGCTATACCTCGTAAATATTTAGCGAGCTAGGTACGTATCGTTACCGCGTTATTTACTATCGCGTAGTCCCTAGCCGCATCTAAGAATATTTATACTAACCGGTATACTATTTTATTACCTTAAGTAAAAACGTCCTATCCTTATAATTCTATATCTATTACCGAAGGGAAGAAGAAGCCTATATCGGACGGGTCGAAGCGCTCTTACCTATCCGTATAGTATAGACTATTACGAGGTAAGCGGCTAGGGCTATATCTATATCTATAGTATAGATTACGATCGTAGGTACGACGTCTTCTACCGTAAGGGCTATAAGAGTCGTCCGATCCGGATAACTCGCTAGGCTAGGAGGGGGACCGTCTTCCTCGTCGATATTCTCTAGTACGATCGTTCCTCTCGCGATCTCTACGAGTAAGGCGGCGATCGTTAGTAGCCCTCTCGACGATCTCGTATTTACTAGCGTCGGCTTCGTCGTCGCCTCTCGGAAATGCCGGGACCCTATAAGGCCTAGACGCCTAGGAGCGAGGTCGGCGGGGACGAGGTTAAGGTGCCTCTACTAGGCCTACGCGAGGTACCTCTACTAGGCCTACGCGTACGAGTCTCTCCGCCTTACCCGCGTCTAAGGCTACGTCTACCGTAGCGTCTAGGTTTAGATAACGACCGGTAGGTCGTAACGACGGGATACTTTAGTAGAGATCGTCTATCTCCGCCCTTAGGGCTTCTAACTACTCTAGGTATACTACCGCTTAATTATAGAGTACCTCTCTTATATCGTTAGCGAGATTCTATTATAGCTAGGCGAGCTCCTCGGCTAAATTAGGCTAGCTACTACTAGAAGGTATTAGTAAGGTATATTAGCCTACTATAGGTATCTCTTCCTACTATCCGTTTACCGGGGCTTCTATACGCTTATTCTATACTTATTAAACTAGTAGTCGATTATTTCGACGATTAGTTACTAGGCGACGTACCTCTATACCGAGTATTTCGGATACGCTACGAGGGGCTTCCTCGCTTTCTATAGCCGATTCTATTACCTATATTCCTACCTACTTAACGCCGTAGAGGTACTAAGTTAGGGCCTTATTATATCGCTTCCTTAACTACTACGTACGCGTATTACGAAGCTACTATAGCTAAAGATTAGTATATTATCTCCGGATAGGTACTTATAGTAGTATCTACTATTACCGAGGAGGCGTTACCGGTATCGCTAGGCGAAGATTTAACTAAGCGATGCCTTAGTAGGTTAACTCGGTACGCCGTACTTCTAACTAAGAAGGCGTCTACTATAGAGATTCCTATAGAGGAGGTAGCGATAAACCTCTCCGTAAAGGTTCCGATAGGCTTAGCTTCTATAGGCTAGTTAGCTAAACTATCTATCCTTACTCCCGCTAATCCGGTAGAGGATTATACTCCGGAAAGGGATAGAGCGGTATATCTACTCTAGGAGGCGTTAAACTAGCTAGCTAGATAGTCTAGCGCTATGTTACCGCTAATTCCGTAGGCCGGTCCTCTAGTATTAGGGGGATCGGGATAGCTAGTAACGCTAGCGGAACGTAGGCCTACTCCTCTATAGCTAGCGACGCTCGTAGGATAGGAGTTTATTCCTCTAGAGCTAGTATTACTCTAATAGGTAGTAAGGCTTATAAGGTTAGGATTTATTCCTCTAAGGCTAGTATAGCTACGGTAACTAGTAGCGCTTATAGTATCGGGATCTATTCCTCTACCGGTAGGAAGTCCTTATTATATAATAGGACTATTCTTACTATAGCTATTATAGCCGACTTATTAACTACTTACTCTAGGGGAAATCCTAACGTACTTATACCGCGTACCTAGCTATCTACCGCGGGCTCGTATTTAGCTAGAGGAGGGAATTACGTAACGATAACTCGGACTAAGCGGGTTAGTTACTCCCGTCGCTTATAGTATATAGACTTTAGGTACTACGGGTTCTTTAGGAACTCGGCGAAGCTATAGACTAAATTAAGGGTATATAGGTCGAGTTCCGGGATCGTCGCTATAGTAAACGATCGTCCGCCTCTCGTAAGGCCGGACCCGTAACGTAACGTATAGAAGTTAACGTTAGGGCTAGTCGGGGGTAAAGAGTACCTCTACGGTTAATAGTTTCCGTCTTTAGGTCCTAATCTCTAAGGGAAGCTAGGAGCGTGCTAATACGGGTAGGAGGTAAGGTCGGTATCGGATAGACCCGATCGCCTAAAAGGGAAAGTACTCGCGTAGTACGAGAGGCTATATAGTAGTATAGGGTACTAGGGTAGTACTACTAAGTAGCTTTTACCGTTATATCTATGCGGAAGTTTCTTCTTAGAGGGCCTTATTTCGTTACGAGCTCTTTTACTAGGGCCCGAGTAGGCCGGGCGGAGTTAGGTAGAACCGGGTGCCTTAGTTAGAACCGGGTAGATAGGTAGGAGGGGTAGATCTCGGTCGTCTAAAGCGTATCGATCGCTTATTTCAATCGAGAAGAAGGTCGAACCTACAAAGCTACTAGTAGTGCTACTAGTTAGTACGTCTAGACTAAATGAGAGCTAATGTACAAGTGTATATAATTAATGTCTATCTATGAACGCTACCTCTATGTCTATCTACCTAGAGGCGGCGGTGTACTCCTGCCTCGTAGAGGCGGCGTACACCTGCCGCAACATATATTATATCTTATATTGTATCTTATAGTATATCTTATTACTTATTATTGTCTAGTATTGTCTAGTAATAGTTAGCTTACTACTAATCTATATACCGCGCGCTAGTTTTTAATCGAGTTTTACTATATATAGCGATAAAGGTTATATAGTATATATTATAAGCTCTATTCTAAATCGATTATTCACATAGGTAGCGTACGACTTTCTAACTAATAGCCCTATAATAAGTCGTATAGATGTATACGAAATGTAGGGTAGTAGGTTATTTATTACTAGTAACTATTTTCATATAAATCGGTAAACCTTAATTCTAGAATTAGCTAGTATTCGCTAGTATTTAGCACGTTTTAAGGCTATTAGTACGATAGTACCTTATCCGAAGTATTAGCTTTTATACTAGTCGTTAAGGCTTCGCCTTTATTATATATAGCGGCGAAAGCATACTATAAGCCCTATCCTAATCGGTAATTTACATAGCTAACTTATAGGTTTCTAACTAATAGCCCTTAGATAGTAGGTCGAAATGTAGGGTAGGTTAAATCCTTAACTAACTTTAACGACTACTAAGTTATAGAGGAATACGCGGCCGCGGCGACTTAAAAGCCCGGGCTTCGTAGCTAGATATACGGGTAAGTTAAATTCCCTATAAATATTAACGGGAAATTAGTTAAGGAATACGCGACTACGGTAGAAAGCCCGCGCGAAGCTAGAAATGTAGTATAAATTAAATTCCTCATTAATATTAACGGAACATTAGTTAAGGAATACGCGACTACGGTAGAAAGCCCGCGGGTAAGCTTTAAATCTAGAAATGTGGGGTCAATTAAATTCCCCATTAATATTAACGAGAAATTAGTTAAGGAATACGCGACCCGGTAAAAGGAGAAATGTAGGGTTAATTAAATTTCCCATTAATATTAACGAGAAATTAGTTAAGGAATACGCGACCCGGTAAAAGCCCGGGCTTTAAAATCTAGAAATGTAGGGTAAGTCAAATTTCCCATTAATATTGACGGGATATTAGTTCTGCAAAAATTCTGAGCTAATCATTTCGGTCTTAGCGGACAACACCAAAAAAACGACACCCGGTGCTTAGATTGGCAGCAAGCTGCCAATTATTACATTTGCATCTCAAGATATCCACTAGTCGATGCCTTGGCAATCGTGGTGAGCTAGTAGATTAGTAGGCGCGCTAAGGAACGGATCTGAGTCCGCTGCAGGGTTCTAGTTCTACTTATATATGCAGGAGCGATACCATCGTCACTCCTGATGAAGGAACGATCTAACTGAAGTCTGACTGCCACAATGCGATGCGGCAGTCGCACAGCCTGCAATCGCCCCGTCCACATGAATTCTTCCTTTTGTACTCACAAGTAGTTGTACTCAGCAAACACTTTTTGAAACAAACTACTGAGCTGAAACATCTTCCGCTGACATACACAGCTACCATATCGACGCGAACCTGATACAGTCGATGGTGTAAGGCTTACAGCTAGGCAACATGCCTCTCAAACCACCCGAGTCCTACGAGCTGGACCGACCAGAGACCAGCCCTTTCCTCGGCCGACATTCGATATCATCAGACGCCTCGGATCGCGAGCTAGAGAAACTCGACCCGCTCGTTGAAGAATCAAGAACACCAGCATGGCTCAGCGGCAAGCGGCAACCCACCTGGCAGAACTGGCTGGTGCCAAGCCGCTTCTGCTGTATGCTGGTTGCGTTGTTCTTTGCGACACTGATACTGCTTCTTGCTGCTGGTGGCCTATGGCTATCCAAGGTGGGAGGTGTTCCTGAAGACGGCCAGTCGGAGCCCTGGTATCCGTCACCAAGCGGCGGCACGCTCGAGTCTTGGAAAGAGAGCTATGCGAAGGCCGCGCATCTAGTTAAGCAAATGACACTGGTGGAAAAGGTGAACATTACTACAGGCACGGGCTGGTCCATGGGGCCGTGCGTAGGGAACACTGGACCTGTGGACAGGCTCGGCTTTCCGAGCTTGTGCTTGCAAGATGGTCCTCTTGGCCTTCGCTTCGTCGACAATGCGAGCTCCTTCCCAGCAGGCATCACAGTCGGCGCAACGTGGAACAAGGACTTGATGTACGAGCGAGGCAAGGCGCATGGTCTTGAGGCCAGGCTGAAAGGCATCAATGTGATACTCGGACCATCCATGGGTCCACTTGGTCGCCTTCCAGCTGGAGGCAGGAACTGGGAAGGATTTGGTTCGGACCCAGTTCTACAAGGCATTGCAGCTGCGCAAACCATTCGCGGCATCCAAGAGTCTGGAGTCATCGCCACTGCGAAGCACTTTGTCGGAAACGAACAAGAGCACTACCGACAATCATGGGAGTGGGGCACGCCGAACGCGATTTCTTCCAACATCGATGATCGTTCCCTGCACGAACTCTATGCTTGGCCCTTTGCGGACTCGATTCGCGCCGGTGTGGCATCGCTAATGTGCAGCTACAACCAAGTCAATAATTCATACGCTTGCCAGAACAGCAAGCTCATGAACGGCATCATCAAGGACGAAATGGGCTTTCAAGGCTTCATTCAAAGCGACTGGCTTGCCCAAAGATCAGGCGTCGCGAGTGCTCTGGCTGGTCTGGACATGAGCATGCCTGGAGATGGACTCAGATGGCAGGACGGTGAGACCCTCTGGGGTGGCAAACTTACGCACGCGATCTTGAATGGCTCGGTGCCCATGGATCGCTTGAACGACATGGCGCTGCGGGTTGTTGCTGCTTGGTATCAGCTTGGACAAGACGACAAGAATAAATGGGGCAACAACACTCTGAGCAGCCCCGCCACGTTCAGCAGCTGGAGTGATAAGGAGACTGATCTCCTGCACCCTGGCTCACCTGGCAGCACAGAGAAAGGTGTCGTGAATAAGTTCGTGCCAGTCAGGCACACCACTGAAGGCGGAGATCACGACAAGCTCGCTCGCAAGATCGCTGCCGAGGGCATTGTGCTGGTGAAGAATGAGAACGCCATTCTACCCATCAAGAAGGACGGCACCGACATTCCCCGAACCACCACGTCTGTAACACGCTCTTCCAAGAAGGTTCGAGTAGGCATATTCGGAGAAGACGCCTTCGCCAACCCAAAAGGCCCGAATGCGTGCGTTGATCGTGGCTGCAACGAGTACACGCTCGCTACAGGCTGGGGCTCAGGCGCCTCCGATTTCCCTCACCTTGTCCCTCCGTTCGATGCGCTTAATGCAACTTTTGATCATGATGCCGTAGCTATCACCGCCCATCGCGAACAAGCTGCAAAGTCTGCTGGTATTATCGCAGAGGATCAAGATCTGTGTATCGTCTTTGCGACATCCGATGCAGGAGAAGGCTTTCTGAGTTGGAGCAATGTCAAGGGCGACCGGCCTGCACTGGAGGTCCAAAAGGGTGGTGATGCCCTCATCGTCGAAGTCGCCGAGAAGTGCGGAAAGTCAAGTGGGTCTCTAGCCAACACTGTCGTCGTGCTTCACGCAGTGGGACCAACTATCCTGGAAGAATGGATCGATCTACCCGGCGTCAAAGCTGTATTGCTTGCTCACCTTCCTGGTGAAGAGTCTGGCAATGCTCTAGTAGATGTGCTTTTTGGAGACGAGAATCCATCTGGTCGTCTACCTTACACAATCGCGAAGACCGAAGGTGACTATGGTCCATCCAGCAAGATCCTCACTGTGCCGAATCACATTGTACCTCAGCAGAACTTCAGCGAAGGTCTCTACATTGATTACCGCTACTTCGACAAACACGACATTGAGCCACGATATGAATTCGGCTACGGTCTTTCGTACACACAATTCCACCTATCGTCCGTCCTTGTCAATCCTATCACTGCAAGAGGCAATCAGCCAGCCAAGCGACCAGATGGCCTGCAGCCACCGCAGCTCAACACTACAATCCCAGACTCTAAGACAGCCATCTTCCCTTCAGGCTTCCGAAAGCTAAAGAAATACATCTACCCTTACATTGACAAAGCAACTTGGATCCAACCACAGCCAATCCCAGACTACCCACCAACCTTCGACCCCACCAAACCACATCCTCTCTCACCAGCCGGTGGTGGCCCAGGCGGAAATCCAGATCTCTTCACCAAAGTCGCCACAGTCCAAGCCTCCCTCACCAATACCGGCTCCGTGTCTGGCTCCGCCGTAGTCCAACTCTACATCTCCTTCCCGTCCGAGGTTCGCGACATGGATGGAGAACTCGTAGACATGCCAGTCAAAGTCCTGCGAGCTTTCGAGAAGATACACGTCGAGACTGACAAGAGAGAAGAAGTCAAGCTGGAATTGACGAGACGGGATCTGAGCTTCTGGGATGTCAAGGCTCAGAATTGGGTTATGCCAAAGGGCGATTTTACTATGCACTTGGGTTGGAGTTCGAGGGATTTACCTGAGACGGTGACTTTTAATCCGTTTGGGCTGAGTTTGTAAAAAACAGAGTCGAGAAGCGGGCTGTTCTTTCTTAGCCCTGGATATGAGATGTAGAAATTATAGTGTGTATTGTGTATCAAAGTATCAGGAAGCTATAGATGTGAATACCTCGAATCCACATGCAAGCAAATACGCAGAGTGCTATTATCTATATACCGTGCGAGGAGATGTGTTAGAGCGTTGTTATAGCGGATCTGACACGCTACCGATAATGCATTGAGTCTCGAAGCAGTCCAACTACTTACTTCTTCGATTATAGAGCTTAGGTAGACGACATGCCTTGTCTCAAGCAAGCCACAAGTTCTCGACCTGCTCTTCAACCGCGTGCTCAGGGTTCTTCCATCTTTGCATGAATCCGGCATATATAAGTATTGGTCGTACCTGATGAAGCTGGACTTTTCTGCTCGGAAGCAAGATCACATGTTTGCTGTGGATTAGACTACTATTTGGCGAATCTAGATCTTCATTAGGACGGATTGGGATGATGTTCACGAAGCCTTGGGTGATGATGAGTTCATAGAATACAATATGCTCTCCCAAAGCTCGATTTTCTCTCGACTTGTGGTGGGGCTTCGACGCTATATAGAATAGATCTCAGATCTGTCACGCACAGTGTGCGTGTGCGTACGTCATGTCTGGCCTGGGCTGGGCTTCGGTACAGAGCATCTGGAAAGCACCTCCTTTGAAATTGTATCGCGAAAAGCCCTCCCACGCGGCCGCCGTTCTTCATCATGCCGCCATTGGTTTTGCGCCAATCCAATTGGCAGAAATGAGCGTGACGCTAAGCAATGTTTTCAGAATCACGGAGCAGGACACTTCTCCGTGGAAATAATACAGCTGGCAACGGTAGGACTAGGGCTTGAGAATGCTCGTCGTCTGGTTGACTACAGTCCGAATCGTCAGCATCGTCTCTCCTTGGTTCATTCTTGTCTAGTCATCCTCTCGGGTCGGTGCTTTCTCATCTGGTCAGGCTGACTGGACTAGCCTTGTGAATTTGATGTTTTCTTGGTCCAGAGGTAGTCTGCTACTCGACCTTGTATGTGGGAATAGGGCAATCGGCATAAGGCTCTTGAATAGAAAGGGTTGATACGAGATAGAGTGATGCGAGGATGAGGATCAGACCTCATTGCCGCGATTTCTCGCCCAGCGTACTGTACCAGCGTCCAGCCTGATGATGGGTTTCTAGCATGACAAATGGGTGAGATCTGCTTGGTCGTGTGCCATTCACTTGCCGCTTGCCGCGTCTGGCGTCAATGCGGTCAATGCTCGTCATTGGCCCGGACGGAGCTCCAGACCTACTAGCGGTTAAAACTCAAAAGTTAACCTTAACATCATAAATTCATTAATTATTTAGCGAACGATACTACGAATAGCTAGCGAATATATAAATAACTTATGTAGAAGATGTAGAAGATGCTTCTATATACTACTTTACGCCTATCTAACCCTTTACTTTCTACTTTACGGCGTCGAAAGCGGTTATTAGCTTCTTTAAATTACTATCTACCTTACTAACCTTTCTCTCTAGCGCTAATAATCTCTCCTTAAGCCCCTCTACCTTAGCCTTAAGCTCTATAACTCGCTACTCGTCTAGGATCGGTAGTAGTAGTAGCGGTAGTAGTAGTAGTAGATACTCTTACGCGCTATATCTAGACTTACCCTTAATACGGTAGAAGGTATACGCCTTACCGGCGCTAGCGCGGACTCTATAGATAGTACCGAGCGGAGTAGGACGCGAACACCTTTAGAATAGTTAGCGAATAGTACTACGAATAAGGCGCGAATAGGGAATTAATATACTAAGTATAGGCTATAGCTACTTAAACTCCTTCGTTTATCTCTATTACTCGCCTAGCGTAGTCGTGCTTACGGAGCTACTACGAGGCGTTCTTATAGGCGCTACTACTACTATTCTTATAGTCGTCGAGCTAGATATCCCATTAAACTAGCGTAACCGACTAGAACTAGCTAGTAGTCTAGGGGCGGCGGAGGGCGGTAGTATTAGTAGTATTAGTAGTAGCTATAGAGAGTAGGAGTAGCTTATCGGATAGTAGTATAAAGAAGAAGAAGAAGAAGAGAAAGTTAAGAAGTTATGTATCTATAGCGATAATAGGTAGGTAACAATAGGTAGGTAATAATAGGTAGGTAACCGAAGTAAGCGAATAAGTAAGCGAATAATTAGCGAATAAGTGTAAGAGGAGTGAATGAACAGGTGTACAGACACGACGTAGCAGTTAGATTTCTCTATATAATAATACCTAAAGGACTCGAAAAGGAAAGGAGTAAGTAAAGAGTTTTCCTCGGTACGCTAAGCCCTACGAGTCGGGTACGGGACGCTACCGAGGCGTTTACGAATTAGTTACGAGTTAGGTTAGTTCCCTAATAGTATCCCCCCCTCCCCTAGTAGTATGTCCTAGGCTATATAGGAGCGAAAATAGTATGTAAGTAAACGAAGGTTAGTTCGGGGTCCTTACGTCCCCGCCTCGTCGTCTTTCCGCTCGCTTAGTAGGAGGCTACGTATATCGTACGACCTTCTTATACTAAGACGTAGGTAAGTAACACGTATAGTTATTAATAAGAGGTACGGGCCCGTTATAGTAGGGGTTCGTAGGCGCTACGGGGGACTTTCGTCGCCGTAGTTTAGCGGAGGGCTAAACCCGGTTCGACTTTAGTTCTACGTAGCCGTTACTTCCCCTTCTACGATACTACCGCGTACCTTAGATTAGGTCGTTATTTATATTTTTCCTAGGTTAGATATTACTTAAAGGGCCTTACCGGTCGCGATTAGGTAGCTACGTACGTAGCGGAGTAGTTACGAAGTAGTAACGAGGCGGTAGTAAGCTAACCTCGTAGCGCGGTATATAAGGTACCTATCTTTTCTCTAACTTCTTCTTCTTTTATATATATACTACTATCCGTTCGAGAGTCCTTCGTCCCTACGCCCCCTTAGATTAATTAATCTTAGCTTCATAAGCTCCGATAACTATACTCCGCCGCGCCCGACACCTATGCGGTATTGTTTCGTAGTGCTTTCGGTGGCTAATCGGTATAGTTCGTTAATCTCTTCCCTTCGATAATATGTTAAACTCGCCTAGCGGCTTCGGCGAGAGTCCCGTTAGTCGCGGTAGTAAGACTCCCGTCGGTACGCCGGGTTATTATACCCGTTATAGTACTCTCTCGATACCGGATCCGTCGTAGCCTTTACCCTATTAGGCGTACTACATTAGCGAGGTATTAACTTCGAGCTAGCTAGTAAAGAAGGCGCTCGCTAACCCGCTAGCCCTCTAGGGTACGCCTACTCTTCGCGAGCCGCTCTATACTAAGTACGTTCGTCGTCGGTAGAGACCGCGTAATAAGAGTAGTAAGAACGGTATTATCGATACGAAGTCTATATTAGCCGTGTCGTAGGAGTATAAGAAGCCCTTAGGGGGATCTTATTAGTATTATAAGGAGAGTCCTAGTAACCTATCGTATATCCTAGTTCGTTCCGAGCCCGTTTCGTTACTATTTCGCTACTAACCGTAGTAGATTCCTAAGGAGATAAACCGTACTACTAACGTGTAGTATTACCTCTATCGAGATACGCTTCGTACTAGCGATTAATCTACGGCCGATCGTCGTTATAAGCGCCTTATAAACTTTTCGTAGAAGTTTATATCTTATCTATTCGACCTTAACCGTAAGGTCCGTAGCCGTACTCCTCCGGGCATTAAGTCCCCTAGTAAGGGGCTCGCCTCCGCCGACGCGTATAAGTACTACCGTTATAGTCGGAAGGCTAGTTACGAGCATACCGAGAAGGAGTAGAACGCGGGTCGTAGCGACGGCGGGCATCGCCTAAGGAACGTAGTAGTCGATAGTTAGGCTAAGTAGACTATAGTACGAGGCGTAACGGTAGAGGAGGCTCGCCTTATCTACTTTAGATAGTATACGGTATAATTTCGGTATAGGTACGGGATAGGTTCGATAGCGAGATAGCGTTTATTCTTCGGGGATTTCTTAAGAATTATAATTAATTAATCTTCGGTAAAGGTACTTAGGCGTAGATTTAGTTAACTACTACGTACTATATTATAATAGGTATAAAAAGCGTAAATTTTATCTCTTTTACGTACGGCTTTTTACTATAGGCTTTTAAATTCTTATATTTTTTATATCCTCGCTCTTACGGGCCTTCCTCGTTTCCGAGCCGGGCCCTTTTCGTTAGTTCTTCGAGCCTCGCGCGGATAGTCCTTTATTAAGTTATAATTTACCTTATACGAACTAAGGAGTTTATCCGCTACTAGGTCGTCTTCTATTACCTAATCGTCGTATTCGGGCGAGTAGCCTACCTATCGGATTTTAAACTAGAGTCCTTCCTTCGTAATACGGTAAGATAGGATTTCCTCGACTTTAAAGCGTTTATTACCTTCTCTATCGTCTACGAGGGGCTCTACCGGTAGTAGTTCGTAGCCTTCTTATAGACGATATAGCTCGAGAAGGGAGACGTAGAAGACGGGGTAGAATCTTTTTATCGAAGGGGGAAGGTTTAGCTCGTATACGTAGGTACCGATACGATTTTTAATAGTAAAGGGCCTAAGATACTTATTATTAAGCTTCTTATAGGGGCGACGAGTATATATATTCTTTCCTAAAACGAGGACTCGTTCCCTAACGTTAAACTATCGGTCTTAGACCGATCGGTCGTAATATTTCTTTTATAGGGCTACTATATGTTCTAGGCTAGACTTTATATGTTCGAATTCTTTTTACCTTACTAAAATCTACGCGTAGGCTTATTTAGCGAGTTTACGAGGCTTCGACGTAGTATCGGTATCTCCTCGCCCCCCCTACGGTAGGTATTCTTAGTCGGTAGTACGACGAATGCCGTTAGCTATATTTAGAACGATCCTAAAGGCGATTTAGATAGGTAACTTCTCTAGTCTAGTATAGATTTTACTATTATACGCTAGGGTAGTAGTATAAAGGAGTCTTACCTAATCGTCTTAGTCCTAATTATAGTAGATGCGGAGGTATGTTTCGAGGTTCTAGTTAGAACGCTCTATTT
>LFZN01000559.1:0-11267 GCA_001578235.1 Pseudocercospora eumusae
CCGAGTAAGCTACTCTATTTACTTATCGTTCTTAATGTAGTAGATAGACTAAGGGTAGCGGTTAGCGTAGCGCTTAGGGTAAAGTGCCGCCTATTCTTTAACAACTAACATCTAGCGTCGTAGGACCGTAGCTTTTATAGCGAAGGGTACGGCTAATTCTAAGAGCGAGGACATACCGCGTAGTAACTAGCTATTCTCGACGACTACGTAAACTATTACTAGTTTTAGTATGTCTAAGTAGTAGTTAGCCTACTTTATAAAGGCTATAGCATCGTACTTAGCATCTTTAGCCGTATACTTAGCGAAGAAATCGTCTTATAGAAGAACGTCGTAGCTCTATATAAAGGCGAGGAAGTCGTTAGCGACCGGGTCGTAGAGTTCGCGGATACGTTCTATAAGGATATCGTTAGAAGTAAGGGTATATAACACGAGTATTAGGTTTGTGTAACGATGTAATAGCCTCTATTTCGTATATTAGAATAATCTTAGAGATTCTAAAAGAGTGAGAGACCGGGGCCTTCTATATCCCTATACTTCGAGGACCGCCGTCTATCCGCCTATACGGCTTATCGCGATCCCTATCGGAACGGGCGATCGCTATTAGTACGAGCGCTCTCGGCTTATCGCGATCCCTATCGTACCGCCGTCTATCCGCCGTCTATCTACGTAGCATACGCCCGGCTTATCGCGAACCCTATCGCGATAGGCCGCCCCTATTAGCCCGTAAGCGAACTAATGCTAGGATTCTTATATACGCCTCCTCTCTAGGCTAATGTCCTTAGTAGCCTAAATTACCCGGTAAATGCATCGCTTTCGCGAGACTAAGTTAGTACTATAACGTTATTCTTATATTCGTAGGCGTACCGCCTACGGTATAACTAAGTAGTACCTAAGGTTAGGCTTTCGGGCTATCCCGCTAGCCTTAACTAATGCCGAGCCGCTAAGTCTTTATAGGGAGGCGCTCGGGCTACCTACGCGACTTTACTCGCTCTATAAATGCGATGCGCGTAGTCTATTCGCCTACTTTAACTCTATTCTTACCTTAACTCTTCTCTCTTTACTTAAGCGTATATAGGGCGCGTATAGTAATTATTTTAGTTACGACGCGTAGCTTATTTATTTTAACTAAGTAGTTACTAGGTTAGCTAGTACTCCCGCCCTCTATCCGTAGGCGGTGTTTTTAACTTTAAAATATCCTTCTACCCTTAAAAATTCTTTCTTCGCGCGTAATAACTTTTCTTTATTACTACCTTCGTACCGTAGCTACTTATTTTAGCTTACTATACCTCTTCTTTTATCCTTTATATCCCTACTAACCTTTACTACCGTCGACCCGCCTTATAGTAGGTACATATTAGATTAGCTATCGCCTAGGCGGTAGGTCTAGCTATTAGGAAGTCTAGGAGCTAGTAGAAATACTCTCCGATAACGATAATTACTAATAGAGGCTAGAAGACTTACTAACTATAGTAGCTATCGTTACGATTACGTATAAGAGATACGTAAAGTCCCTTACGACGGGTACGCTCTATTAGCGCGCGACCTATAAAGCTTATAATAAATACCGTAACTTATATAAAGGCGCTTACGAGCTAGTAAGTTATCTATTAATCGCCTACGGTACATATACTAATAACGTTATAGCTTAGACCGGAATAGTAAGGTCGCGTAAACCGCGTTAGATAGCTATATAAGGAATACTTTAGCATTATACTAGACCTCTCGGAGACTATAGAGGACAAATAAGAGCTACGCCTAATAGTTCGTACCTCTTAGAATACTACGCGCGCGGCGCGTACTCTCTATCTCGCCGCCCGTATACTTAATCGCTCGATTAAGGTAGAGGAGAATAAGCTAGCGCGCCGCGGCCTTAAATAGGGCGTACTAACGTCGGCTCCTCGTTCTATATAAGACTTCTAGGCCCTCGCCCTCGACTAGTAATTATAGGACGTAGGAAATTACCCGTCTTAACGTACTTCCTCTCGTCTAAGCGGTTCGCTCGCTATAAGTACCGCCTTCTCTCCGCTATCTATCTACGTACTAACCTTAAATAGTATCCCTCTAAATACGTAGTACGAGATAATAGTCGTAACGACCGCGCTATTATTAATAAAGCGAATAACTAGCTACTTACTATACCGTCTAAACGCCGCTAGCGCTCTAACTAAGGTACTCCTCTACCCTTATCTACGTTAAACGCTACCCTAGCCTCGTAGGCGGGATACCGTCGCTCTCGCGTAGAGGCCTTTTCTAACGATAATAGCTACCTAAATTCGGCTTATCGTAGCTACTACCTTTCCGCCCGCGGTCCTCGCTCTATCTTACGCCGCTCCGGTTCTAGCTCTAGCTCCGGCTCTAGAAACTCTATTCGCTAGCGCGACGTACTTAGTAGCGAGCTTACGATATAGTTAGGCCGAAATAGTAACGCGGCCCCTCGCTATAATCTTACTTAAGACTTCGAATAAGTACGTAACGCCGCTATTTCGGGCGCTAATTCTAAATACGAATAATATTCTAGTAACGAGTCCTCCTCTAATGCGATTAATAGTAGAGACGAGCTACTAGACATGTTTACTAATATACTTCGCCGCCGTAGAGATAAGCGTACCCGCTCCGCTATCGTACTATCTACGCGTCTCGTTTAAAACGCTAACCCTCTTTCTATCGCTAAGCGAGTCCGCCTATACGATTAAGGCGGCGTCGAGGTAGTGCGTCGGGAGTAATAGCGTCGCGAGTAAGTAAGCGACTTACTCTAGTAGAAGGCTACCGTAGATGCTTAGCGCCGTCGCTTTACTATTAGTACTACTATTACCTCGCCTATACGTAGCCGCTCTACTCTACGCCGTTATCGTCGTATAGGCGCGACGCCTACTCTAGCATACTACGAAGGTAATAGCGAGGCGTCTATAGTATTGCCTCGAAACCACACAAACACTAGAGCGGGTATTGTGCGGAATAAGGTAGTAGTAGAGTAATTCGATTAGGTACTCTGCTATGCTCGGTAGGTAGAAGACGAAGGAAATTCGTGTCTTACATACCCGGCGGGTACGTAGTAGGCTCGATAGAGGAAAGGACTAGACCCCCCGTTGGGTTGGGTTGAACCCGAATGGGTTAGGTTGGGTTAGGTTTTTTTAGCGTAAACCGACCGCTCGGGTTAGGTTGGGTTGCCAAGAAACCGACTAGCGGTCGGTTTCTTAGCATAAGGAACGCGAAAAGATTTTTTTTTTTTTTACTCTCGGGTAGCTACATTAGTAGCTACATTTACCTAGAGCCTTCTTAGAGGCTTATAGAAGCCCTTGTATAGAATATTAGGGCTTATTTCCCCCTTAAAGGCTATTATTCTATGTCTATGCTAAGAAACCGACTAGCGGTCGGGTTTCCCCTGCCAAGAAACCGACTACTCGGGTTGGGTTGGGTTTTCTAACCCAACCCAACCCAACCCAACCCAACGGGGGGTCTAGAAAGGACCGTATCGTTCTCGTCGTAGGTAGGTTTATAATGCTATAAACAACTATTCTAAGTTATAAAAAACAATCTTTCTCGTCTAGTAGATGTTATGTTATATGTCTAAGTTCCTAGCTAGCCGAAAGCTAAAAAAGGCCTCGGCTACTAGCTAATAACCCTCCCTTACTTAAAAGTCGGAGCACGACTTTTTATGCCGTAGCTTATGTTGAATACCTCCTTCTAAGATGCCGTAGCTATATCCGCTTTTATAATTAGTACGCCTAAATTAAACATTAATGAAATCCGTAATCTTCTCCTCTACTATACCCGCTTTCCTAATTAATTTTTTATTCTTATCCCTATAAATACTAGCTACCCCCCCGGGGGGTAACTCCCTACTCTAATTCTTCTTCTACTATCCCTCTATCCTCGTATATGTCCGGCTCCCTATTAAGTATATTTAGCGGAGGATAAAGGTCGGCGTTACCTCCGTTCGCGAAGAAGCTATACTTCTATCTAAAGAATTCCTTTTCGAGGTCTCTAACTATAATGAATTTTCGCTCGAATTCTAGGGCGGCCGCCTTACGCTACTCCTTTAAGTATACTTTCTACTAATCCTTAGTTATTACTAACACCTTCTTAACTTTATTAGCTATAATGGGATCGTCCTACCTTAGTCGACTAACTAGAGCGCGAGAGATTAGATTCCGGATGTCTAATATTATAGCTACCGGGAACTTATACGGCATAGTACTATAGTAGTTAGGGTATCCCGATAGAGAGTTCGGCCTAGGTACTATGTCTACGTAAGCGGCTCGTAGATTATTAAAAGTACTAGACTTAGGTACTTCTAGATTACCGTTCTCTTATACCTTAACAAACTACGGAAGGATCGTTCGACGAGTCCCCTATCCTCTAGGCGCGCCGTATAGAAGTATAGGACTAGTAATTCGAATACTATTCTTACGGCATAGAACCGGCGTCTACCTACTACTAACCGCCGTAAGATCTTCGTCGGTTAGAACCTTAGGCGTAATCTTATAAATATTACTATCTAATAGTATGTCGCGAGCCCGAAGTCGCTCGAACTAAACCTCGAAGTTTTCCTTCTTATATATGCTAGGTACTACGTAGGTATAGTTAGTATTACTCTTAGTATCGAGCGAGACGCTACCCTAGATTATAGAGGTCCCTAAGCCGTTACGCATGTTAGTAATGTTTAGATCGATGTACTTAAATCTAGCCTAACTTATATTCTCTTCGATCTTCCTATCCGCCTTATATTAGTACTTAGTATAGTACGGATACGAGATAAGATACGTAGCCTAGTCCGGCCGTAAGTAAGTATATATTAGCTAATAAAGCGGATCTATACGTACTATTTACTAACTTAGGCTATAGAACATATTTCTTATCTACCTATAGTTTAATTTTCTACTAATGCGGCGTTAGTACTATCGGTACATATCGAACTCCCGGAGTATAAACATCTTTAGTTCGGCCCTACCGGTCGAGAAGGTAATAGTTTCCTACTAATCTATAGTCCCCTTCGCGATTAGGTTCCTATCCCGAAGCTATTTCTTCGCATCGTCCTCCCCGAGAAAGAAGAAATCCTTAGCCTTACTAGCTACCTAGCCTTAAGGTAGGCGGCGTATAGCTAGGTCTCGGCTCTTTACGGTTCGAAACCGGTATAGTCTAAGGGCTCGCCCCTATACTCCTCGCGGGTATACTATAGTAATGAAAAGATAACTATTATTAGCCCTATATTGCTCGAACTATGCCGTCTTCTCGAAACTAGTAATCTTTATAACCGTGCGGTATAGCCTATTATCTTTTACCGGGCTAATAATTATACTAAAGACTATAATAGTAAATCTTCGGAGATGCTACGAGTATAAGGCTTATCCCCTACTAGAGTTTTTAGTACTAGCCTTATATTTCTTAGCGGCTTTTAGTTAGTACTCCTAGTCGAAATTGTAGTAGCTACCTTTCGGTAAGAGCTATATAATCCTAATAATGCTAAGTTCCGCCGTCTCTAGGTACTTCGGGTAGAACTTACGGATCTCTTCCGACGTAGTCGTTATTAGTATGCCCTCGCGACTACCGCGCATAATAAGGCTATTACCTAAGCTAGACTATAGTAGGTTTCTAGAACTAGAACGAGGCATATTGCCTAACCCTACGCGTAGCAAATTTCCGGATCTAGATCTTAGTAGGTTCATGCTCGATCTAGACCGAGGTAGGCTAGAAGTAGTCTATAGATTAGAGATGTTTCTCGAACTTACCCGCTTATACCCGGCTCTAGGAGGTGCTTATCTAGTAGATCTAGATTCCTTAGTAACTAGCGGCAAAATAGGCTTCTTACTTCGTATTCTCTCCGACTATTTAATAGGCGGTACCGCTATAGACGGGTTAGAGGAGGAGGTAGGATCCGGAGTAGAGCGGCTACTAGTCGGCCTAGTACTCGGCTATCTACTTATACTCGGTCCTAGTATTAGCTCCCGAGAACCCTAGCGACTAAACAGGCCGGCGACTATCTAATTTCCTCTCTCCCTACGGGCCGTAACTATATTTAGTACTTTTTCGAACGTAAGATACGCCCTTAAGTTCGAGCGAACGATAAGTAGCCGATTAGTAAAACTATAGGTATAGCCGTGCTTATCTAGTACCTTATAGACTACACCGTACTACTTTAATAACTTAATCTCTTCTTTTTACCCCTATCGCTCCGGATTTAACTTTTAGTTCTATTACTTTAGGTTAAATTTAGATGCTTAGTATTCCGGAGTATCCGATCGGTTTGCCGCCTTATTTTCGAGTCGCTAGATAACGCGCTTAGCGAGCTCCTCATAGCCCTTATCCTTATTAGGGAACTTGCCTATAAAGGTACTCAAATTCTTCGATCGCTTATCTACTCCGAAAAAACTATACTCCTCTATCCGGTTTATAAAAGCGATAGAATACGCTTGTCGGCTAACATTTCGTATAGTCTCCCTCCGATTTCTAATCCCCTTCCCCTACTTAATAGCTAAACGAAGGCTACTTAGTCCTTAGGCGTCGTTTAAATCTCTACCGCCGTAGACTCTATTCTTATCCTCCCTATTTATTACGCTATCTACCGTCTCCTACATAACTAAGAGCCTAACTACTAGCCCCTCGACCCCCGAGTTAATAGCCTTAAAAACCTCGCGCGCTTATACGCGAAAGGCTTCGATGTCTATCTCTCTTAGGCGGGTTAGAGCGATAGTAATAGTCTTACTAGTATTACATCCCGTAATAGTACGCTAGGTAGTTAGCTAAAGGTAAGTAAGTCGGATAAGGGAGGCGGTAGGGGCGGTAGTACTAGTATCTTCCTACTAAGATATTATTCTTACTACCGCGGTATAGTATTAAGGTGTCGGTAGTAGCGCCTAAGCGCGTTTATAAAGAAAATAAGGTTTACTAGTCCGTTTATCGCGGCTACTTGCCGTAGCTAGTACGAGATAAAGGTATCTCCTAATTAATAATCGAAGACTAAGGTCGGAAGTATTACTTATTTAGTTGTCGTCTTATTAGTTAGAATGTTTATGTTAAAGAAAAGGTTTACCGCGGAAGAAAGAGCATCTTTTATACCTCGCCGCGCCGGCACTTCCCGGAGTAAACCCGCGCAAAAGTAAAAGAGTAAAGAAACTAGAGTAAACTAATAATAATAGGAGTAATTAAGTAAGACCGGTAAGATAGAGCGGTAAGCGCGTATTCTAAGTAAACCGGTTACTAGCATAAAAGTAAAGCCGTAAAGTAAAGCGCGCGCCGGTAAAACTTCGGTATAATAGCGGCGGCGGTAGTAATATCTAATATTTTTATTTAGGGCTACGATGTTTATAGGAGAGAGGGTCGTTAAGGTTTCGCGTTATGTAGAGGTCTAGTACGCTTAGGCGGAGTCGCTTAGTAGAAGCTACCCCCCTAGGGGGTAACTCGTTTTCTTAGTAGTACTAGTAATATCCCCTATCTCTAGTCGTGCCCGGAACCTACGCGTCTTCTCTTAGCGGCTCTTTTACTACTTTCTACTACTACCTCTAGTACTTCCGTAGGTACTTCGCTATCGCTATTATCGTCCTTATCGTTAGGCTTAAGATTTAGCTTAAATTCCGGTTCATCTAGAGCGCCCCCTTCTATAACCCTACCCTCCTCTTACTTATCGAGGAACTACCTAAAATCTAGCTTACTCGGGGTACCGAAATCTAGCTCGACTAGGGTATTACTAGTTACTAATTCGCCCTCCCTAAAAGCTATCTCCTTAGGGCTATTTTCCCTTATCGGAATCTCGCCTTCCTTATAGGCCGCCTTACCTACTAAAGTGTTCTCCCTTATGTTCGTACTACCTTCTAGCCCCTGAAAAGGTGCATAAGGAGGAGGAGGAGGAGGAGGAGGAGGAGGTAGCATCGCGTTCATTAGGTAATGCGGGTCGTATAGCGGGTCCCTAAAACCTATCCTCCTTATCTCTACGCGTTGTTCTCGGACGAAAACCTTTAGGCGCACGCTAAGGTATCTTTTATTCTAGGAATAAAGAATATCGTATACCGTTACCGAGGGTTTTAGTAAAGTAACTAGCGCCGGCGGAATTATGCGGTATATTATTCGTAGGAGGTTCTTATTTCTCCTTCGCTATATATAGGTTCTAAACATAATCTCGTTACTCTTTTAGTTATTATAGTCCTTACTAGGTTTCGCCGGTTCGCGCATCTCTCTAGTAAGAACTTTAACGTACTCCTTATCGACTACGCGAGCCTAGTAAATTATGTAGCGCGCCTATATAGAGTAATTTATAAGATCTATTTCGAGTAGGTAGTACTCTTTACCCGAAGGAACTTCCTTAACATCTATATATCCGACTAAGCTAGCTATTACCCTTATTACTAGCGCATCGTTACGGTTAAACCGAGGGTACTCGAAATATCCGCGTTCGTTCGTTAGTTCTCTCTCTATTTCTCCTTAAAGTAGGTTCCACTACTAGGCGTATACCCTTCGCGGCGCCCTAGTAATAATTTAGTAGCTCCTAGCCTATTCCTAGATTTCGTCTACGTAGTAAAGTCTATAGTAGTCCCTCTTCTAGTAATCGAGGACCTCCCGCTAAATCTCTTCGGAGTTTAGCCTTCCGTCGAATCCGTATCGTCTTAGTAACGATGAACTATCTAATTTAGACCTTCGTTCCTAGGTGTTCCCGGGGTTCTCTATAAAAGATATGTCGTTAGTTTCTTTATGTCGGTTTCTTTATATTATCGTTATTCGCTTAGTACGAGTTTACCTAGGCTAGAGGTTAAGTAAGTTATTTTTAGCGTTTTTGTTCGTAGGCGTCTTAAGTAGGCGTCCTAAGTACTTTTACCGTCTTCGCTTAGGACTATTTTTCGATATATCGTTTTCTAGCTAATTCGTAGGCTCGGTTCTTCTACGGGTATAATATTACTAGGGTTATTAGATCGATCGATATTCTCCCCTACGGGCGGGGGTTTTAGATTTTATACCGCCTCTCTTATTAGTAGAAATCTACCCGGCCTACCCGGTCTACCCGGGATCTACCCGTCTACCCGGTCTACCCGGAATCTACCCTATCTACCCTATCTACCCGAGATCTACCCGTCTACCCGATCCACCCGGAATCTACCCTATCTACCCGAGACCTACCTAGATTCTACCCTCCTATACCTACGATCTTTCTCTAGGTCTTCGCCTAGAATCTAAACTTACGGATGTAGGTATTTTCCTCCTATAGTAGCCCCCGTATTAGCTTCTACATTATCCTCCTCTTTATCGAATTCCTCCTTATCTTACGACTCCTCCTCGCTTTCGCTCGTATCCTCTTATAGCTTATCTTCTCTTATACTCTTTTCCTACGCTCTTAGCCTAGTACTACGGCGTAGCTCTCCTTACTCTTACTATATTGCCTTCTTCGCCTATAGCCTAGTACGACGACTAGGCGGCTCCTATAGTTACTCCTCTCTAGCCTATAGTCTCTAACTACGACGTACCTACCTTTTTACCTCTTCTTAAGCCTCTTTTTCCTCCTTCTCTTCCTTATCGTCTAGGCTTATTACTAGTATCTAGTTAACCGTCCTAAAGGGCTTAACTTCTTTAAGAATAAGTCGAGGATAGGTTCCCTTTATCGGTATGCCGTCGCATTCGTTAAGTAGGTAAGTATCGAGCTACTCGCCTAGATTATCTACTTCTAGCGGCCTTCTTATCCTTTCGCGTATCCGAAAGGGTCCCTTCTAGTAGAACGAAAGCTTATAGGAAAAGGACGTCTTAATTTCGGACCTATATACTATTACTAGCGTATCCGGCGCGAGGGGTATAAGAGCGATGTCTTTTAATTTGTTCTAGTACTCCGTAGTTTAATCGCGTACCCGGGTTTACTTCGCTAATACTTTAGCGTACGTCGTACCTATACTAGCTAGTACTCGCGTCCGATATTCGAGTAGCGTCGTTCGGTCCCGTACCTTACCCTAGTCTAGTACGGTATATGTTATAAATTCGACCTCGATAGGTAGTACCGCTTCTCGCCCGATTATTAGGTAGGCGGGGGTGTATCTAGTAGCGCTATACGTTATCGTACGCTCGGTAAATAAGATAGCCTTAATATGCTTTATCTAGCTAGTTTCTCCTCCCGTAGTAAGTTTCGAGAGGGTATTTAATATAGGTCTAAACCTAACCTCGATAGCCGCATTACTTTAGGGGTAGTAGGGAGAAATCTTTACCTTTTTTACTCCTATGCTCGCTAGTAGAGCCTATACATCCTTAAGGTACTAAGGGGAGCCGTCTATAATAATTTCGTAGGGTACCCCCTATTAATAGAAGATATCTTTCTAGATAAAATTAGCGATCTACTTCGCTATAATGCTTTTACCGGTAACATTATGCGGTCGTCCTTCCGGCTAGCGACTAAGCGCCTCCCTTACTATAATAATAGCGCCCTTCTTTTTCACATGTACTACATCGAGAAACTATCTTTCGCCTACTACCTATACTTTATACGGATGTAGCTCTAAGGCTCGCATCCGCCCGTTTCGAAAAGAGCATTATTCGCATAACTTATAGTAGTATATATAGTCTACATATATCCCCTCCTAGAAATATAGTCGTCGTAGTATATCGTAGGTACTATCGGGGCTCCTATAGCTATTCTTTTTATGTACCGTAATAAGGATCCTTTTTCTATTATCGTAGTTATTAATAACCCTTTATAGAGGAGCATTAACCCTCCTTTAGTAGAAAAGCATCCTACCCTTAACTAGATACTATCTTAACTTTCTTAATAGCCTGCGATACTCCGTACGTCCTATTCCGCGTAGTCCTCGCACGTATATCTTTATGTATACTATTTTTCTCGACTCGTCCGAGTAGTAGTTATCTAGTAAGTCGGCCTCTTCGACTATCTCCGGCTCCTTAACTCGATAAATAGAGGTATCGTTTAGACAAAAGCTAATAAAGAAGTCCCTATTAATAACTTCCTTAATGTCGTCCTCTTCTTTAAACTCCTTAAGGTCCTCCGGCCTTACTAGTTTTCTAGATAGGGCATCCGGAGTACTATATCTTTTGCCGGGCACATGCCGTACCTTAAAGGTAAATAGTCGAATCTAGGTAAGCTATCGAGTAACCGTAGTATTAGGTAGGTTAGCCGCTACGCGATTAAGTTAGTATACTAGCGTGTTCGCATCGACTTCTAGAATAAAGTGAATACTAAATAGCTAAGGTTTAAGCTTACGTAGGGCCTTAAGTATACTAAGATACTCTAGCTTTCCGGCATCGTACTTCTTCTCCGCCGAAGACTATAAGCTACTCTTAAATCG
>LFZN01000056.1:0-141031 GCA_001578235.1 Pseudocercospora eumusae
AATAACGATTATAAAGGTAGGTAGGAGGTAGGTAGAAGGTAGGTAGACTAGGTAGAAGATAGGTAGAGGTAGGTAGAGGTAGGTAGAGGTAGGGAGGACTAGCCTAATTAGAGATAGCGGAATACGCCGAATTGCGTATAGTACGGTATATTACGTACTATAGCTAAATATATTAATAAACCTAGATTTTCGAGATATCGAAAAAATCGGGAAAACGGAAAAATCGGGAAAATAGAAAAATCGGGAAAACAAAAAAGGTCAGAATCCGGGATTCGATCTTTTTGGTCCAGTGCTACGATTAGGCCACCGCCGTTGCCGTGTTGTCCAGATGAACACAGAAGCGACTGCCGAAGACATTGTCCTCAGGCATCAAATCTTGGCAGCTCATGACAGTGCTGAACTTCTGGTGAGGCAACTTTGAGCCCAAAATGTTCTTCATCACAGCAGACTGTTTCGGACCCGTAACTCGATGGGTGCCCAGCTTTTCAATGACCGTTGGAGCTGCGTTCATTCATCCACGAGCCATTGCATGAGCCCGAGCCCGGTGACAAGATTCGACTGCTCACGATCACGCCTTCGCTCACTCAGAACGAGCATCGGCTCTCGCTCAATTTGACCAAATGGACGTTGCGAGATCAACCTCCAGTTCATGGAATCGAGACAAAGAGAGGATTGGACAGAATCGCTGTACTACATTTGAAGGATGAGACGCATGGAAGTACATATTACCTTCAATCTGACCTGGGGGGTGGAGAAAATGGAGATCGTGCGAGGGTGTTGCAAGAAATGGTGAAGAGTGCAGGATGGGAACATCGAAAAATTGATTGATCGCGGTGTTTTGTGGAAACCTAAAGCTCTACTCTGGTGATAATATGTCTGGGACTGCCATTCGCTTTGGTCGACCTGCGACCATTCATTCAATTCTCAGTCCTCTGCAGCCGGAAGAAAACGCTGCTGAACCCCACTCATCTTCATCTCGAGTTCTCGACACCGAGCCAGGATCTGTTCAAGGGAGACGTAAACAGCCTGAAGCCGATCGCAGGCTTTGTCGACAAAGCCGTTATTGAGCTGGATCTCGACATCCATGAGCAAAGATGCTACAGTCTCTATGGTCTCAAACCCATGCATGACGTTAGCAGAAATCATGTCTCGGACTTGCTCGGGAAGGAGCATGTACTGATTGAATAACTTGCGTTGTAGACGACTTGCCTCTTCCCATGATGCGAATAGGTGCTCGCAGGCTTTGTTGCAGCCTTGCACATTTCGTTCAAACATGGGCGGTGCGGGTCGATAGACCTGTGATGGCGGCGCATCAGAATGAGTTGATGGAGGCTGCAGGTGAGAACATGGCTCGATCTTACGCTTCTTGGATGGACGAGTAGTATCGTCCGATGGACCTGAGAGGGGCGTGGATGGTGTTTCCAATGTTAAGCCCTTCATGACACGCAGCATCTCAGAGAGTTTCTCAGACATCTTGCGAGTGGAATAGAGGACGTAACACTTTGGGACCTTGTAGATCGTCACTGCATTGAAATATATATACAAGACAAGGGGAAATGCCTGTCAATGAGCGCATTGTTCCGTCGAGTACACAAAGCGGACCCGTATTGTAAAGAGCGAACAATCCATTGTTCACTGAACAGAGATACACCAGATTGGCCTCTGCAGATGTGTCTCGTGGGGACAGAGAAATGGGCGTACCCAAAATTATTATACTTAGAAGGCTTTCAGATCTTCTCCATCACCAGGTTGGAGACCTTTTTGTATCACACTCTTCCGCTCAGCCTCACTGCACATGTACATCTTCAGCCCGATCTTGCCACCCACTTGGATCATCTGCTGAGAAATCGTGAAAGACTTAATCGTAGTACTTCTTCATTCCCGCATTGCGAAAATCTTGTGGGTGCACCAACGAGCAGATTTGTTAGCAGTTTGGCATTTAGACCGTAAACTCTAGTCGTGCCTGTAAGCCCATCGTCACGCATGTCCTTGTCAAGTTGCTTGATCCGGGCCACGAGTTTGCTTAGCAGTAGCTAGAGCTTGCTTAGGCCATGCCATCATAGCCTTCACAGATGGTAGAAGGACTAGGTCCGGATGAGTCTTCACTTGGTGCCAAAGCTCTACGATGGTCGATGGCTGCTGCATATGCTTCAGCGATGACCATGCCTAGCAGGCCCTCAGCCTCCATCAGCTTTGCATACAGCACATTGTAAGCCAGGATCTGTGCGCGAGTCGGTGTTGTTTAGAGCGGAGCACCATGGTGATTGACCATGGCTAGGAACTTAGGTCTCTCGGCTTGTTGTGGTGTCATCGTCGTTGCTAGTGCTTCCATTATGCTGAGATCCGGTGCACTCTTTCCATGGAGGAAGGGAAAGAGTACGTTGCTCAGTCTACGCCGCGTATCGCTGGTCCATTGCTCTTTCGGCTCGAGAGAGCATGCTGGACAATGGCATTGAAACATCCACGATGGGCCGGCTCTCTGAGCTTTGGTTGCGAGGTAGTACAAGCTGCTGTATGCTATCGTGATCTCTTCTCCTTTCGAAATGGGCATTAGAGCAAAACTGCTCGCGACTGTCAACTTTGTTGACTTTGGAATCATAACGGCATTTGGAACACATACCTTGCAGAATGTACAGTGACGAGGCACTATAGCGGCTAAGTCTAACATGCTTTGTGATTGGTATAGCTCAACATGCATATATACAAACCCTGAGTCCGCTTTCCAAACCCAACCCAATGCAAATGGCCTCCATAATCTAGAGCTTAGGGCTCGACTTCAATATGTCAGCGTAAGGACCATTGCCACCCTCTCTGAACAGTACAGGGCTGTTCGGGTATGGATCCACAATTCTCTTGTTCAATGGGTTCAGCTCCGCAGCACGGTAGAACATGTCTTCATACACCTTTCCATCATATCTTCCGAGGGAGCTGTTGAGCTGCCAATCTGGGAAGTCCCAAGAGTCAACAAGGCGAACAGCGTGTGGTCGGATCTCCTCGAGCAGCTGCATCACAGCCTTGGATCTTGCAAGACGAATCTGGGCGACTGTGCATGCAGAGCTGGTGAAGAACTCGCTGGACTCCGACACGAGCGTGTTCAAAGCGTATAGGCGGAAGAGCTTGTGCATCAAGCCAAGGGTCGCCGGGTCGAGTTCGGTGCTGATGGAGTGCGAATGAAGAGTCTCGTAGAAGTTCTTCACCACAAGGTGTTGCGAATGTGCGCGAGAAAGGTTGTAGAATGCAACGAGCAGTGAGTTCCAAGATTTCTTCTCCTGGTCACGAGCGCGGAGCGCTTCGAAGGTGAAGTATGCTGATCGCCATGCAAAGGCAGCCACGAGATCCTCGTCCTTGCCAAGGATGTCGAAAGCAGCGCCCGTGTCCTGGCGCTTGAGGTAGAACTGAAGAATCTCGGTGGTGTCATTGGTAGGGTCGTTGCCCTTGAGAACGCTTCTTGCGGACTTGAGCAAGTATCGCGCGACCTGCTGAGTCAACATGTAATTGTCACCCTCCCACGTCACCGTTGGCAGGTAATCAGCATACCAGCTGCCCACGCCAGAGAAAGCGCTGTATCCGTGTCCTCCCATGGCTCTGCGGCAGACCTCAAGGCCTTCAGCGGCAGTGGTGGAGCACAGCGACTTCAATCCACAGGATGTGCCGTGGAGATCTGCGAGCAGATCTGAGCCGGCATTCACCTCTTCAGGACCAGCACTGCGCTTCGACGGCGAGTCATCCGTGTTTGATGATCTACTTTGCATCTTGCTCTGGTTTGCTTCGTACAGCTCCATCATGCTCTTGCCGGTGAAGTGAAGCGCGAAAGTGGCGGCGAGAAGTGGAAGTAATCTGGCTTGAACCATGGTGTAGTTCAGAGTCTGGTTCTCGCCCTTCTGGCCTTCGGGTGCGTCACGATCCTGGAACTGGCGACGAACAGCCAGATATCTGGTAGCAATGGTAACACCACGAGCGAGGGTGCTGCCGGACTGGAGAACAATGTTGCTACGAACCCAAGTGAGGGTACCGTAGACCAGAGCTGGTGAAGCTGGCTTGATGTACTTGCTGGTCTTCGGGTCGACGGCAGAGAACTTGGCCAACATGGCATCGTGTGGGACCTTGACCTTGTTGAACAAAAGGAAACCATTGTCCATCGTGTTGTAACCGAATTTGGGGCCAATGTCTCCAGCGTAGACGTTCTCAAGCAGCTTGTGTGTCTTCAGATCCCTAATTGGCACAATGAACGGATGCGGTCCATACGGTCTGCCCTTGATGATCAGCTGTGCCATCACGCAAGCGTGGTTTGCCGTTCGTCCAAGTGATCCGATCCACCACTTTGATGCGGTGAGATGAGGCGAGTGAATGGTGAAAGTCTTGTCATCCTCGTTCCAGGTCGCCGTCGTCTCCAGACCTCGCACGTTCGACCCATGGCCCAACTCTGTCTGCGCGTAACATCCAATGTGCTCGTGCGCCACAGCCGGCTCGAGGTATTTCTTGTGCTGTTCTGGAGTTCCCTGGCCTCTGATCGTGACGATGTACATGCCCTCATGCAAAGCATATGGCAGTGGCTCGCTGATCAGATCGTAGGCCACTCTCTTGTCGAGATCTCCCCAACCATACTTTGTGTAGATCTGGTTCATTCTCTTAGCTCTGGCGAGAGCCTTCTCCCACTTGTCGACGCGTCCATCAAAGTAGTCCTGGTCTTTGTTGAAGACCTTCTCCGCTTGGAGGACCTTCAAGATCTTCTGCTTCCGCTCGAGAGCATCCTTTCCGAACATGAACTGGCTCAGCTTCTCGACATTGACGCTCGACTGTTTCCGCTCGTTCGCCAGCAGCTCGGTGCCCTGCGGACCTGAAGGCTTCAACTTGCGCACCCAATCGGGCACTGGAGCAGCGGTCTGAGACATGGCGATGGTAATGCAAAGGTGTGGTGTCGCAACAGGGCCGGCAAATGTGGAAAGCAAGGACTAGGTGGAATGGAAAGATATACTCCCTTCTACAAGAATAATGACGGGCACGACTGACTAGCCCTCGGTGTACTCGGAGAACGAGCTATCCCAAGGTCTCTATGAGCCGATGTGGTCCAGCCTCGGTTCAGGGTGTCGATGAAGTCATTGGCTGAAGGTGAATGAAAACCTCCGACGCCGACATATATGTATGATATGCTGATAGCCTGATACCGTACGATATGTTCCAACGAGCGGAATGTAGTTCTATACGTCTAATCAGCCGAGGCAGGCAAAGCCAATGCCTGCTGCAGTCACAGTCACGTGCGACAAAATTTTCGTCAGCATGTTACGTGCTTGCTATTATTGTTATTGTTCTCCAGTAGTCTCCGTACAGTAGTAGTCAAACGGAATGCTCAAGAATTTGGAGAGATGATGGTCTCTTCATCTAAAAGGCTTTTCGCCAGGATGCGAGCGTAGCACTACCTAGTTCTATATAGTTCTGACGTTGGGTGGCTGGACTTGGCACGAACGCGTCGACGGACTACCCAACAACTTTACAATTGCTGCTTCATTCACGCTGGGAACGACGGTCACTTGTCGGGCTGGCTGTGTATGCATCCAAAGAATTCCTGCAATCCTCAAGAATAATGCCCTAGCAGCGTCAGGCCTAGAACGCCACAGGATCTTCGAAAAAAGTCATGCGGCATGCCAACATGGCCTGGCCTGGCCCCCTCACCTGTACCAATACCTATGATACCCGCCCACTGATATTCGCACAGCTACTGCGAAAGGCCTCCTCCGTAGTGGTCAGCGGTGATGCCCTCGCTCGTACTATGGTGATCTTCTTGTGTGTCACCACCTTCACACCTACACTTCCACAGCACTTCCACTCTCACACTGCAATTTGACCCTTGCCATAGAACTAGCTATATTCTACAGCAGCCATGGCACAAGACAAGAATGACGCCGAACACAACGAGGGCATCAACCCGGCTCACGAAGCACTTCTTACCGGAGCGATCGCGTTGGCCAGCCTCTTCAGCACGTGTGTGGAAGCATTCGGGCTGATCCATCCTTCACACAAATGGGACAAGGACGAGCAGCTGCTGTTGACCCGTCTGGGCCTTCAGCAGGCAAGACTACTCATATGGGGGTCTGTAGTAGGCGTCTCTTCGCCACCTGCTGCTGTAACCGATCGCGCAGTCCCGAGACACCCAAGTGCGGCATACCCAGACCTCAAGGAGCCTACCTTCTTCGACGCCCGCGACCCTAGACTTGACGAGCCAGAGATTCGGACGACGATCGAACAGACGCTCAGCGCAATAGTCGATCGATCATCTGCACACTCGCGGGAGGAGATGATGGCTAAATTTGGCTTGAAGCCGCCGAGACGACTTGGAGGTGGCTTGCCAGAACCAGCTATGGATTCAACCCGATTGGAGTCATTCAGAGAGAAATATGAATTGCTACGAGAAGTCGCCGAGAGCTATGCTCATATCAACACGCGAAGGAACAACTCGCTCATTCACACGTCCTGGCAAATAGCCGATGTCACAAAGTTTGGCGTTTTCATCCAGCTCACCCAAGAGAAAGTCGATTACCTGATTGAGCTATTGAACGTAAAAGAGCAGGTGGATCGCGCAATGCGCATGGATATCAGGATCTTTGGATGGCATATCATACCAGACCGACAACGCTCTGCCATGGACATCTCCAAGCTCCGGCTGCTTCAAGAAATCTGCAAGGCAGACTATCCCGAATATCTCGTTGCAACGCAACAAGCTCTGGACAACATTACTCGCGAAGCGCGTGAGAATTCCATGAACTACACGGCATTAAGCAAGCAGCAGCAGCAGCCAGACTCCATCAACCCCACCGGACCCGCAGCTAACAATGCCACCAACGGACAACAGCAACACCAGCAAAAAAAGCGACCAGGTCTGCTCAAACTCTTCAGATCGTTTGGAAAATCACACAAGACGACGCCTGAGCATAGCCGCTCAGTCTCAGGACCATCTTCATTAGCCAGAGCCATCGATCCCCCACGATCCATGTCTGATGTCGGTCCTGCCATGTCCAGGATCCGGTCCAAGTCCGTTGGAGCCGAACTCGATGTGCACGGGGAGCAGCTAGACGAAGGTTTGAGGAACAGGTTGGAGCAGATGACGACTCACACGTCGGAGCCTCCACCGCCTGATCCTAAGCATTTGGCAATCGACTCGCCCGTGGAGACGACATATCAACCTATTGTGCCACTCGTGAATAAACCGGTTCAGGCGGGAATAATTAGGCATGACCAGTATCATGGCATTGGGCGTGTGGACACGAAGGATCTTCATCAGGCTGATTATTAGCGCAGACTTTCACGCGATATACCCATTTTTTTTCTGGTTACACGAGGCGTTGATGTGATATCTATCATGTAGCTTGAAAATATTTCTCTCATCTGCAGCTTTCCGCAATCTTCATGCTCGATAATTACACCTTCTGAGCAACTTTTCGCAACGAATGTCGAACCCTCAGCCAAGTCGTACACGCTCAGTCCTTGATCAGTAGTCCAGCTGATCCTTGACATTGGCGTAGCCACCAACGCCAGTAGCTGCTGTAGACATGTTGACCTTCGTGACCATAGTCTTTTGCTTGGCCTGGCCAGTGTTCTCGGTCTGCCAATGAGCTCGGCAGTAAGGACAGGTGACCGGGTTCTTCGCTCTCTCCCACTGCTGAAAGCAGGCGACGTGCAGATTGTTTCCACAAGCAGCTTTACACCAAGTGAGCTCTTCGTCTTCCTCAAGATCTTCAAAGCAGATTGGACAATCTCCAGTCGCTTCTTTGCGATTGCCGTCCTTCACGGTTTGTTCGGCGATTTCAGATGGCAAGCGCGGAGCATGGGCAAAAAGCTCCTTCAGCTCTCGAGTAAGGAAAGCTTGTTGATACTTCAAATGCTCAGGTGCCTTCAGGATCTTGTGGAGGACGTAGATGCTGTGTTTGCAGGGAGTTTCATGGCCCTTCTTCTGGTAGATGGCCACCTACGTAAAGTGTCAGAAATAAACCCCTGTAGGTCAGGTTCTATACTGACCGGACAATTGCACGTCATCAGGTGGGAGATGGTCACCGTGTAGACGTTGCCCTTCGAGCCAGCAATCGTGAGTGTCTCACACGGACAGTCTTCGAGGTTGGTGTGGCAGTCATCATGAACGTCGCGTACACGGTCGAGCACAAACATCTTCTCCCTGTTCGCTTTCTCGAGCGCACTCAGGTATTTCTCCGAAAGATCATCTCCGTCATAGATGTGACTGTGACAGCATTAGTCCAGGAAGGTGCGCTCCACACGAATTCCTACGAACTCCAACAGTCGATGCTCTTCTTCGCCTTCTTCAAGTTGCTCGACATCATGCAATCGTGCGGCTATGCGCTTCTCGGCTACTTCTGCATGCCAAGTGACCTTCTCGGCCTTCTTCTTCTTCTTCTTGGGAAGCTCCCAAACTTTTGGTTGGCGACACATGCGACCCTTGATCTAAAAGTCATCAGCAATTGCTATTTCATCGAAGAGATGTAGGGACCTGCCCAAGGGATCATGGTACCCTCCGGTGGCGCACCATATGGCTGCATATCATTGTCCGCCTTCTTGCTAGGATGCTTGGTGGATCGTCTCTGTCTCTTGATGGGACGATCCTGCTCAGAATTAGTGCCCGAATCTGCGGTCTCTTCTTGAAGAGCGCTGCTGCTGTCGTCAAAACGCGAAGGACTGGGCTGTTTCCTCTTTCGTGGTGCGGTGTTGGCAGTTTGTTCGACTTGCTCGTCGGCGTATGAACGGACCTGCGTTCGGGCACGCGTGGAACGTCGAAGGCCTTCAACAGCCATCTTGCCACGCACTGTATAAAAGAATGGGCTATGGGGCTTTCAAGTGTACCTAGTAGAGTTTGAGTTGAGCCGAGAACTGGCGACCAGGCAGTTGCTCAAGGCAGCTACAGTGACACATGGTGCACCTTCCTAAACACGTGAAACAACGTCACGGCACTCTTATTGTCCCACTTCTGGGCGCGCGATTCCTCATAAATGCTTGAATGGCCGTGGTGAATAGGCATGTTTTAGATGTGGCCATGTATATCGTGTCATCTGGTCCAGCTTCGATAAGAACGGGTATATAGAGCTGCACAGTAAGTACAATGCTGCGATTGAGAAACACTTTTGCGGCGAGACATCTCTACTACGTCTCCAGCCAATCCAAAAATTCCGGTGTAAAGTAGCTCACGATGATCGTGGCTCCTGCCCTCAGAATGCCTTCTGTGGCTTCGAAAGCCATGGTCTTCAAGTCGAACACACCGGCCTTCGCGGCAGCGTGAATCATGGCATACTCCCCACTGACGTGATATGCGGCGACTGGCAAATCCTTTCCGATCTCCTTCGCATCTGAGATGATATCCAGGTATTGCGTCGCGGGCTTCACCATGATGATGTCCGCACCTTCTGCAATGTCACGCTGAATGGCTCTCCGAGCGAGTCCTCGTCCACCTGGTGGAAGCTGATAACATCGTCTGTCGCCAAAGCTGGGACAAGAGCCTGCAGCATCTCTGAATGGCCCATACAAGCATCCGCTGAACTTCGCAGAGTAGGACATGAGCACAATCTGGTGAGCAATGCCAGCTTCGATCAGCTTCAGCTTTATTGCTCGAATGCGGCCGTCATTCATGTCTGATGGCGCGACACAGTGTGCACCTGCCTCTGCGTACGCCATGGCGACGTCAGAAATGCGGTCCACTGATGTTGCATTGTTTAGCGAGCCATCCTCGTGCAAGATACCGCAGTGTCCATGTGAAGTGTACTCGCAGAGGCAGACGTCGCAGACAATGAAGAGGTTCGGAAATGCTCGTCGTAGGAGTTTGATGCCTGCGATAACAGGACCTTCTGGATCGTCGGCTGCTGTGCCGAGAGGGTCTTTCGCGGACGGCGCAAGTGGAACACCAAACAGTATAACACTCTTGAGTCCTTTGGCGACCAAAGGCGTCAGGAATGGCACTATTCTGTTCAGACCCATGCGCTTTTGGCCGGGCAGGCTGGGAATTGAGGTCTCCTCATTTGGGTTGTCCGTGATGAAGAGCGGGTAGATGAGCATGCTCTTTGTCAATTGTCGTTCTGCCTGCCATGCTCTTGCTAGTGGATGTGAGTAGCCGCCATGAAGCTGACTGGAAATGTCGCCACTAATGCTCACGCTCGTGGCTGCGGTGGATGCGTATGACTTCGCTCGGGAGTAAGTTGACCGATTGTCGCGGGTTTCGTATGAGGCATTGGTGTTGGTGGAAAGTGGTCGCGGGCGCTGAGCAACATCGTTGATCAGATTCGAGAAGGACATGTTTGCGGTGGTATGGTCAGAGTGTTGAAATGTGTTCCTCAGGTGGACTGCCCCTCTCATGTGAGCCCAACTTTCAGCAACGGGACCGAAGCCGATGCGAGGCTGGAGGCTGGCGGGCGGCGCTGATGGCAAGACTAGATAGTAGTGAAGTGCAACAAGGCGACGAGCTGAGGAAGGCGAGGATGTGGAAGCGTGAAGCAGAATGGCGAATGGAGACTTCTCCTACACCTCGGGATGTTCTACTTCGGTGTGATTATTTTGTTCTGGCCTCTTGCCAAAGAGTGGCGTAGCGTGGCGTCAGCGCAGACGAATTGAGATGCGATGCTTCCTTCCGAAAGGCGGGCCCGCTCTGCTCTTTTTTCCCCTTCATCATCTCCGTCATCAACAGCAAAGTCGCTACGAATGTGTCTACAGACAACGAAATAAAGCTGCATAAGCAGCGTCTGTACCGAATCAGCTCTTCTACCTCCTGCACCGACATATATCTACGCCATCACCCATGCCTACACACCAAAAGAGACGGTCGAGCTCTGCGGCCGAGCAGGCGTCTCTAGAGCCAACATGAGATGGGACAAGATTTTCATCGCCATCCTCACTGGGTATGGTATGGTGGTGTCTTTGACACAGAGACACCACCAAGCGGAAGGCATCACCTTCAACATAAAGAAAGTCGTGACACCACAGTGGCATAACATCTTCCTCAGAGGCATCGGTGCCAATTGGCTCGTTTGCATGGCTTGCTTCCTGGCTTTCATGGTAAGCACTGGTCCCTGGGGAGCATACGCAGCAGGTGTTTGAGGCTTCTTGAGCACCAGGTATTGATTGGATGCTAACAAATTTGATAGGCTCGCGAATATTTCTCGAAGGTTATGGCCATATGGTGGTCTACCTTTGCATTCGTGGCATTGTCATAGGTCTAGACCACGTTGTCGCCAACAAGTTCTTCGTGCCAGTGGCCATCTGGCGAAATGACTCCCAGATTATTGTTGGGCTTTATTACATCTGGAAGAGCATGGTCCCAGCCTTGAGTGGAAACATCGTCGGTGGAGCACTCTTCATTGCTGCTGCGTTCTGGTACCTGCTAAGGAAGACACATCATCGCTCCTCGTTGTCCAAAACTCCTGAACAACGCGCACTGACACTGTTTCACAGCACCTCAGCAGCGAAGATGCCGTGCCAGTCGATGGTGTCTTCCATGCGACTGACAGGAATCCGTTGAAAAGTTAGGAAGTGCGGAGTAGACTTATCCCAAGGAGACCAATCCGAGGAACGCAAGAAGAACGCTGAGGCCACGGTGTGAGAAATTTTTATCGAGTCACCATGTCTTGTAACAGGAGAGGTGGATCCCGAGGTCTGTGTCCTAAACAGGCAACGGACATTCTTATAGGTGATGAACAACGACGCGGCTCTTGTGGGTCTCCTCCCTGCAAGGCTGCAACCAAAGATCCAGTTCCTCCTTTCCTCGATGATGGGAACATGGGGTCGGACAAAGTTTTGCACTATCCCCATTTATGTCCTTCCACGTAGCACACCAGGATGTCTCCAACTCAGAAATACTCTTGACCATTCACAACATTGCCGTGGCTACGGACCCTTCCTTCCCGTCAGCAGAACGACGTCAAACAAAACAACAACATCACTCATCAGACCGCTGTTCGCTGTGAGTGCTGACCGCCTGTCCGAGCAAGAAAAAACTTATTATCCAAGGACGTAAATTTTTTTTCTTGCCTCGTTCATTGGGCATTGGTCGCACGAGCCCCGGCTCCGCATTCCTTGTTTGTTTCAAGATTTTCTATTTTCATACTTATTATTACTATACATACAGACTCTTCCCACGTCCGAGGCCATATAGGGCATAACTACGAGGGTATGCCTGCCATTCTAGAGCCTATTAAGGCATTAAAATAACACGTCCATCTATTAGCTAGGTCACGTTATAACAATCCGAGCGCCTATACGAAATACCTATCCTTCTACCTACACTAACATTCCTTAGGCATTATAGTATACTACTATATAATAGCCTCTCGCCCGCTATTCCATACTTTTAGGTGCGTCTTAAGAGGCCGAATATAGGTGTAAACAAAGGTAAGAACGCGTATACTAAGCGCGTAGTAGGAGGTGCTAATAGGATGCCTTAAATAATCGAATTTAGGAGCCTAGAGGCGGATACGAATATAAGAAGACATAGCTACTCTAGCTAGAGGATAAATACTATATAAATACGCTTATTTAGTAGGCTAGATAATAGGTGTTTCCTCTCTAGAGAGTAGCCCTAATCCTATAAAGTTTTTTAAGACCCTCGACACTCTACCTCTACCTAACCGAGGAACGCCTATCTCTTAGTAAACGACCTAAGACTAGACATTAAACATACTACCGCTACTACCGCTATATATACCATCGCCGCTATACTAATCTAGACGACTTAAGCCGGCCTTACCGTCGTTAATGCCTATTCCGCGGCCATTAACTCTATTTACGCCTACTCCGCTATCTCCGGAGCTAGGTACTACTCTATATAGCCCCTTCGAGATATAGAGGCTATGGCCTTAATCTCCTTAATCTAATGCTAAAGTAGAGCTATTTAGGTCTCTAATTTCTCCTGTAACACCCTTACTTACGCTATAAGATTATAGCCTTTATAACGTACTAGAAGTACCGACAATTAACACCCTTCCGCCTACTATATAGTACTAAACGGCCGTTACCCCTACTAGTTATACTAACGCCTATGCTAGTAGTAGAAGTAAGGCTTCTAGCAGCTTTACTACTAGTAACACGACTACTAACATCTCTAATTCTACGACTTTAGCTAAGCCTAAGTTTACTATAGCTCTATAGAAGGAAGAGTTACTACTAGACTATCTATTCTAGAATAGTACGTCTACCCGTACTACTTATAAGCGTGCTATCTCCTATAGGCTACGGTGTACTATTAAATAACTTTACGAGGTTAATGGACTTAACTATAATTAGATCGTATAGCTCCTCGGCGTCGATATGAAGATAGTCTAGCGTATAGCTATAGAAGACTCGACCCCATTAAGAGCCCGTCTATTCGACTCGTAAGTAGTCTAACGTACTATATCGCTAGACGACACGCATTCCTTTAGCGACAACCTTAAATAGTCCGTCGAAGACTTTTTAAACGGTTAGTATTAACCCTTACCTAATCTCTACTATAACGGCTAACTTCTAACTCCTTTATATAAGGTAACGTAGAAGCCCGTCGAATAATATTCGGTTAACTAGTAATCGCTCTTAACCTTAACTATTTAGCCTCTATAATGCGGCGCATCTATCGCGCGGCTAGCTATCGTCGTTATGTCGTAAAGTAGAAGCTATAGTTGTCGCTATTAACAAAGGTAAAGCGATTAAGATAGGCTCTTATATACGCCGCTTAGATAGAAGAAGATTAGATAAACGTCGCCTTTAGTAACGAGTAAGTATACGAAGCACACGATAACTAGTAGTCCTTACTAAGCTAACGATAGCATAGGTTTAGTATCTATAACGGCGGCTACTAACGGCTCTATATAATACGCCGCCCTAGCGAATAGTACAACGTCGATTGCCTTACTCTAAAGTTTACTAACATCCCTTATTAAATGTATAGCGAGTATCTACCTCCGAGAGTAATAGAGTCGCTAACTATATAAGGTATTAGGGCATAATCTCTAGTAGGGCCGGTAGAGGCTCTCTCCTACGCTAGAACCGTAAAGATTAGGGTAACATGCGATTATCTTCGTATTATAAGCGCATTATTCCTCATGTTAAACAATATATTATCGACATATAAGCCGTTATCGACGAAGACCGTAAAGAGAGCGATAACGAGGATAACGACCCTTCTTATAGCCCTTACCCTCTACTAATACTTAGTTAAGCATAGTACTATAAGAAGCCTCTCTTCTAGTAAGATAACGCTCCGTGTCACGTCTCTCGGTAGACCCTTACTTTTATCTAATCTTACGGCATTAATACTATAGACTAGCCTCTAAATAGTCCGGATCTTAACCCGATCGAACACCTCTAGTAAGCTATTAAGAAGTATATACGTCGTAGCGGAATACCTACTAACTATAAAGCCCTTAAAGAGAAGGTACACGAGGCTTAGATACACGTTACTACACCTCGGAGTATTCGGCGGTTAGTGCGGATAATGCCATCACGTTGTCGTGTTATTATTAAGAAGCGTAGCGGCTTTACTAAGTACTAATTACTACTAGTAGTAGGAGGTCTTATTTCCTTTATAATAGGTCTATCTTATTATAGCGTACGGCTTTTACATGTAACGGGTAGCGCACGGTTATTCTAGGTCTTCTTATCTACTATAATAATGAATTTAATGCCTTAATGCCTCGTCGTTATCGTGTTAATTACTTTTACTAGCGTTAATCGCTAGAAAGTGTCTTAATCGACTTAACTCGTAGAAAGCGGCCTACTTACTAACCCTAATCGTTACTAGCTAAGGTTATTCACTCTTAGCACGCTAACCTCTTTAACCCCTACTTAGCGTCGGACATTGACATCCCTGTATGGCCCGGCCAGGGGGGAAGAGTCTGTATGTATGTGTGAGAGGGAACAAAAAGAAACAAAGTCACGGGACACAACGATTCATGATGAGTCCTTTCACTTTCTCTTTTTCGCAAAATGTGGGGAAGGGTCTAGAAGTGATAAAAGACACAAAAGTAGCTAGAATAGACGAAGATCGATTGATGATAGACACAAGTTCATCACTGATCAGAGCTGTGTTGTGTAGTTAAGAACTAGTTGTTGGAAAGGAAAGGAAAAGCGGGGAGGGTACCTCACCTGGTAGGACGAAGCTAGTTTGTCCTGCCTAATGCAGTGTTTTGCTGTTCGGAGCGCGCAAGTACAGCAGTGCAGCACTTAGGTCATCGTACTTCTCGAGCGGCTATCTCGACAATGCCGGCAGCATGGGATATTGTGGGCTTGAGATACAGTTGAGAGGCGCATGATGATAGTTGGACATCACATCATCATCATGAGGAGAATAGCGCGCAGTGCAGTAATAAGGTCATTCAATTGTTGTTGACCTGCTATGCTAGTACCAGTTGGTCACAACTGGTGAGCCTCGACCGAGGCTGGCGACATGCTCCGGGAGGAGGTGAGCCTTCACTACTGGAGACATGTCGCACAAAAATGGAGAAGCTCCTGAAACTTCCGCCTCTGCCATCCCGTCTTTCCTCCGCTCCGGAAAGCTACGCCGCCTCTCCGTCGCTGCGCAGGGACACTCGTGTCCGGTTTCTCCCATGCTGAACAAACATCGACAAGAGTAGTGACTGAACCCTCATATTGGACCCTCAAGCCAAAACACTGAAACACCGTTCCATTCATGCTCATTGGCTCGCCGGCCATGTCGTTCCTTAAAACACCGAAAATGAGAAAAAGTTCTTGCTCCCAGCCAGCTACATCATCATCAAACATCGCCTCTCCAATGCTTTTAGTAGTACAGCCGTGAAAAGGCGCCTTGGCCATCCTCTGTTCTGTGATCTCGAGGTCCTTGTTGCGGTCCGGAAAGAAGAAGCGTTGGTAGTAGAAAAGTCGAAAGGTAGTAGAGCAGTCAATTGACTTCCACGGGGTCTCTGAGATTGGGAAGTCTGTTCCGAGTCATGAGAAAAGTATCGTCTATCTGAGGCTCGATCTTCGTTTGGCAGCTTTGGCCTGGTCGAAGGAGGAGAAGTAGTCGTTTAGCTGAGCCTTGGTGTGCTGCGAGTAGGTGCCTGATGCTGTGCTCGTGGACGAAGTCGATGAAAGAGATGTTCGTGACGATGATGGGGTTAATTGCCGATCATCCGACTGCTGCGGTGTTGTCCACATAAAGTAGCCTGATTGAGGTCGACTGCTTGTTGACGAAGCATTGTATGAAGGTGTCTTTTGTTGATAGTGCTGGGCTGACGTCCAGTTCCGCTCGGGACTTGGGCGAGTTGGGGATGTGGGCGAGCTTGGGTTGGATCTCTCCAGGTCGGCCAGCTTGCACTGCTGAGAACAGTATGGTCCATCGGGAGAATCTCGGTCACAGTGGAGGCAGAAGTCTGCGAAGCAATCCATAGTGGTAGTAGCTGTGTGATAATTGTAGGACGGAGTTGAAAGGTGATGGAAAGGCTGTGGAAGGATTGGATGGCTCAGCGGACGAGCAGCAGAGGAGGTATTTTAAAGACGGTGGTGATTCACAGCTCCGCACGGACAATGGCGCAATGAGCGCGTGGTTGATGGTGAGAGGGAGGCTTGGCACTAGTGGGTGGTGGATGTTCCAAGCTTGTGCGAGTATGGTATGCTAAGGTGCAATGGAGAAGATGTATGTATGCGAGAAGTAGTAGAAGGGACGGACGGGATGACGGCGAGGGAGAATGAGTTAGTATATGAAGAAAGCGGAGGTTACTGTTGCTGCTACGAATGCAAGCAGCAGCAGCAGCTCAGGCTCAGGCTCAGGCTCAGGCTCAGGCCCAGGCACGACGCGGATGGCGTGCCAATCAAGGACGAACAGCAGAGACTGGGTCGAAAAGTGCCTCGTGCACCACAGGAGGTCAGCACAGCAGTGGTTAGTTGGAGCGGGCGGGCGTGTGTGAGATAGTGCTGGGAGGGCTTTTGTTTGCCAACACTTTTGGCGCGCTGCACAAAGCCTGCACTGAAACGACGAGCCTCCCATGCACGCTGCCAGCAGTGCGTACATACGAAGAAAGGCGTCTTGCTTGCTGTCCGCTCCACTGTGGCAGAATTTAGAAATGGACATGGAAGTGCAAGCGAGAGTCGAAGAACTCGCGTTAAGCGCCCGCCGCCAGACGTTTCACCTCGCCGGCCTCCAGCGCAGCGGCAGCAAATGTTCACGCCGGGCCCGGCAGCTCGCGGCTCAGTCCGAGCAATGCCAATCATTAGTAATACAGCAATTTCCTTGGCCCTGCTGCGGCATCAGATGATGTTTGCTGTTTCAGCACGCAATTTGGCAGCAAAATCTCGCCTAACACCCAGCACTTGATGCCGCTCATCTCGATACAATCTATCACGCCGCCGCCTTCATTCTTGTGTGTCGCGCACAGACGTCCTCCATTAAAGTGCATGATCGTGACGGTGCATCGTGATTCGTCATCATCTTTCGCACGCCCGACGCCCGTGCTTCTCGGAACATTGCTGAGTGCAATGGACTGAAGCGGTTCGGGCCTAAGCATAACCGAGAAGTATCCTACGCCGTCCTACCGTACCACTATCTCATGCAAAAGCCTCTCAACAAAATTCCTACTCTCCGCCTAAACTACTAGGTAAAGCGCAGCACAAGCAGAAGCACTGCCGAACTTGAGTCCTTATCAGTACATCGTGTCGTGGGTGCTTCTTGCCACCTCAACGCCAGAATCGACGCGAGGCATTCGCTTAAGCAGTCTCCACCACTTTTCTCCGCGAGCCCCAGCGTTCATGCAGTATGACCAGGTTGGCTCAGACCAGCGCCTCCAACTGGAATACACCCCCACGCCCATGGTATAATCGAGTACTGTGATGATGAGCCACAGATAGGCAATAACACAACGCTAGCATGACACCTTTCCCAAGCAAACATCATCATCATCGCCACTACTGGCTGTTGCACCCTTTGAACACAATGCACCATCGGATCACGGAGAGATCCGTGCTCGACAAGTGTCTCACAAACACGCAATTTTCGTGCACTTGCCTTCGATAGCTCGTGCCTTCTCCGCAATCCAACCTCCATATAAGTATCGTCTACGGATAACGGAGCGAGTTGCTTGCGAGACGACAGCCTGCTCAAACACCTGAACGTTCTGTCGCTCGGCTCTCCACCATCATGCCAAATCGCCGAACATCGAGATGCTCCTTCTTTGCTGTTTCTCCCGTCCGCTTTGCAGCTGGCCTTGCGCTTCCTGAGATAGACACGCGTGCGGTACCTGCGGAGTACAGTACATCCAATGATCGTAGACCCTGTGCGGCTGTATATGCACCTCAGTGTGGAGTACGCTGCCGAGGAGAATGGACAAGGGCTCTTGATATGCGAGACGTGGGGTGTGTGAACAGCCGCTGAGATATACAGTAGTAGCAACCAGCTTCGAAGGACCCAGGCCCGCTCTGGAACCCAGCCGGCCGCCTGTTCATCCAGGCCAGCTCCACTCCATGGCGAGGCAACATGCGCACCAAAGCAGGTACCACGGCCCCTACTGTGCCTTTCTCCAGGCTAGGAAGAGCTCACCGAAAGAGGCACATACCAGGCAACCTGTCTCTATAATAAAGCAGTGACTGGAGAGCTGGGCCATGTTCTTCAATATTTCAAAACCCTTGCCAAATCTTCCGCAGACAGCCCGTCAATACTGCGATACCCGAGACTCCCGCTAGAAATCAAACTAAGATATAGAGCATGTGAGCCGACTAGAGATCTCAGAGTCTTGCCTATCTTTGCGTGCCTGATATGCTAAACTCTCTGGATTAGTCGAGCTACAGCTGCCATCCCATGCTTGACGTCCTTCGAGGGATCAGCCGCGATTCTGGCGATGCTATGCATATCATCAATGCTTAGAGGAATGCCGTGTAATAGCGGTGTCGTGTAACGTGCAACCTCGGGATAGGATAGAAGCGGTCCTTGAGCATTGACACTCAAACACGTTCCTGATAATGCTTCAACACGGCAAAGGAAATATTCTGCAGCGTCATGAAGCGGCACACGCAGGAATGTGAGATGGGCCGTGTGGCAAATCACAAGGTCCTGGCTGTTCTTCGGCTCGATGTGTTGATAACGATAAACATATCACGTCCAGCGACTCTTGGGCATCGTCCTAATCTTCCCACCACCCTCTTCCCGCCGTCGAGTTCTGTGGAAGCCATGTTCGTCACACCGCTCCGATACGAACCCTCGGCATAGCGAGACAGAGAACGACAATAGAGACGAAAAGCATGTCATTCATTGAGCATTGTGAAAACCGAGCGCAGTCAGGGACCTTCGCAGACACAGATCGCATGTCTTGGCAAAAGGAGAGTCTACAGCATGGAAGTGATACGTGACATGTCAAGAATGCCTGCTTGCGCCATAGTCTCGACGAATTTTGAAGCCCATGAGGATGACGGTGCACTGTATCATGACTGCTCAAGTCTTCCCTCGATTTACTGCGTCACATCGGCGGGCTCTAATCCTGGGAGAAGTGGACTTGCAGAGCGTACAGACAATCTGCGGCCTTCGAGCAGTCCAAGGAAGCCAAGTCTGCTCCGCCGCCCATGAGGAAAGAACGTTACTCGGTCACGGTCCTTTCTGGCCGGTCGATACGCGTCGAGAATAAATCCAAGCGCTGCACAGAATTGCAGAACCAGATCTGCAAATACAACACCCGCTGTGGGCATTACGATAGCATGCCCTACACAACCCTCGGCCTCCAAGCAAATCGCTCGATCAATGTATACAAGACTCTGGTAGAGGATTGCCTGTCTACGTCCGAAAGGGCATACATGACATCAGGGTATATCAAGAAAAAGGCATACCGATGCTACAGCAACCGATTGATTGATGCAGCCAAGCGAGAGTACATCGAACGGCCGCTGACCCATTATAGAATGCTCGATAAGCCACGATCTTGAATGGCTGTAGATAAATCCAGCATTTCGATGTAACGATGTCTCTCGATGCACGGAAGTCGCAGCCCGAGGCCTCGAGACAGGCAGGAAGCTCAAGAGTGTGTATCGCGGTCTTTTTTTTTCAAAACATATCAGAAACATCAAAATATCGAGCCAGTAAAAGCAATCTCGGGTCAAACGCTGTCTCCATTCAGACGCTCCTTCCTCACGATTTGGCGAAGCCACGTTCTAGCGGAGCCAGCGTTCCTTCCAAAAGGGTCTGTATGGAGACAGGCCAGACGACCCAACTTCGTTCCCATCACAATGCCCTTCTACTACAACTTTTCTAAGAATCACAACGACAATGCCTTCGTCCGATTTGTTCGCAAAATATCTTGACCTCCAGGCTTCCATCGACGCTACAACTTTCCTCTCAGGGTCATACTCGGTGGCGCAGTCTTTGCTAGAGCAGAATACCTTGATATCAACGGCATCTTCGCAAGGAATGAAATCATGAATGGCGACTAGCTTCACTAGCAATCCGGGCATCGATATGTGGGCATAATCATGCACCTTGCTGGAGCCATGCCAATCTGCTTTCTTCTTCCCATCGTTCGACATGCTATCTCACCGTTATCTGTCTTCTTGTTGGCAAGACTGGCGCAGTAAGTGGTGTCGACGTACAGTACAGTGCTGATGTGCTACCATTTTCATATCAATGATCATGCGACACAGCATGGGCGGAGACATCGCAACGCAGATAGACCTCGGTTTTGTCGGGCTCTACACGACTGTGTCTCTGATCTTGGCATACTGCAACATCAAGTGCTTGCAAATGCACCGAAATCGTGCTTGGATGCTTCGAGCTTGGGTCGTCGCTGGACTCATCATTACGCAGCGTATCGTACAGATAGGTCCATGTAAGCCAAAAAGAATTTGCTAATGTCAGCGCGGTCGCCATCGCAAGTGAGAGAAATCACGGTCTTTGCGAGCAGATGGGCGCGAGCCAGGTTCTGGATCTGATCGACCCATAGGCACAAAGGACGACTTGATTGGTATCTTCGATACAACGCGAAGGACTATAAGATCCTGGAAGAGCTTGGCAGCAGTATCTTGCTTATCACTTATCCGTTGCCTGAGAACGTGCCGGCAGGTGTGCAAGCAAAGATTGTATTTTCGCTCGGTGAATTTGCTTTTCCACGCTGGGAGCAGTGGGTTGCAAAGTTGAGCCTTGAAGTGTCGTCCGCAGTCTCTGGTTCTGGTGGGCAAGGGTTTGCAGGTGGAAGCTTCAACGGGATATCAACAGGCATGCAAAAAGTGGTAAGTGCTCAGAAGGTATGAGAGCAGATTACACCAGCTACCATACAAGCTCGTTCAGACATGCAGCGAGAATACGATATCTTGGATGGCAAGCGCTAATTTTCTTTTCGGTGTGAGTCGAACGTCCAGCTTGATGTGGCGTAATGCTCTGTCGTACATGTATCCTCTCATACCAACGTCCGTCCACTGGCTCGAACTACACTGAAGAGTCAGCAGCAGAATTGCGAATCGATCTAAGAAGAAGGCATACCTTGAACGACATGATCAATGATACTATCAGCTTCTTCACCTCAATCATAGCCAAGTGCTGTCCAGTGCATACTCGACGCCCGTATGCGAATGCAAATGCCGCTCGATTCATTTCGGCTTTCCTAGCCTTATCGACTTCTAACCATCGCTCAGGGCGAATGCTTTCCGCATCTGGGCCGTATAAGGTCTTGTCGTGCGCGGTGAGCACTTTTGATATAGACACATCTGTACCAGCAGGAACGATAGTGCCGCAAATATCTGCGTTGTGAGGTGAGATTGTACGTTCAGCAGTGCAATCTGGGTTCGTTTGGGCGCCTGGACGCTGCGTTAGCATGCCTAGATATTTTTTTGGGGACTTGCGGTCTGCTCTTGACTTATAAGTCTTCGTGAATGACGGCATCGAGATACGGCAGCGTGCCAGCATTCAGAAAGCCTCTCGTATCGCTGAATGCGAGGTTGGTCAATGTATCGATAGACCAGAAGGAGAGCCAGGTGTTGAGTGGTACTGTGGCGTCAGTTCGACTTGTGAGCTGTTCGAGGAGAACATTGATCGTGGAGTTGATCTGATCTTCTTGTTGTAAGCAGAACGAGCGAGAGAAGCCCACAGATATACGTCTTTTGACTTCGCTCACCCGCAGGAAGCGGATGGTGTTTGCAACCGACATTTCGGCTAGTTACGCTAAGTGTCTAGGGTATCTCCTATCTTCGTTTGTCGTAGGCGTCCGTATAAGAGGATGGAATTCCAGTAGATAGACCATCATCGAACCCCTTTGCACCCAACTCCTCTTCCTCCCGCTTCTCATCACGTACTGTATGGCGATAATACTGTACTGGCAATCTCTTGACCGTTCGCCAACACAATCATTGCGCCATAAGACGCCGCCTGTTCCAATCAGCCTGTGATCCGACTTACCTCATTCTCAACTCGCTTTTGGATAGACATGGCCAGTACCATAGATTTCAGGAGAAGCCTCTGGTTGCGAGAAGGATACTCTGTTGGGCCCAAATCTGACGATTGTGCCATATTTGCCATGGAGGTATTCAGTGACGCCAGAAATGGGCCTGGGATATGAGCAAGACGCTGCCATCGTCGAAACAGTGTGATCGTGAAGGTGAAGCCAAAGCCTATTCTAGGCATCGTGGCGTCTGTCTCCTTTCAGACGCGAGGGCGGAAGCGGAAGCCGCCGCCGAGCGGAGGGTCTGATGGGAGACCACACCTGAGATCTTGTCTCGGTTTTATCGACGCACGCTGACTGAATAGGCTCATGTCCTGGCGTCTTCTCAAAACGGAGGTGCCAATACATGAGGGGGTACTTACAGCCGGCAAGGTGCTGTTCATTGAGCCCGAATCTATCGCCAAAATCCTCAGAGGCCACCTTGCCGGCTATGGCATCAGCGTCATGATCAACGCAGTGCTTCATTGATCGAGATAAACTCCAACAAAATGATATCAAGATGCGAATACCGTCAGTGGGAAGAGCATTGTCGGGACCCGATGCTCTCAGCCGACTGAACTCGATACTCTGGTCCTGCCGGTTCTGCTAGCGCGTCAATGAGAGACAAGAATCACTATATGTGACAACTTGGAAAGAGACGGAGATTGCTATTATATGGACGTGACGTTGCGAAACTCGCCAAACCTCGCTGGCGCCACGGTTGCAGGGGTCAAAGTCATTCCCTTTCGCCTTGCGGAAGACAGCACAACATCACGACTTTGATCTCTCGACAATATCCAACATTTGCACCAGCTCAAGATTCAGCAATTCTCCTTGCACGTGAACTTCCCATTGGCATGCATACTGAAGAAGCTGTGAAGTCGAGACAGGATCCACAAAAAATCTCGCGTGTGTAATAAGCGAGGCAACCTGAGACTAACCATTAATCTATCTGTAGACAAGCAGTGAGGAACGACAAAAGCAGTGAATTGTGAGCAACGACACGATGCTGCATATAAAAGAGGTGCTGTAGGTCGAATCAACTTTGCGGTACAGAAAGCCGCTCTCCCACTCCTCTCTTTTCTCCCATCCAGCAACCATGAGACTCCTTACCACTTTGGCAGCTGCTGGCCTGATCAGCACTGCTCTAGCATACCCCAATGCCATGAGCAAGAGGCAAGCACTCACATCGAGCAAAACTGGAACTTCTGGTGGCTTCTACTACTCCTTCTGGACCGATGGCGGCGATGTTACATACACCAATGGCGATGCTGGCGAGTACAGCGTCACCTGGTCTGCTGGTAGCGGCAACTTTGTGGCAGGCAAAGGGTGGCAGACTGGATCTGCGAGGTATCATCAATCGATCACAAGAATTCATGATAGAGACTGACGGTACCCAGGGCCATCACCTATTCGTCAGACTACAAACCAGATGGCAACAGCTACCTGACAGCCTACGGCTGGACAAAATCTCCGCTGATCGAGTATTATGTCGTCGAATCCTATGGTACCTACAATCCAGGATCTGGTGGAACCAAAGTCGGGAGCGTCGACAGTGACGATGGAACGTACGACATCTTCACTGCCACTCGAGAGAACGCGCCTTCTATCGACGGCACGCAAACCTTTACGCAGTTTTGGTCGGTCAGGACTTCCAAGCGAACTTCAGGTACCGTGACAATGGCAAACCACTTCGATGCGTGGGCTGGCTTGGGTATGGAATTGGGAACGCACGACTACCAGATCTTTGCTGTCGAAGGCTATCACAGCTCTGGCTCAGCGAAAGTGACTGTCAGCTAAACATCAATTTCTGCCGTGAATTCGATGCAGGCATCACACAGTCGATACAGAACGAACGACTACCAGATCTTTGCTGTCGAAAGTTATCAGAGCTCTGGCTCAGCGAGTCAGCGACAGTGAATGTCAGCTAAACATCAATTTCTGCCGTGAATTGGATGCAGGCATCCACTCAGTCAATATAGAACACATTATCTCCAGACTACTTCTCAATAAAAGCTCAAAGTAAACGCGTCCGTCGCCTCAACGGGCCTACCCACACTAACAAACGCCCTCTTCCCATTCAGATCCATAATAATATTGAACAACGTCGAACTCGTACTCTTCCCCTCAGCACTCCTGCAAATCGCCCCCGGCCAGTTGCCAACATCCTTGAACACCTTCTCAAACAAGACCTCCCTCCCCACCTCGTCCTCTTTGATATTCTTACACAAATCCTCAATCCGCTTAACCCGGTACCCACTATCCTCCAACCAATTCAAGTCCTGTCCAACACCCCCATGCTCGAGTAACCAATGATTCGAATGGAAAACCTGTCCTTTTCCATTTTGCAGAAGTTTGCGGACCTCGACAGAACTCCATTCCAATCCAATCCCCCCATTTTCCGCATCAGCGATGAGCATATGACACGCACTCGCGATGCCGAATTTCTCCAATTTCGCCACGGCTTCATCACGACTTCGAGACTCCAAAACCATTCGGAGACCTAAATGACAAGGCAAACGAGTAGGATCCATTCCTCGAGCTTTAATCGCGTTCAAACAAACCCCAACACCACAATCATTGAGGCCAATTTTCCCGATGAGACCTGCTTCCGTCATCATTTGTATCCTCGGTTTCCCTTCCCGCTCAATCGTAAGCTGTACTAAATTCTCCTGTTGTCGTGGATTCCAATCCCAATTCTGCGCCAACCAAGATCTACTCCCACTAGTCTTCCAGCTAAGTGCAGTACACCCATCACTCCCCCTCTCATCATACAGTCCAAACGTAATCTCCGTTCGAACATTTATCGCAATGATATCTTCCAACGTGACACCAGCACCGTCGGCGATCCCAGACATTTCTTCGAGATATTCGGGCCATTTTTTCCGGATTGTGGGCGAGAAGTCTGAGGCTAAAGAACGTACTTCAGGCCAAGAAAGTTTTGCGGTGCTGGAGAACATCCAGGTGTAGAAGGTTATGGATCTTGCGATTGCTTCTGAGGCACCATGGCCGTGAGTTAGGCCGATTTCATGAGGGGTGCCTTTGCAGTGGATGTGCAGCATTTTGTGAGTTGGAAACGGTGTGTGTACGCGTCTGATGGTTCGTTTGGCAGAATGCTCGAAGTTCTGGTATTGAGACTGATACTGTGGTCCTGTGGCGATCAACGTATACTCAGTTACGGTGCTCGCAAAAACGCGACATGAAGTTCCATTGCGGCCAACTTCTCGGCCAAACAACGCCAGCTAGGCGGGGCTGTTTGCGATACTCGGGGATGAGTAGGAAGCTTGGTATGACCGTCTTCTTGCTCTTTCAGACCGCACCACTCAAGCGAATCTCGTGAGCCAGACACCCCAGTCGCGTGATATCATTCACTCACCAAGCAATATTGCTGGGGCTTAGGGTTTGCTCGTGCTTTCTCTTGGCAGCCGTGACAACGCCGTTCAATGCATTCAAAGCTAACGATAGTGGTATCTGGTATCTCAACACTGCATATCTCAAGTACTGTCGAATGCTTCGTGACGTCCTTTACAAGCCAAAAAGAAAAGAGAAAAAGCTTGCTCATCTCTAACAGAGATGCTCTTCGGTCTTCCTCGGACCATCGCCGACCGATGTAAGAATAACTCTCGAGATGCCAGCCTGCAGCTTTTCCGCTACAAGATCGATTCCCTCAACACCTGGGTGTGGCTTCACGTGCTGGCCGCGTGGTCCTTCCCAGCCAGTCTTGCCGTCCAAAATGGATTTGAATGCTCCGGCAACGATATCCTCGTGCTCAGCCAGGTAGTATACCACGGCATTTGGACCTGCGTCGAAGGTATAGGCACAGTATGGCTTATCATGTGGGTGAAGGCTGTTGATGTATTCGCACATTCGGATGGCGGCCCTGCTCGTGTCGTTCAGGTAAAAGATGGGTGGCTGGGTATCAAGACAGCAGGCGTGGAAGTTGTTGGAGTCCTTCATTGTCAGAATGGCAAAGCTTTCGAAGTCGCGATTGTGGATGGCCTTCTCCATAGCCTTCATCCGTTTGGGCACAACTTCGGTGGCACGATGTTCGAAAAGGGCAGATGTGGCTACAGTCTGCTGCATGCCTGCTGTCGAGCTTACGTCCTTCTTGTCTGCGGAGGCCACCAGGATGAGGGCTCTCATATCAGGCCAGTGCGAGGCGGAAGACACCTCGTATGCTACGCTGTCGCTGCCATCTTCCTCTTCACCCTTCTGCCAAGCCACGTAACCTCCCATCAAGCTTCTGCATGCGCTGCCTGAGCCTCGCCTAGCGATCCTTGACAAGTCCGTTGGGCTGGTAGGAAGCTGATAGAGATTTGCAATGGCTCGTACCAGCGCTGCGAAACCTGCGGCAGAGCTTGCAAGACCGGCAGCGGTTGGGAAGTTGTTCTCACTGACAATCTTGAGCTTCAGGTGGCTCAGCTTGGGCAAGCTTGGATTTTGATGCTCCACGTCTTGTCTGAGCGCACGCAGCTCTCGTAGACATGCCTGGGTTCGCGCACCAGAGATGTCCTGCGATTCATTGTTCAGGGTCAGCGTATCCTCAGTGAAGTCGGAGCTAGTCGACGCGGTGGTGTGCGTGCGAAGATCATCTTGGGAAAGAGTGACGGAGATGGAGCCATTGGTGGGAAGATTCAGCTTGGTGTTTCGCTTGCCCCAGTATCTACACAATGCGATGCGCGTGTCAGTACAAGCTATATCACGGAGGTACTATAGGTAGCTGTGTACTTGATAATGGCAATGTTGACGGGCGCAAATGTCGATGCGCGGTGAATCTCTGCCATTGTTCTTGTTGGACTGCCACACAACTACTCCGTACGGCTTCTGCGCATAGAACTTAGATCGCCCAGTACCAGGAAATGAAATGCTGGTTTGCGTGAGAAGCGGCGTTGTTCGCGGAACGGAAGCTCATTTCCAAGGAGAGAAAGAAGGTTGCTGCTGCAGGGAAAGCCTGGGGCGGCCCGGCGGGTAGGGTCCTGCCGCTTCAGCCTCTCTGGAATCTTTTGTTTCTAGCTGCACGTGAAAGGGAAGGCAAGGCATCGCCACAATGAAAGATATGGGCAGTGATGCCGAAGCAGCATGTCCAGTAGACCACAAGGCGCGAGAAGCATGGCTGCAGGCGGCAAAGGCAAAGGGAGAGACCAAGCCGCCGCAACATCCGCAGACTGGGGCAGACCATCCGCAACGATTCTCCCTCGATACTGGCACATGGACATCGACTGTGCCTTCACCAGCAGAGCCGCCTGCCAAGCGACCGAAAATATATCGATTATCTACTGATCGCGAGATCTCTACCATACCACGCCTCGTCAACCACCCATCAAATCTGAACTCGGCCGAGAAAGCAGCACTGCCTGCAAATAATGAGCGCGATACTGGTCATGACACAGAGTCTGGTAACTGGATATACCCGAGCCAGGAAATGTTTTTCAATGCCATGAAGAGGAAAGGGCATGAAGCAGACCCAAGTGATATGAACAGCATTGTGCCCATCCATAATGCCGTCAACGAGAAAGCATGGCAGGAAATCAAGAAGTGGGAAGAGGGCTGGGGTAGCGAAAGATGTGGTGGACCGAAACTCGTTTCGTTCGCTGGCGACAGTAAAAAGTTGACGCCCAAGGCCAGGTGGAAGAGCCTGATGGGATACTCGGCACCGTTCGACCGCCACGACTGGGTCGTCGATCGATGCGGAACGCGCATTGAGTATGTGATTGATTTCTACAAGGGGAGAGGAGGCGGTATCAGCTTCTACCTCGACGCGAGACCGAAGCTCAATAGCTGGCATGGCATTCAGATGCGCATTGCGAAGACTTTTGGGTGGTGAGCGTGTACAAAAGATGTTGCGGAGGATAGATGTAAGATGAGATGCATGAGATACCCGGATCGCATGAAAGGCGTTTTGATTCCACGACCAGTATCCTACTCAATCCCACACATCCACTTATCAAACCCTGTCATCGACTTCGGCACTTGCTATGAGTCTGCCACGCCACAGAAGTTGAGCTCGGATTAGAGCCCAAACGCGCCCAAATAATGCCCAACGCAGCCTACGTGCTCAACACATGCTGGCGAACAAGCATTGTGCGACCGCGGCATGACCTTGCCATTGTGTATGGCACTCCAACCTGCGACTGATCGCTATCAGAAGACGCGGGGTCAGGAAGTTTCCTCCTCAGGCTTCTTCAGCCGCCGTGTCAATATTCCGCTTCGACTTTCGCTTCACTGGCTTCTTCACCATCTGCAACAACACACCCGCCCTGAGGAGCGACTCAGACCAGCATACAACGTCCTTGCCTCCCAATTCCGCCAGCCAGCCTCCATTGGACGAAGTCCGGCGAGATGCATCGCCACCAGATATCTCGGACTAGTTGACCAGCCATGCACAAGAGATGTGGTGTTATGGTACGGCTTTCCATCCATGGTCATAGCCTCCCAATGACAGCCCGAGAAGTTCGGGTTGGTCTCGTCAGCCATCACTCCCCAGACTCTTTGGATCAAATCCAAAGCTGCTATACGGCATCACCACGTGCAAAGCAAGCTTCTACAGCAAATTCTGTGCTTTAGGGACTGCAAAAGCCAAGACGGTCGAACCGAGGACCCAGACCTGTAAATGCCGGTGGTAGTTCTGACGAGGTTTGCTGCAAGTTCGCCAGGTCTTGGTTCTGCCTTGGTGATAAACCATGCAGAATACCACTCGAGTTCACGTCCTGAGCTATTCGTGTTGCTTCAGACTGATCACCAAGCCGCAGAACGCCCGAACCTGCAACCCATAGCACCCGCACGACGTCCGTTTTGAGATGATTTGTACAAGTTCGATATTTCTCCTTCTCTTCATACACGCTGGACAACGTCTCCATCGAGCGCAAAGCGTCAAAGACGGCCAACTTGACTTGAGTCGACGCCTCGAAGATTGGACTAACAAGAGAGAAGAATGTTAAAGACAGTGGCGGGGGCGCAGTACCAGCCCGTTTTCGTTCACGAAAGATTCTGTAAAGTCGACTATTCGTTGCATTCTCGGCCACAGCTTGTGTACAAGTTCTGTGTCCCCGATGTGTATGCAGTAATCCTTAATGGCAATGATAAGGGGGAAGCATATATTATCGAGTAGAATGCATATGTACGTCGGCGGCTCTTCGAGATCATCCCCATGCATAGGTGCTTGAATTGGGCAGAGGTTGCCGAGATACCTATCCTTGGTCTGATGAGATGCCAGGAGCTTGATGCTTCCCTCGACTGTATCGAGATTGGCAGTCGAGTAGGCAAAGGATGAATGTCCAGCGCTTTCACCTCTGCCACCATCCTCTAAACGTGATTTCGCGTCGATGAATCCTACTCACTCGAATCTAACCTCGCAATTCGGAGTCAGGAGTTTTATCGTTTGATATGGTAGACTCCGTTGCGAACAATAGAAAGAAAGGTCCATCGCCTATGGGGTGGGATAGCTCGTAGAGGGTTTCGGAGTAGGTGACTTGAAGGATGATTTCCTCGGAAGATGAAGAAGAGAATGTGTTGTGGAAAATTGGTGTGCAGCCGACTGCTAAGGCGTAGTCTGAAGAGACCGATGCTTGTGTGTTTGAGCGGGAGTTTTTGGTGAGGGTGAAGGCTGTGGCACAGTTGGTTAAGGTTACATAGCCGCTGGGAAGATGTCGATTTTTGGTCGGTCGTTGGAATCGATTACAGTTGCAGCAGCTTTTCGTGTAGAATCGATTGCGATTCGTCGAACAAAGTTATGACGCTTGTTGAAAGTGCTTGCTCATTGGACACTGCTTGAAGGCTATGTCCAGTTTCTTTGTAGGGAGATCGTGCTGCTTCGACATTGTCTTGTCCTGAGCGGCTTTGCCAAGATTCATTGTCGCTGTTGCCGGTGTCTTCCATGTGTAGTACTTCGATTTTGGCCGTGGTCTTAGACTGTCCAGGTAGTCGGCCGATATTGGTGCCACTTGTGGCTGCCACGTTGCTATAGTTTCGTAAATAGCGAGGCGCCTTGCGTTCTTTCTCTGACAGTAAGCGGCATCAATGGAGGCAATAATCATAAGCAAATACTGCGGCAGCTCTGCATTGATTTGAAGGTGGGCACATGGATGACTGGAGCTTGAGGGAGAAAGCGTTTCGCGAATCTGGAAGTGAAGACTTGGGCGGAGAGGGCGCTCTGCTGATGTTGACACTTGACCCGCCAGAATCTTCTTGACTTGTCGGCAAAGGTCGACGCTCTCTGTCATAGCCAGGCACGGGCCCGCTAATTGCAAAGTGACTCGGATCGAACTTGAAGACTGAATAGTCATCCCATGAAGACAAAACCTCCGGCTTTAACCGATCCAGAAATGGTAAGTCGAATAAATTATGACCCGACCATGAATCAACGGCCTGGTCGATATCGATGAAATCAGAAAGTCCGTCGCTCTCTGTTCGTAGGGACTGGGGAGTCCTCGCGGATGATTGGAAAGGAGTGGATGCGAGATGGCCAGGCTCTGCGATGTCTGCAACGCTACCCGGGCCAGGTTGCATGCTTATATTTGCTCTTGCTTTTCGACCTCTGCCATCTGTTGATCCAATTGTAGATGACGCAAGATCTCTCTTACTGTGCAAACTCAGTGTCTTTTGAGCAAATCACTCCTCGTGAAAGCCTTGCAACAAATTTCACGTTGGTGAGACCTGCTGGTCCTTTGGATGCCTGCTTAGGTTCTCCTTCCGATTGAAGGCCTTGCCGCAGGTTGCGCAGGTGAAGATGCTGCTGTCTCTGCATGAAGAACCATTTCACTCATCGTCATTCCGCTTTGCTCAGGCATGGTGATCCTTTCCGCCCAATGTGGACGACTAGATCTCGACTGGCGAACAAGTTTGAGGTGGATCGACTCCTACTGATAATTAAGGTCAGGTGGACGGCCTCCACTGCCGAAGTTGAGTCCAGTCCTTTCTGGCCCTTCTCAAGTGGACATCTCGCAATGTCCACACGATACATTTGATTCACGATACGCGAAGCATATGCATTAGATAGTCTGTATCCTGCATGGCATGATCCAGAATGCGGTCAGAAGCAACAAATCGCTCCTTGGTCTTGCCACTATCGCTCCTTCGCGCTTGCCGAACCAAGTGATGGTTCTCATGAATGTAGCCTGGAATTCGCAATCTGGCACCTTTGAATCGAGGAAAACCGTAGCTGGCAATGTAGTCATCAAGCTCGATTTTGCTCGAGTAGTAGTCCTCTGGAAGCCAAGACCAATAATCCGGCGCGCTTGTATTCAACCCTTGGCGCAGTCCATCAAAGATCGTCCGCAATTGAACACCTTCACTACGATAGAGCTCGATCTCATAGAACACGACCTTCGGCTCATGGAGGAACGGGCCTTCATCGAAGACAAATTCCAGGTCTATGAGTACAGAGTTGGTAGCAGGTTGTGTCACGAACATCTTCTGCCACGATCCATTTGCCAATGGCCATGAGGCATCATCGAGTGCAAGCAGCTTTTCTGTGTCCACAATTGTGCATTGTATGGCATCGCCTCTTGCTATCGGCCCATCGAAGATCGGATGCAAAGCCGCTACGACTCGCGTGATCTCATATTGGTCCAAGTCCTCCTCTTCAATCATGACATCCTTCAGGAAGACATCGTAGGCGTCTGCACTTGCTGGATCTTCGGTCCAAAGTAGCATCTGTTTACGTCCTACAGCTACGGGATATTGAAATAGCTTCTCTTGACATGTTGGGCATCGGTCTATCTCGTACTTCCATATTCTAGAAACGCGCCGCAGTCGCGCAAGATCCATGGTAGGCAGATGGCGGACCAGAGCGGCGACCACCTCGCTCACGTACCCAATCTGGGATGATGCTACGCTATCGCTCGGCAGTAATGTCGCTGGGCCTGGAGATGCTCTATCGACGCCATAGTCGGTTCCATTGGCTTGCGCACTTGGTGCAGAAGCTACCTCCGGTACTTGCTGTTTCGTCCGAGCCATGTCAGGCGTGAGAACATCTCCAAGATGCTCGTGCTTTCGCGTCAAGTGCCAACTTGCCAAGCCGGCGCGAAAATGTCGGCTCGGTCGAGCTTCAGCCTCATCTGCAGCTTTCTCGAATGCAATGGAAGCTCACGACGATACATTGTAAAAACTCGCATACCCGCGCATCAACCTCACACGTGCTGATCACAAGCATTTCGAGGTAAGTGAATGCAAGACACAGCCTCTCCCCTCCCAAATATGTTATGATGAGACATACAGCTGGCACCAGTCCTAGAAAGACTTGTACTCTTTTTGCTGCGGAATAGCTTTGCACGAGACACAGTTCTCTATATCTGATATTACTACACATGGGCACACGAATGATCAGCTCGAGAATCATAATTAAGAGCAGGAGCTGACAGGAGCACAGATTCACAGATAGCCAAACCACCTGCTTCCACGTTTTGATATACACTTTCGTTACTTCAGACCGTCACCATGGTCCTTCACAACCCGAACAACTGGCACTGGGTGAACAAGGACGTCTCTGCTTGGACTCAGGACTATTTGAGCAAAGAGATTGTCGGCCTCAAGGCGGAAAAGAATGGCGTTAATGCTGAAGTCAGCAAAGTTTTGAGCATGGACGGTGATGTGGATGTGTCGCAGAGGAAAGGCAAAGTCATAACCATCTTCGACGTACGGCTATCGCTGGAATGGACCGGCAGTGTGCCAGTCAAGGAGGAGCATGAGAACGACGACGGCACCAAGGAAGAGCGGGACGGCAAGAAGGATGTGAGCGGCACCATCACCATACCTGAGGTCGCACATGATACCGGGGAGGATGAGTATGTCGTATGTTCAGATTTTACCAATATAAGTTTATTCAGGCAATTGCTGACAAATCTGCACAGTTCGAGGTTGATATTTACTCTTCCTCCTTAGACAAGGAGCCTGCAAAGGAACTCGTTCGCAACGAGATCATACCACAACTGCGGAAACACTTGCAAAAGCTGGCTCCTGCTCTCATTGCGGAGCACGGCAAAGACATCCAGCATGCACCAGGCTCGAATCCGTCTTCTGGCTTCAGCACACCACGGACACTCCAAAATTCTGGCGTGAACAAGTCTTCATCTGGCGCAACCACATCCGCTACCACATCGTCAAGTAATGGAGCGGTGGTCAACACTACCAAGCTTTCTGACCAGCAAGAATTTCGAACAACTGCTGAACAGCTATTTGAGACTTTTACTGACCCACAGCGTATCGCCGCCTTCACACGAGAACCTCCAAAGATTTTCGAGGGCGCGAAGGTGGGCGGCAAATTCGAGCTGTTTGGCGGCAATGTCTCTGGTTCATATACCAAGCTTGATAAGCCCACACATATCGAGCAGAAGTGGCGACTCGGACAATGGCCAGCAGGTCATTACTCTACGCTCAAGATCAAATTCGAGCAAAACGATGTAGATGCCGTCACCGTCATGCGAGTAGACTGGGATGGCGTGCCCATTGGCCAAGAAGAGCCAACGAAGAGAAATTGGGATCAGTACTACGTCCGCAGCATCAAGACTACCTTTGGATTTGGTACGATCCTATAACAGAGATGGGCTAGGGAATAGGAGATGGATGAGTTGACGGATTACGCCTATGAATGATACCACGGAGAAGTGATTGCATAGAGTAGCAGATGGCTCGCAGCCATACGATCCGCAGTTTTGTCGTCTGCGTAGACAACATAGCTCTCGCTTGCAAATCAAATGTACACTACCAACGACAACCTAGATGTACATCATTTCATCCTCTTTCAGATCATTGTCCTAAACCGTGTATGGTAGCCGTGGCGAAGCGCGGTTGTAGCCTCCTGCGGCCGGCTCGTCGTTGGCTATCTGCCTTTGCTGTCCTTGATATGTCACCCATTCTCTCGTCGCATTTCCCACCTACGCGGCTCGCGTGCGTGCGCGCGAGCGTGCAATATGCACATGTCAATCAGAATACCATCGCCGCAGATTGCGATTATTCTATCATCCCAATCATATCCTCATTCTCATCACTTCCTCTTATGCGGTCCAATGATCTTAGGATAAAATCTCGACAAATGATGATTTATGGGACTCTTAGTCTTTTGTCCAGGTTTTCGAGCATCCATGCATACTCGTAATTGTTGTTCCAAAGCCGCGCAGCCTGCTGTTGTATAGCCTGATGATGCCCAGCAACCTGCCGGGCGTCAGCGAGGGCTAGCCAAAAAGGCTCGAGAGAAGGAAAGATGAGACGGAGGGGGATTTGCTCGCTTCACTCGCTCACTCACTCACCTAACATGCTTGACATTATTGCTAGACATGGATTCGCATTGCCTTGGTCTGGTCTTCTGACTTTTAGTTTTGGGAGAGGTGGAAGTTTGGGTGTGGGTTGGACGGCGGCGCGGGCGAGGGCTTCTTTTGAGGTTTTGCCTGCGACCATTTTGTCTGTGCGAGTATGCGACAGGCACGTATATAGAATGGAGTTATGGTGTGGTTGCTGGCGATGGAGGTGGATGCGGCGTTCGGGGATGGTTCAAGGCAGACTTGATGCCTGAAATGCTGTCAATACACGTGAATGCGAAGATGACCACCACACCGTTCTTGCCGACTATAGACATAGGGTAGAAGACACTTTTGGTAATGATACTACCGAACACGGTTACATATACAGGTACTTCTTCAGCTTTCAAGAGTCGATTGATTATGTTCTTGCTTCACGATTCTATTCCTGACAGCTTATCTGATCCGCTGCAACATTATCAGATCCGAAGCATAGTCGAAGTCAACAGTGGCACAAGTGGATCTTTTAGAACATAGCATCCATCTTCTTGAACCACTACAAAGTCGCGGGAGAGGATTTTTGACATTCTTCTTGTCCGTACGTAATGAATCGATGATACTGCTCGTCGCCTCGCCTCAGAGCTGGCAATTGAAGCTCTCCTCACTCTCCGATCTCGGTGTCTCGGGTTGACTGTCCGTCCGCCTTCATCAAATCGTCCTTGCCCATCGAGACGTCGAGTTGCATAGCAATAGCGATAGCGATAGCATACCGGAGTAGGTGAACAGTTGCGGCCGGCGAGACATAGGCTGGCAGCTGGCTGTCGCGAAGACAAGGAACCCGACTGCGGCGCATGACCGTCTGCACACGCACACGCCCACACCCTCACCCACACCCCAAACGCTCAGATACGCTATGGATAGTGTCGCGGTGAACAGACTGGTTCAAGAGCTATCGGCTGGCTTCGGAGCATTGCAGGATGAATATCAGAAACTGTACGGGCAGCACCAGGCGCTGGAACGCAAGCTTGCGAATGCGCGAGAGCAGGTACCACACCACTTTCCCTGTGCACTGTATCTTCATTACCGATGTGATGAATATCCTTAGCTGTAGACCTGTAGTCGCATGCGCGGCGGTGATAGGCTTTTGATAACTGTTTGCTGAATGCGAATATAACGGAACACTGCAAAGAAGCAGCAAGCTGACCTTGAAATCACAGTACAACAAACTCGCGAAGCTCTACAATTCCGAACAGACGGCCACACCGCCTTTGAGCCTTACCTCTTCTCCTGCCCAGCCAAGTCAAGACGTCTTTGCGCCGAGGACTGTAGCCGAAATCTTGGATACACGACCAGATACCCATTCAAAGGACGCGGCGAACAAAGTCAGATCTGCAATATCGGCTGTCCAGCAATTAAGAAGCGGTCTTCCTCTGGACACAGCCGCTCATGGCGTGAAAATCTGGTCCGGCCCTTCTGCAGACAGACCAGAAGGATCCAGCTCGATGATGCCATCAATCTCCGAGTCGCCTTTGGAACAAGATTTTACTGTTGAAGGCAAACCTAGTCAGCTCGGCTGTCCGTTCGCGGGCATGGCAAAGAAGAAGAAGCTGAGCTCGCATGCCGCCAGCGTACTGAGCCGATACGAGAGGAACGCAGCTAATGGGAGTGTCGCCGCAAGCACGCCAGTCAGCCAGACCAGCTACGTGAACGGGCGAGATAGCTTTTGGCGGAGAGGGAGCAGGAGGGCAAGCTTCGTTGATCCCATCAAAGCTGAGATCTGCGGTCTTTCTGATCACAATAGCGCTTCGCCCGCAGCAGAGAAGGCTCTCAGCAAAGGTCCAGAGCAACCACAGATCGAGAATGCTGAGCTTGGCGTATGTCCGATCCGCTTTTTAGATCAGCACTCTCCCGAAGAAGTGGCGACTTACTTTGAGAAGCATAAGAACGAGCTGCCTCGGAGTCACGAGATGTGCATCTTGCGATATCAGAGCAATGAAGAACAGATCAAGCAATTGGACGCCAAGTACGGTAATCTCGTCTCGATGATCCAAGGCTTAGGTCAGAGGCACAAGGAGATGCTACCCGAAGATCCGGATCCGGAAGAGCAAGACGAGGAACGCCATGACGATGCTGTCAGTGACGAGAAGATTCGCAAGTGGGCAAGTAGTGTTAGCGCACAAGCGCCGCAAGCTGCGGATGTGGATGAAGACGAAGGCGAAGATCGACTTCCGCATTTTGAACGTCCTGTGCGAGAGATTCGAGTCGGAGAGTCCCCTAGCAGGCCTTGGGGAATACCAGTGCCGGCACGATACTACGACAAAGCCGAGAGCAAGAGTAGCAGCCAACCAGTGCAGGTCAACTCGCCTGCGCTTCAAAGTGCTAAGCAGCAGGGTCCAGAAATCAAGGCAGACCCGAAGCCTGCTGGAAAATGCCCATTCGATCACAAGGCGCTGCAAGCTATGGGAATGACCAGGCCTCAGCCTGCTCATCCTGCACCTCAAGAGCCTGGTAATGGAGCACAAAACCCCGAACCCGCGCCTGCTGCCGAGCCAGCAACTGACAAAGAGACATCAAAGCCTCAGCTAGGACCCGATGCTTCGACACACAAAGCATCAGCAACAGCGAGTCCACATATTGTCATCAACGGGCCACTGTTCATCGGTTACAGTCCCGAAGATGCCATCAGAATCCTTCGCGAGAGTGGATTGAAGGTGAGCTCAGAAGATTGAGAGAATTTCAAGACTTGTTGCGTTTTTAGCGCTCGAATGAGATTACGACTTATGAACACGAAGAAGGAGGATTGTTGCGGACCGGCGACAGATTGAAAGTATGATTTTGTCTAATCGATCATGCAAACATCAATAATCGAAGCTTCTACTATTCTGTAATCCTGTCCCTTTTGTTTTTCCTGGTACGTATTTTCCCAGGCCCTCTCGACGCAAACGTGCATCACATGGTGCTGTAAGGTATAGAATGATGGCAATGCGATGATTATCCAGGTTATTGCGTTACAAGAGCGCGAGCTTGCTGATATCAGTATCGAGCTGGTCGAGATTCCGTTCTGTGGCATTACTTGACTCTGAGATTTTTTTTTTCGTATCATGGCATGGATGAGATACTTGTATAATGTATAGCGGAAGAGGATTGCAAGCAAATGGAGGTGTCTCGGCATAACGAATCACGAAACGTGTGTTATACAGTTGTACATGGCTCTTTTTGGAGATTTCATGTTGCCACTATTGTCGCAATTTCATCATACTACCGGTTTGGTTAAACAAGGCCTATTTGATTAACCTTTCATGCCAATTTGACGAAAAGCCTAATCTCTTAGTATCTAATAAAAACAGCATTCTTTCGTTAAATAAGCCGTTCTATGTTAACACACGTGTTAACACGTGTGCCGTACGCCGCGCTTAATGTCGCATATAGACATAACGAGAGGCTTCGTTTCTTAGTAAAAGAATGCGTGTAGAATACGGTATACCGGTTTCCTTAGCATAAACACACGAGTAGGAGGTATATGTCGAAATTCGAAGGATAATAACTATAAAATAGAGACTTCCGTAGGCCTCGTATAGGATAGAGTAGCTTAGAAGAGGACGATTAGACTAATATTACTTATAGAAATAGCCCTAAATCCTCTATTTAAACGCTAATATCCTAATCTCTTTAATCTCCGCTACTTATTAAGTGCTACGTAACAAGGCTCTTATATTAAGGCGCTTCTACACGCTAGTAGGCACCTTCCGCTTCTTATCTAGGCTCTTCTATAGGCTCTTCTATATTCTAACCTTCTTAGTTAGCTTAATCCGTCTCTTTCTAAGGCCCTTCGGTAACGGCTTATTCTTAACCTAAGAGGGTGTTATTAACTCGTCGCCGCTAAGTAATATAGCGTTACTTAATAGGTAAGAGGTTACGGAAGAATCTAACGGTTAGGTTGCGGAAGAATCTAACGGTTAGTTAATTAATAATAAAGGCACGGCGGAAGCTCTCGGTATCGAGTCGTTATTACTAATCTTAATCGCTAAGTTGTTGCCGCTACCGCTAGAAACGAAGATGCTATCGTCGTTATTATTGTCGTTATTAACCTCTATAGAAGTAAGTAGATCGTCGTTATTAGTAGATTCTCGCTCGCTATCTCCCGTAATGTCTTCGTTAGTTACGTGCCCGTAATCGTCTATATTAAGATAGGTATTACTAGCGCTATAATAGGCTTCTAAACACGGAATTCTAGCCTTACGGTAGCTATAGTGTCTAGTGCGGTATTAACTAATTGTGTAACGGTAAGCGCTATGTAAAGTAAGCGGAATATTAGCCTATCGCTTCGCCGTATAGGATACTATAATTTCCTTATTCTCGTAGCTAGTATATACCGAGAAGTCGTAGTAGTAGATCTTATCCTTCTTATAGAAGTGCCTTATATGCTAGTAGTGCTTAAGAACACCCTAAGGAGTTAGTAATTTAAATAGGGGCTTCTTATTACCCTTGTCGTCCTTAAATTACTATATAACCTAGCATGTAATAGCATTAGGTCCATTTAGAACCTTATACTTCTAAGGGATCTAGAAGCCGATAATATCGCCGAGTTAGAAGGTACGTAGATTATTATACTTCCTATTGCGGTCTTCTTTCGTATTCGCGGCCTCTTAAGTAGCTCGGATATAATCCTATAGCATCCTCTACGAGTAATTAATTTCGGCGGCAATTCTAGTACTAGAGATATAGGTCGTACGGCGTTACTAAGAAGCCTAGTACTAAGTAGCCGTTTATATATCTATAGCGCGAGGCTCTTACGGAAGTAGTAGTACGCCGTTATTACTCTTAAATTACGGTCTATCTTACTCCTACTTAATATTATGTCCGTCCGCCTCTTCTATAGTAATACTAGCTATATTATCGTTATTATTAACTAGACGTAGCTCGTTAATGTTAAATAGAAGATCGGCATCTCCGTCTATAGCGGCTATAGATAAAGCCTTAGAGATAAAGCGTAGCTACGTTAGAGGGTTACGATTAAAGAAGGCCTTAAAGGGTGTTATCTTAATCGCTAAGTGCCATATATTATTATAGATCCGAGCCGCTTCGTACGCCGCTATAACCTAACCTCGAAGGCTAAGTTGTAGCTTAATAGTAGTAATCCGTCGCTTTATGACACCGTTAGCTTGCTTAATAAGGCCTTATTAAGCATTAGCTTCCTCCTCGCAAGCCCTCTATATAGTTCTTCGTACGTACCTTACGATTGTAGATAGTATAGCGTACCGTAAGCGATCTTCGTGCCGTACGACTTTAATAGCTTCTTAATAATACCCTTAAACTCCTTACCGTTGTCTATTTAATATAGTACTACTATACCTACGAAATAGGCGAAGTCCTATACATAGAAGGCGATTTCGGCGGACTATTTCGAAGTAAGGGCGTAGACACGGCAAAACTTAGTCTTATAGTCTTTAAGGTGTAGGAGATAGAGGTAAGGGCCGTCGGGGTCGCTAGAGAAGTCTATCTAGTAAATTGTTAGTAATTAAAGGCACTTAAGTCTCTACTATCCCTTATAAGGTCTATCTATACTCGGCTAAGGGTCTTCTCGGCAATAATATGTTCTAGAGGGTTACTAGTCTACATTTTCGGCCTTATAGCTACTAAATTATAGACGTAGTAGTACTTAAGAACCTCCTAAATATTAGCCTTAGTTATGCTATAGAACCTCTCGTTAATAAGGTGTTATATCGCGCTATAACGAGCGTGTCCGAAGGCATAGTATTTAGTAGTTAGAACATGCTAAATCTCGTATTCTTAGACTACCTTCTTATAAGAGCCGTCCTTCTTAATAGTATATAAGCGAGCCTCTTTAGTATTATATGTAAACCGCTTACGAGCCTAGATCTTCTCATTATATTTAGACCTCGATAGTATCTTATAACTAAGCGCTTTCGGTAGTATTATTTCGTCTAGAGTAACCTATTATAATAGGCGAAGATAGCGCTCGTACGTTATAAGAAGCTTATCTTTACCGCTATTACGTTCCGCCTTTAAGTACTCCTAGAATGCTAGTACTAATGCTAGTAGAAATGGATTAACACGAGTCGCCTAGTCGCCCTCGAGGTTTAGTACAACTACTATCGGAAGCTGCTATTATAGTGTCGGTCGAAGAGGTGTATTACGGTTCATTCGTATATACTATCGTGTAGAGTTTAGAGAGGTTAGGCGGAATGTAAGGCCTCTAGTAGAGGTAGGTTAACGAGACGACATTTTTTTTTTCGAAGTTCTAAGTTTAGGTTATTAGAGTCGGTAGATCTAGCTAGCTATCTATCGGCCTCTATTATAGCATAACTATATACTTATATATTATAATTTCTATATTAAAATGCTCGCGATAACATATGTAATCGATGCCGTATATACCGAGGCGATGATTACGGTGTTATGTTGTAGTATATAGATCTTAGTTACTAGGTAGGGATGCGCTTAGTAGCTAGTGCCTAACAACCGGATTTTCTAGTAACACGGACTTCTACACGGACCTATAACAGCTAAAAAATGTGTTTGTAGGCGGCTACGCGTGCCTACAAATGCGAGCGAAGCTTTCGCCTTACGACGCCTTAGAACCTAGCTCTTTCTACCCTACTACTAGCCGGATGTCGCTAACGTCGCTATATTACTAATTTACTATACCGTCGTAGTTCTCTATGTTCCGTTACTATATCGCTATACCGTCGCCGTCGCCGTCGCTACTATGCCGTCGGTGTTATCGCTATACCGTTATAGCTATTAAAGTCGTCGACTCGTCGCCGCCGCGTCGTAATTCGTAGTCGTCGTAATTCGTACTAGTAGGTAGTCGTCGATAGAGATATAGATCTATAAGCCGTAGTATATATAGAACTAGTAGACTAACGTAATTAGTAATTACTACGGCCCTTTAAATAGCTATGATAGTAGTCTATACGTCTTAGTAGTAGTAGACTATGCCTATATAGGTAGGTTCTTACGGTTCCTAAATCTTATTAGGGTTTTAGATAATCGCGACGACGAGGTAGAAGAATATACGGCTATAAACTAGGATTTAATTTAGACTAGTTACGTAAGAAGAAAGGTTATATAATTAGTAGGTACGTATTTAATGGGGTTACGTAATAAGTAAGGTTACGTAATTAAGTATACGTAATTAGAATTTAATCTTAGACTAGTTAGGTAGTTTTCAAGGTTGCGTTTTTTTTTAATTACATTTTCTAAAGTTAGGTGTTTTTCTAGTCACGTGTTTTTCTAGTTACGTGTTTATATTAGTTACTTGCTTCTAAGTCACGTGCTTTTATTAGTCACGTGTTTTTTAAGTCACGTGTTTTTTTAAGTCACGTGTTTTTCAAGTCGCGTGTTTTTTAAGTCACATGTTTTTCAAGTCACGTGTGGTTTTTTTCAGGTCACGTGTTTTTTTAGGTCACATGTTTTGAAAGTTACGTTTTTTTTAAGTTACGTGTTTTTGAAGTTACTTGTTTTTTAAAGTTACGTGTTTTTAAAGTCACGTGATTTTTTTTAAAGTTACGTGCTACCGGCTCTAGCTCCGAAAGTCTCCACCTTGTAGAAATTAGCCAATCAGAGGACGAGAAGCTCAAAATCCGGGGTTGGCTTGGCGGTCACGGGGTGGCTAGACGAGGCATTTGTCAGTGCAGTGTGGTACCCTCTTGTTATTGTAAGGCGAGCTTCGCTCGCAACAACTCGTAGGACCTTATTAAAAGCGCTATATTTAATCAAAGTATGAATCTTAACGAAGGAAGGCTTATTTAATCAAATTATGCTAATGAAACTGGCTAGTTTGACCAAACATGGCCTTATTTGGTGTAATATGAACGGACGGCGACACCACAAGTTCTTTCATCCCTTGCATTCTTTCCCAGCCATCTGTATTCTATAATCATGTGCAACAGAACAGAACACAGGACTGTTAAGTTGTTTCCTGGATAGTTACGGATCTATCGTTCATGCCTCTGGAATCTTGTGCCGCCAGCTGTCAAATCCTTCTCGACAACGTCAAAGAGTTATGGCATGCATGAATACCACGCCATGCCATGCCATGCCATGCCACATTTCACCTGAATGAATGTCGTCCATGCGATCCAGAGCGTGAAAATCTCCTTGCTTCGAGAATCGAGAATCGACCTGCTATGAAACACAGGAACGAGTGGTAGAGCCACGCGGCTGGCTACTTAATGGTATGCTCGTTATCCTAATAGTCTGGCTCCACAGACAATTCGAGAATGCAATCTAGGGATGGATGTTGGAATATTCTACACACTTCCGCAGATAAAGGAAGGCTCTATATAACGGTGTATAAGTACAGCTCGGGTATTCTATTCTATCCCCGAATGCTATGCATGTTTCTCCTTAGGATAATCACTAGCCTTCCGCTGTGTGTGTACTGTATATACAAGATGTTCGCCTTAAGAAGACGCGTACATGGTCCGTGTACACTATACACAGATTTATGTGCCCCGTCACTAATCCCATCCCATACAAGATTTTTTTTTCGGACGAGTTTCTTAATAATGATAACGAAGTTGAAATTTTTTTTTTGATCCGACGTTGGGAAAGAAGTTTGTTTCGGATAGAAAAGTGTGGCGTTTTCGGTAAAGGACATCCGAAGGAGCTAGAACTAGGTTTCGTGCCACGCTTTTTTACAAAACTCAAAATCTTTTCTCAAAAAAAAAAACTTAACAGCAGTAGTGACTAACTTTTCAGAGAAATTTCGTGATGATGATGAAGATGAGTTTGTAGATGTCCAAATAATCGACTGTTGATCAACCATCTCGATTCTCAACACGGCCTTCGATTCCATTGCGGCAATGTTGTCCGATCTAATGTGTCGACGTCAAGAGAGAGACCGAATGTGGATTGGTCGTGCTCAACAGCGCCACTGGTAACACAGCTACGGTCCTCGAGCCGATTCTGACAGGGACCGATATGACGAAAGATTGAGATCTTCCCTGCGCTGTCGTCTATCAGAGACAGCTCTAATTTAGCCCTCGAAGCCCAACAATCCTAATGAAGATATAGAATCTGCGCTAGAAATTGAGGGCCTGTCAATGTCATGCATGCTGGTCCGAACCGCGTCCTAATAAATTAGTTACAGTACGCGATTTCCAAAGACATCCTGGCGCCAAAGATATGAAAGCCCACTTGAATTTGATGCTGTGCCGAGAAGTTCAGTCGACAGGGACGTCAGATCCTGGTCGTCAGTGGTCACCAGTGTCGAACACCAAGTCTCATGCACAGTGATGTTTTTTGAAGTAGGCTACATGAGACTTGGTAGTATTCGATGGCGGCTCGAAAAGGCCGAGATTTACTGTAGCGTTGAAGCCACAGTGAATCAGAGATGGGAGTAGTCGGGATTGCGAACAGCTCCATGCACAAGGCGAATGGCGTATTCGAGAATATTCGTATGCAGACTCCACAAGAGAATTAGGCTCTCTAGCGCTCCGGTTGCCATACTCAGCTCTGAGCAACGCCGATGCTAGAGTACGTAGTATTGATGAAAGACACCGCACATGCGCCCGTCCAGTCGCTAGAAAATGAGACGCATTGTTGCCGCCCTGTGTTTGTCGGCATTGGTTCCGGTAATCGTAAGTCCAATCAAGATGTCTCCAAATGTCTTTGGGAACCCAGTGAAGATCAGCGCCGCTAGATAACAGGCAAAAGGTCTATCGGACGATCGCTCACCCGAGCGACGATACCAGAATGAGAAGGAGAACGCAGAAGAGGCTAGATGTGATAGCATCTTTGCTCTTTTGAGAGCTTGCTGCTCCCAGCGCAAGTCGAGTGTGGCTCGGTTCGGCTGGACCTGATGCTGTTGCAGTAGATGTGGTCATTACCCCATCTGGATGATTGCCATCCGAAGACGAGGGATCGGGCTGACTGGGTGATTTGTTCATTCCGCACAGTCCAGAGTCCACCAGCAGATGTGTTGGATAGTACACTTTGGGTAGACCCGAGCCCATTTGAACCGAGAGGGCGCCTGAAGCTTCGACTGAAGTGTTTGTGCATGTCAGAAGCTCAGTGATTTGCATGCCAGACGGTAGGTCGTGTCCGCGAATGTCGAGCTTGAACTCCGGCGTGTCCTCTCCACTGTTACTGAGAATGGTGATAACCTGTTGACCGGTTTTGCCCTTTCGCATGGCGAATGAATGATAATCTTGATACACCACTTCAGTGGCAAAGCTGGCGTAGCCCTTGCTGGTTTTGAGTATGTGTTGTCTAGCGGCAACGAGTGTGGCGATGTGCTTGTACAAGAAGGCTTCCGTGTCATATCCTGTCGACCAAAGTGGTGTTCTGTTGATGTAAGGGCTAACACCACCGGCCATGTGCTGTTCCTGCCCTTGATAAACGATAGGAATGCCGTCACCCATGATTGTGAAGGTGACAAGGTTCTTAGCCCGCGCAGTATCGTTCGTGTATTGCGTGAAGCGCTCGACATCATGGTTCTCGCTGAACAAGCCGAATGCGGTGGGATCTGCGCAGTTTTGGCGCATGGTGTATATTGTCGTCACCAAGTCATTAATGCTTCCTTGGGCGTTTGAAAAAGCTCTAATCAGAGGATAGTAAATGGGGTAATTGAGGATGCTGCCAATCGATTCTGCCCAGCGACAGACGAATAAATTGTCGCCTTGCATGGTTTCTCCAATTGCAAATACGCCTGAAGCATTGACGAAGTCCGGGAAAAAGCCAGGCTGAACGTTGATTGTGGTGTCGATGCGCAGACCGTCAATGGAATAGTTACTGACCATGGATGAAATCCATCTCTGGAGCATGTCCTGCACATCTTCGTCCTCTGTACGGAGGTCTGGAAGTGGTACGGTAGTATCTCCGAGCCAGCAGACTTCGACTTCGGTTTGATTCGTGTTGCCGTTGATTGCACAGTACGGATGGAAGTACCGCTCATGGTTGAAAGGATCAAAGATAGAGAAGTCCACGGAGTGCGGCTCTCCAGCATAGCCTGATTGAAAGCTCAGCGTCTGTAGAGGGAGATGGGAAACAATGGATTGCACAAACCCATGTGGTTGACGACAATGTCTAGCATCAAGTACATCCTGACGGTTGCTTAGAATGTTCATGACGAGATCGAGAGCCAGATTTGCTTACCCACGGTCATGGAGAGCATCACTCAGCGCCCTGAGGTCTTCTGCGGAACCGAAGTTGGCATTCAGGCTGTAGAGGTTCTGTGCCCAATATCCCGTATATGCCTCGCCATCGGCTGTCCGCTGGGGAAGTTGGGCGACAACGGGTGAGATCCATATGGCATCAAAATTCATGCCTTGGATGTAGTCCAGCTTGTCTATAATGCCCTTCCACGAGCCATGGCAGTAGTGGCCTTCCACGACGCCACAAGCTGCAGTGGGCGAGCCATCGCTGCGGGCAAAGCGATCAGTCAAGACCTGGTAGATTGTTCTTCGGCGCCAGTCTTCGAGGGTTGCGGCATATGTGATGGACAGTATGATGAAGGGCAACAATAATTTCATGCTTTAACTCTGTCGCATGCTGAACTCAGGGATGCAGTGCTACGAAGAAATAAGCACAGCAGCATCGTGCATGACGCAGTCGACACAGGCAGTCTTTGTTCACGAAACCTCTCTGCTTGTTGAGAGTCATGCAGGTGAGCATGGCAAGTGTCGACCCGCATTATTCAGCAAGGAGGTTCTAATTGACATAATGACAGCGGGTGAGGCCGAGGTCAGCGGTTGACGTTCAAACGAAGGTGGGAAGGCGCGTGTGGCCCGTCGTTGCCGTGAACCTTGAATCCATCATGCAACAACGTCATGCTTGAGTTCTATCTGGACATCATTCTAGATGCATCGGGAAGGGGCTGGGGCAGACATGGAGCATACGGATACATTTTCGGCGCAGTGGGTGCTTGGCAAACAGGTGGGAGACTGGGAGTGTTAGGATGAAGAAGTGGAAGGAGGATACAGGACCAGGAAGGAAAGTGCTGCAGGAACGCAAGCGATCCAGCTTGATTCCGAAAGGATCGGCGTCGGCAGGGCAGACGGGCGCGCTAGACAGGCATACAGGCATTCGCGGTCCCACCGCACTTGCTTCATCAATGTGCCATACTATATACGATCAATCTCTTCATGTAGATTGACGGAGCCAGCGGCCGAGAGTAGTTCTAACGTAGGCCCGATGCCCGATGCCCGATACCGAAGAATGCGCGCTTCAGAGCTGCCAGCCTGCCACCTGCCGCAACGCTGGCCAGACGCCAGACGTGCAGGCAGCCGGTAGACAAGAATGCACAGGTTCCAGGGACATGTATGTGGTGAAACGCTAGGTATGTCATCTGTATACTTGCAACGTAGGCCTAATATGTAGACAACGTGGTTGGGGCGGGACTGCTTTGCTGCTGGTCCTTCTTCGGGCCCACGCACCTCAGCGGCAGTGACCGTCGAAGCGCCGTCGACATCGTACAAACTCGTCGACGAGCACTACTGTGTCGCTGAATGCCGCCTTGCTTGGCCTTCCATTCTCCATTCTCCATACCACCCACCAGCTCCCTGTCATTCTCTCCTTCGGGTCCGCCGTTCGCCCACCTGCAGTCGTTGTGCCTCACCTGCACTGTTCCCTGTCATCTCTCCATACAATTGTGCAACCCCCTCCGCCTCTCTCTCTGCTGTCATCAAACCACTCACACCAACAAGCACTTTTCCAAGTCAGCTCATGAGGAACGAATAACGCCACTGCACGCGCAAGCTGCCATTGCGATCAACATGTGGAAGACATGTCTCGCAAATCTTGCCTCACTGACAGCCTTGGCTCACGCTTCCTACTATGATGAAGCCGAGGCACAATGGAATTTGAACGTCAACAAAAACGCCGCCAATCCTCTCGAGTACAGCGCGCCGCACTGGCCTGCGAGTTTTGCGCACCATCCAAGTCCCGACAATTGGAGATTCCCATTCTACAGCTTCTTCCTCGACAGATTTGTAAACGGTGACCCCACCAACGACAACGCCAACGGCACCAATTGGGAACAAGACTACAAGCAAACACAGCTGCGGCATGGCGGAGATATTGCCGGAGTCCAGGATTCTCTGGACTACCTCCAAGGTCTTGGCATCAGAGGCATTTACCTCGTCGGCAGCGCCATGATCAACTTGCCGTGGGAAGCCGACGGCTACAGTCCTACCGATCACACCATTCTTGACCATCACTTGGGAAACATCGAAGATTGGCGCACCGTAATTCAAGAAATCCACCGTCGAGGCATGTACGTCATTCTCGACAACACCATGGCCACCATGTCAAATCTTCTCGGCTTCGAAGGCTATTTCAACACCAGTGCAGACTGGTCCTTCAAGGAGCACAAGACCCAATATACATCAACGAATGTCTATCGCGACTTCTACATCGGCAATGAGTATCATGATGTCTGCCCGTACGATTTCCCACGCTTCTGGGATCAAGGCGGCCACCAGATCATCGATAACAACACCAATGCCATGGTGGGCTGCATGGACAGTGAGTTTGACCAGTTTGGCGATGTCGGCGCGTTTGGTGTATACCCAGAGTGGCAAAAACAGCTTTCCAAGTTCAACGGTGTCCAGGATCGACTGCGAGAATGGAGGCCCCAGGTCTTGGACAAGATCAACCATTTTTCTTGCATGATGATCAAAGGCTTGGACATCGATGGCTTCCGCATCGACAAGGCCATGCAAGTCACAGTTGATGCGCAAGGCAACTGGTCTCACTTTCAGCGGGAGTGTGCATCGTCTGTTGGCAAGAACAACTTTTTCATTCCTGGAGAAATTGTGAACGGTAATGCGGATGGATCAATCTACCTTGGCAGGGGCAAGGAACCGGCTATGCAGGTTTACAATACGACCAAGGCAATGACCTCCAATGACACCGAGTATATCCGCGAAAATGGCCAACAGGCTCTCGACGCCGGCGCCTTCCATTACTCAACATACCGAGCACTCATGCGATTCTTGGGCCTCGACGGCAACCTCCTCGCAGCGAATGACGCGCCTGTCAATTTCCCAGATCAATGGCAAACCTTCGTTCAAACCAACGACCTCAACAATGCTTATACCGGTCGCTTTGATCCCCGACACATGTACGGAGTCTCCAATCACGATGTGCTAAGGTGGCCTGGAATGATCAATGGCACGGAGAGGCAGCTTCTTGGCGATTTTGTCATATCGCTGCTCATGCCCGGTATCCCTATGGTTAGCTGGGGAGAAGAGCAAGCGTTCTACGTACTAGACAACACCGCTAGTAATTATATCTTCGGACGTCAACCAATGTCGTCCGCACAAGCATGGCAAATGCACGGCTGCTACAAAGTCGGGAACACGAATCTCAATAACTGGCCGGTCAACAGCAGTCTTACTGGATGCCAGGACGATTCCGTGAGCCTTGACCATCGAGACTCCACACATCCCGTCTACACGGTCTTGAAGCAGATGTTCGAGATGCGGAGTAAGTATCCAGTGCTTACTGATGGATTCGAGGTTCGGCAGCTCTCAAACCAGACTTTCAATTACACTCTTCCTGGCTCATTCGGGACCCCCACAGAGACTGGTCTCTGGAGTGTCTTGAGAGGACGAGTTGAGGCCATTCAAGACCTCAGCGGAGAAGGCATCTTTGGTAACCAAGGAGTCTGGCTGTTGTACTCCAACTACAATGGATCCCGAGTCTACGAGTCCGACTGCAACGGCGACGATGCCATCATCTCTCCTTTCGATGCCAATACGACAGTCAAAAATCTCTTCTATCCCTTCGACGAGTGGACGCTCGACGAATCTGCACTGACGCTCAATATCGAGGGCTCGACAAACCCGAACGGCTGCCTCTCGCAACTGAACATGACCAAATATGGCTTCAAGGCATTCGTGCCTATGGCAAACTGGAGCGCGCCATCCCCAGTCATCACGCGCTTTTCTCCTGGCCACGACGCCCGCATACTTTCCAACGCTTCAGACAGCGAACCGTCCTCCGTCAACGTCGAGCTCCGCTTCTCTGCCGAGATGAACTGCGCTTCTCTTGCACAGGCTCTGAGCATCAACTCGACCACAGGAGAAGGGCAGACAGGCAGCATCGACACCGACAACATCGACTGCGCTGTAATGGAACCCGAATTCGAAGCTTACTACTACGGACCAAGCCCATCAATATGGCGAGCTCGATTTTCCCTGACCAATCTCTATGATGGTATTCACAGAATCAGTGTCAACAACGTGACGAGTGAGAGCGGAGATGCATTCACCAACTCCGTTGACAATTTCATGATTCGAATTGGCAAGTCGGATAACCCTATGGTCTTCCCGGCCACTGCGAACTACAGCACCTCGCTCCTCTACAAGGACGACACGTCCTCCAAACGAGATGTCTCGATCACCACTTCTGGACTCATGGTCGACCACAAAGCTCCGGGGGCTGACAAATGGCGCTACTCCTTGTCGTTTGGCGCAGTGTGGTCCGATTGGTACGACTATACGCCAGGGAATGCATCGCTGCCGTTGCAGACCTGGAGAGGCAACAAGCCAGAGCAAAAGTGGACCGGCGATCATGTTCAGGTGCAGTACTGGTCTCGGCTGGCTGGAAGCAGCGGCCATGTTGTTGAAGGCGATCTCGCTGGATCTGACACGATTCCACGTCGTTTCCCACATCTGTTCCTGCATGGTTCTTACAATCAGTACGGTTTTGACGATGGACTTCCCAACACGATGTTTCAACTTGACAATGGCACCTGGGCATTTGACTTCATGACTGAATGGCCAAGTCAATTCCAAGTGAATGTCTGGGGCATGGCTGCCAACGGCGAACCGGATGTGTCGTTTGCGTTCGGCGACGTTGATAATGACACCGTCCTCGACCGCATCTCTCCGGTGTCATTGCAGAAAGCTGTGGTCAACATTACCAATCTTGGACCGCCCGCGCCTTCTCTTGCTTGGCGCATCCTGTTCAATGATGCCGACTTTAGATATTATCTGGTTCCTGTGGGCAACAGGTACACACAACTGGCTCTCTGGCTCCTACTGGGCCTGGTTCCTCTCGCCACAGCTGCTGTGGGAGTTTGGGCGTACATGCACTTCTTTTACGGCGTGAAGTTCAACCAAATCGGGCTTTCGGAGAAAAGAAGCATTCTTCCCATTGCTGCCGTTGGCAAGATTTTCAACCGCGACAAGATGAATGAGAAAGATGGCAATTCTGAAACGGCCATACCACCACCACCAACAGGCTCCTCTCCCGATCTTTCTCAAACGGGCGTCGTTCGCAGCGCTGGCTTTGGCGCTGGAGCCACCATTGACAGCAAGCGTCGTACTGTGCTCATTGCGACCATGGAATACGACATCTCTGATTGGAATCTCAAGATCAAAATTGGCGGTCTCGGTGTCATGGCGCAATTGATGGGCAAAAATCTCGAGCATCAGGACCTCATCTGGGTGGTTCCGTGTGCTGGCGGTCTCGATTATCCTGTCGACACTCCTGGCCTTCCTATCGACGTGACCATCCTCGGCCGGACATATGAGGTGCAAGTACAATATCACAAGTTGAACAACATCACATACATGCTGCTTGACGCTCCTGTCTTCCGAAGACAGAACGCAAAAGAGCCATACCCAGCTCGCATGGACGACTTGGATAGCGCGATCTACTACTCTGCCTGGAACCAATGTATCGCCGAGGCTATGCGACGCTTTCCCATCGATCTCTACCACATCAATGACTACCACGGCACTGTCGCGCCTCTTTACCTGCTTCCAGACACCATCCCGTGCGCGTTGTCGCTACACAATGCCGAGTTTCAAGGCCTGTGGCCCATGCGAAATCCACGCGAAGTCGAGGAAATATGCTCGGTATTCAACTTGCCACAGACCGTTGTCCAACGATATGTGCAGTTCGGAGAAGTCTTCAACCTGCTTCATGCCGGTGCAAGTATTCTTCGTATTCATCAAAAGGGTTTCGGCGCTGTTGGAGTCAGCAAGAAGTATGGCAAGCGGTCATGGGCTCGATACCCGATCTTCTGGGGCCTAAGGAAGATTGGTGCTTTGCCCAACCCGGATCCTACTGATATCGCTGAGTGGGACAAGAAATTGACAGCTCCGGACGAAGTCGAAATCGACCAAGTCTTCGAGAGTGGACGTGCAGGTCTGAAACGTCAGGCCCAGGAGTGGGCGGGTCTGGACCAAAGAGCTGATGCTGACCTTTTCGTCTTCGTTGGCCGATGGTCCATGCAGAAAGGCATCGATCTCATCGCCGACGTCTTTCCTGCCATCTTGGAGCAATACGAGCACGTACAACTCCTGTGCGTTGGCCCAACCATCGACCTTTATGGCAAGTTCGCAGCCCTGAAACTGGAAAAGATGATGCAGAAATATCCAGGTCGTGTCTACTCCAAGCCTGAGTTCACAGCCCTCCCACCATACATATTTAGCGGTGCTGAGTTTGCGCTCATTCCTAGCAGAGACGAGCCTTTCGGGCTAGTCGCTGTCGAGTTCGGAAGGAAAGGGGCGCTTGGCGTTGGTTCGCGTGTTGGTGGTCTTGGTCAAATGCCGGGCTGGTGGTATACGATTGAGTCGTCCACGACCAAACATCAAATGCACCAGTTCAAGATGGCCATTGCCGGTGCCCTGAAGTCGGATTACGAGACTCGCGCCACAATGAGAGCGCGCTCGGCCAAGCAGCGTTTCCCGGTCGCACAATGGAAAGAGGACCTGGAGATTCTACAGTCGACGTGTATCAAGATCCACAAAAAGCGCATGGAGCACATCACCGCGAGACGTATGGGTCTCGAGGATAAGAGTGGTACGTCGAGTGGCTGGAACACTCCTGGATGGATGACTCCGCGAAGTGGGTGGGCCACCCCTACTGGCAGTCGGCCAAATACTCGTCCATCCTCACCGAACCGGTCTGGAACGTCTACGCCTGCAGGTTCAAGAAGACCATCGCTATCTTTGGGCATGCGACACGGTCCAGGGCACATTCCTGGAACACCATCAACGCCATCGGAGAGGTCAGGCCAATCCCAGAGCGTGAACAACTCGCGACGCAACTCATTTGACGACCAAGATCCACGGCAACGACTGAGCAGCATCCAAGACGAACAGTACATCAGTCCCGAGGCTGCTGAAGAGTCCAAACGCCGCTCGCAGCTTGGAACGATGACCAATGAATTCAACTTTGCTCTCCGTGATGGCACCATTCATAACAATCCTAGCCCGCCTGACGCCACATACTTCTCACCGGTGACACCCAGCGGACTCGATACTCCCAATGGCCAATCATTCCCATTTCTTGCGCGGCCTCACACTCCGGTCAGGGATGATTCGTCGAGCGTGCCGCAAACCCCATTGTCCACCGAGAAGGTCATGGATGAGAAAAAGAAGGATCAGCCACAAGAGCTCACACCGTTCTTCACCGATCCGACTGGGCTGTACTACAAGACCTTCGAGAAGAAGCTCGAAACTCTCAATGGCAAGAATTCTGAGGGATTGCTGTGCATCGAGGAGTATCTTGAGAAGTCCGAAAAACAGTGGTTCCACCGACTGCACGAGGCAAAGATGAGTCGGAACAATACTCCGAGTGCATCTCGGGTTGCAACGCCCGCTGGATCCATATATGAAGGCGTCGACACGGACGAGTCCCTTGCGCAATTCTTGCTTCCCGATAACTACCAAGCACCAACTGGCCTCCGCCGCCTGCTGGTGTACAAGCTTGGCGACTGGCCAGTGTATACTCTACTGCTTGCTCTCGGCCAGATTCTCGCTGCCAACTCATACCAGATCACGCTGATAAGTGGACAAGTCGGACAGACTGCTGGCCAGCTTTATGCCATCGCTTGCATCTATCTCGGAACGACGCTGATCTGGTGGTACCTCTTCCGGCGTCTTGCGGCGTACTGGGTCATGAGTCTGCCGTGGGCGTTCTATGGGCTCGCGTTCTGGCTTCTCGCCTTCGCGCCATATGGTTCGTCAACGCTCTCGCGTGGATGGGTGCAGAATGTCGCCACAGGGTTCTATGCCGCAGCCTCATCGTCCGGATCTCTCTTCTTCGCTCAGAATTTCGGTTCGCTGGGCTCGGCGCCAGTGAAGGACTGGGCGTTCAGGGCATGTGCAATCCAAGGAACGCAGCAGCTGTATGTGGTCGGTCTCTGGGCTTGGGGCAACAAGCTCAGCACCATGAACTCCAACGGCAGCTCTACCTCGCTGGGCTGGAAGATGACAGCAATTGGCATACCCATTGCGCTCTTCCTCTGGGCCGTTGGTCTGGTGCTGTTCTTCGGCTTGCCTGACTTCTACCGACAAAAGCCGGGCGCTGTGCCAGACTTCTATTCATCGATATTCCGCAGGAAGATCATCGTTTGGTTCTTGGTCGCGGTGTTCGTCCAGAACATCTTCCTTTCCGCTCCGTTCGGTCGCAACTGGTCCTACCTTTGGAGTTCGAAACATGCTCCTGGATGGTCGATCTTCCTATTGATCATCCTCTTCTTCGTCGTCGTCTGGGCAGGTGTGCTTTTCTTCTTTGGCCATCTCTCCACAACGCACAGCTGGATCATCCCGATCTTTGCCATCGGTCTCGGCGCGCCCAGATGGTGCCAGATTCTGTGGTCATGCTCGAATATCGGCCAATACCTCCCGTGGGCTGGCGGACCTGTCGCTTCTGCAATCTTGGGCAGGATGCTCTGGTGCTGGCTCGGCGTTCTGGACTCCATTCAAGGTAAGACTAAACTTTGCATTCGAAGAGAAACAAGCGCTGACTTTGACACAGGTATTGGGTTCGGCATGATCCTTCTTCAAACAATGGTCCGATTCCACTGCTCGTTTGTCTTGATGGCAGGGCAATGCATTGGTGCCATCGCGACCATCATTGCCAGAGCAGACGGCCTCAACAGCACAGGGCCAGGGCCCACCTTTCCTAATTTCGCAGGCGGCTGGTCCGATGGTCTCTCGCAACCCTGGTTCTGGATATGTTTGCTTTTTCAACTCGGCATTTGCGTTGGCTTCTTCACATTCTTCCGCAAGGAGCAATTGACTAAGCCATGATTCCACGCGGTACAACCAAGAAACTGGACTCATTCTCGCTGTACAGGCTACGGGGAAAGCATTGGTGGTAGGAGGGGGAAGTACTCAACGATCTTAATGATCTCATGGCGTTCTGACATGTGTGTTTGTATGCGGAATTTGTGGAAAGCAGTGCAAGCGTAATAGCGTCGTTGTTCGTTCTTGAAATGACGAGAAAACCATGGCAGAGACAGAGACAGATCAGTGCAGCGTTCTGCATATACCCATCGCAGCGAATATAGAGACTACATAGACTTAGTAGAGATGAGAGACTCGAAGTGCTCGGCTCTCAAATGCATTTATTGCCAGGAATGGATTCGCTTGACGCTCTACGTACCCGCTGCTGCTGCCAGTTTCACGTGACCATCTTCGAATCGCGGGCGGACTTCACGCTGCCACAACAGAAGCCATAGTTATTATTATTGTACAGCTGTACGGAGACGACAGCAGGCATAACACACATGACCCTTGTGGAGAGAAGAGCAGGGAGGCCCAAACTCAATCGCAAGTGCTGAAACTTTAATTATTCCCACCGCCATTGACACTCTCCCACAGCTTCACCAACGTTTCTTGAACAAGACCAACATAGAACGAAAATGGAAGTACCACCCAGCCCAAATCACGAGAAAAAGTCAGTCTTTACAGTCCTCGTAACAGGCGCAAACAGGTAAATAACATCATTCCTCCAAAAAACAAAAAGTCGTAAAAAAGTAAAAAAAAAATTAACATCCCATCGCCAGCGGTCTCGGCTTCGCCCTCTGCTGCCGCCTCATGGACGAATTCCTCTCATCATCAACAAGACCGCAATCCCAAACCCTACACCTCCTCTTCTCGACCCGCGACCCCAAAAAACGTTCCTCCACCCTCGCCCTCCTCACCGCACATCTCCACAAGACATCACCACCCCACGAATCTTCTCGAATCAACCTCGAAGGCGTCCTCCTAGATCTCCTCGACCTCTCCACGGTCAAAACCCTAGCTTCCCACCTCCTGCACCGAAACCTGGTTCTCGACGCCGTAGTCTGGAACGCGGGGATCGCAGGCTGGAAAGGTTTGAACTGGGGAACTGCGGTGTGGGAAGTGTGTACGAATCTCGTACGAGCGACGACATATCCTCGCTACATGGTTTGCGACATCGGATTGAAAGCAGAAAAAAGTTCTGGACTAGGGCAAGTTTTCCTCGCGAATGTTTTCGGCCATTACATGCTTACGCACTGGCTTGCTCCGCTGTTCCACGCCTCGACGCGCATTCTGTGGACAAGCAGTATTTCCGCCTCGGCCGAGACGTTTTCGCTGGCCGATCTGCAGGGTTTGAGGGCGGAGATGGCGTATGAGAGTTCGAAGCGGGTGACGGATTTTTTGGTTTTGACGTCGGAGCTCGCGTCGACGAGACGGTATGTTGAGAGGTTTTTGCCGGGGCAGCGGGGCGGTTCGAGGCCGAAGATGTTCGTGGTGCATCCGGGAGTGTGTGGGACGGCGATTGCGGGGTTGAATTGGTTTGTTGGGTTGTTTATGATTGCGGCGTTTTATCTTGCTCGATGGCTTGGGTCGCCTTGGCATCCTGTGGAGCCGTATAAAGGCGCGGTGAGTGCGGCGTTTGCGGTGCTTTCGACGCAGATTCCGGAGATGGAGGAGAGGGACGGGAAGGGGAAATGGGGATCTTCGACGGGTGTTTTTGGCGATGAACGCGTGGCGAGGACGGAGGTGGATGGATGGGGGTATTGTGGGCAGGTTGGGAAAGTGCCCAAGGGAAGTGTGACTACTGGGTTGTATCGAGGGAGGAAAGACCTTACCAAGGAGGATCGAGAGGAGTTTGAGGTTATTGGGAGACAGGTTTGGAGTCAGATGGAGGAGCTGAGAATTGAGTGGGAGAGAAGGCTGGGGCCAGTGTCACAGGAAAGCTCGGTAGATTTGTGATCCGTTAAAAGCTGTGAGATTACTGTAGTCGGTATCGCTACAAGTATGCATTCAATCATCATCTTCATCTCGTATGTTTATCATCACTATTATTTTATGCAGCGACAATTCTTCCATCCCGGCAAGCAGTCCCCTCTGCCAGATGAATTGGCCACAATTGCAAAGACCGAACTCTTTCTCGCCGTTGCAGACAATGCCGCCATTCATCGAGCAAGACGCTCGGCCGAGAGGAGGCGGATCCAGAGCTTCTACGCATGTAAACTCTCAATACGAGTCCTCTTTTATACGTCCCCTGTGGCATTCATGGCAAGTGGTACACCATTGGTGAGGGTGCCGTACGGCACGGCAGCGTACTTGCCGTTACAGCTGTAGTCGTACTGCGCCTCTTGAAGCTTGGTCGACTGCACCTCGAAGAAAGCGGTAAGCTCACACCATCCATCGTCTCGGTCGCCGCATTGGTGGAAGCTCTTGCCCAGAGGGATTGTTCGCTGGTTCAGGATGAAGTGGATGTATCTCGTAAGGCCACCCTGCTCATATTTGTTGCCGTTCTTGCGGTTGCCGCTAAGTGGCTGTGGTGTCTCAATGATCTCCATGTCCAACCTAGCACCAAACGGCTCCATATGAGACACGATCACAGACCGGTTTCTTTGGAGCTTGTCGGCAGGAAGGAGAGGTGCGAACTGAGTCAGACCGAAGGCGGTGAGGATACCTGCAATGTTCGTGTCGTGGCTGAAGTCGAAGTTCAGGGTCTGGTCGAGAGGGAAGGTCGCAGTGTTGTTGTCGAGCGTCACGTTGATCTGGGCAGTTGGCTGCGTAATGAGGTGATGTTGCAGACGAGCCATAATTTCGACGACGTAGCCGATGCCAACAGCTCGACCAGTGGGACTTTGAAACATGTTGTTGCCAGCAAAGTTGATATCCACGGAGTACTCATAGCCTTCCCACTCTTCATATGTGAACAGTCCACAGAAAGCAGAGTAGCCGAGAGCAACAGTCTCGTAGGCACAAAGCGATTGAGCGTTGTAGGTATCAGTGATAGACCAGTTGAATGCAGGTCCGTAGGAGTTCAATCGTGCTGTAGCATTCTTCAGATAGATGCTGGCCCACTCCTTGGTGGCATTGTTACCACCTTGATTGACATATGTGTTGGAATTGTTGCAGTTTTGGTATCCTGCGAGAGTGTTGTTGAAGATACCAGTAGAATTCTCACGTGCGAGGACCAGGGTTGCGTTCTGCGTCCAGTCAAGTCCGAAGAAACCGGCAAGAAAGTACTCAGCACTCTTCAGCATGCGGTCCTGAGTTGTCGATCGAGCAACGATCTTTGAGCCATTGTTCGGGTAGAGATGACCATACATGATCTGGTGGAGCGTTCCAGAGTCGAACAGCTCCTGCTTGCCAACAGGCGTCAGAATCTCGGCTCCCAGCTTGTTCGTGTAGGTGTTCAAGAATGAAAGAGGTCCTGTGAAGTTGACATTTCCGAGCACACCTGTGGTGTAGTTGAGAATCTTGGTCACCAAGACCGTAGCTCCAGCTCCTGTTGTTGGGTATCGAGCGCCATGTCGGGACAACATGTTCAGCTGCACGATCGATGCATTCTGTGGCAATGAGTATTCGTCTACACCAAAACCGACTGGGTTCGGAAAGTAATGGCTGAGCTGGCCGTGCATCTGGAAAATGTTTCCATTGTCTGTGTTTCCCATGATAGGAACCTGCGTCTCGAGTGGAGAGTTCGGGATGTACGGCTGAATACTAGATCAGTCTCGCTCTCGCTGGGATTGTTTTGTTCTTCAATGCTCACCACGCCGGGAAACGGAGCTGGATTAATCTGTGCCAGAAAGGCAGCAGCACCAGTGGGAGTCGGACCTGTTCTTTGATCAGCAATGGTGCTCCAGAACATGTCAGGTCGATGGCAGATGTATACCAGGAAGCAGCTCCGGCTTGGTAACATAGTAGTCCGGAACATCATCGCTGGTGCTCGAGGTGTAAGACTGAGCATTCGCCGGGTGCCCAAGGAATGCCGCCGCCGCAGCATACAAATAGCTCTTGTACATGTTGACAAACTGCAGCACAACAATGACGAACAGCGAGAGCTGCACAAAGAACAAGAGCCGGGACCAGAGTCTCTCAAATTTCCCAGAATTCCCAGCTCCAGGAGTACTCGAGCATGCTGGAAGCTTTAAAGACATGGGTTCCCTAGTAGAAGGATCTCGTTCTCCGTCATCGTCGCATCTCAGAACTGCAGGTCCGCGCTTCCCACTGCTCCAACGTGGCATGGAAGCGAGCAGAGAACGTGGTGCTCCCAGGCCAGAACAGGCAGCTAAGCTCAGCTAAGCGTGGTGCGATGCGACGACGCCGTCTTCGAAGAGCTTACTTTCGAGCGTTGGTGGGGTGATGTCGGCCTCGGCGTTCACCGGTATCGCGTCCAGGAACACCGAACCACGAGTCAATCGCGCACGTGCCGAAGGATATCTACTATCTATATAATTATAATACCTCAAGACGCCCGGCCGGTGTCAGCCTTAATCACTTGTCAGACGAGAGGAAATGCCGCATAGAGACTGCCATTCTTGTTCGGGTAACCCATCTTGTCCATGTCTTCGACACACACATACAATGCGCTCGCTAAGATTACAATCGTGTCTAGTATTACAGTAACAGTCATCATTGAAGCGTTCGTAAATTCGTCAACCCGTGTCGCTCGCTCCTTCCAGCAGAATCACGGTCCTCTTTCAAAATCGTTAGCCATGTCGCTTGCCAAAACACAGCGAAAGAAGATCCCGAAAGAAAAACAGAAAGTAAAGTTTTCATTGCCGCCACGGTCGCCGCGTAGCGACAGCATCCCTAAGACTGCCCCTGCGCTTCGGAGGTGCGCCTCGATTCGAAGCTTCAGGTGTGCCGGCTGGCTGATTCTTGACGCTGCTGCTGCGCTTGGTAAAGAACGTACGCTTCTCCGTCGCCATGCCCGCAGCTGAAGCTGGCCGCTCTGTAGCAGGCTCTGTTTTCGTCCTGACTACCGCGCTCGGCCGATGCTTATCTTGGCTGCTGGGCGGACAGCTAGATCCACTCATGATAGAGCTTCTCGTCGACGCACGGTCAGTGTGGCTAGTCTTCGGTCTCGCAGTGGCATTGTTGACATAGGCAGATGAAGGCGTCGAGGTGAGGGTCGGCAATGGTGGCTTGTCGCTGCCTTGGCTGCCAGAGAGCCGGCGAAGGAGATTTGGTATCTTCTTGCTCAAAGTTTTAGCAGGAGATGAGGAAGAGAGCCGTGAGGCTGTTCGAGGGCCTTCGGGAGAAAGGGCGCGACTGGACTGGTCATCAGCCTGCATGACTGTCCGATTGCCAGACGACCCAGAATGCTGTGACTGTGCCGAACGTGGGCTTGTTACTGTCTCTGCCGACGACCTGCCACCGCTCCCTACTATCTTGCTAATACTGCCGAAAATGGTTGGACTAGTCTCTACGCGGCTTAGTCGAGGTTTCGATGGGCTGCTCACAGGCTCCTCGCTGGAACTTCGATGGCGAGCTCGCGTTGCCAAGCGCTGAGTGGGAGAGCGCTCGTTCATGTTGAACATTAAATCAGCTGGTGGCTGTCCATGTTGCTGAAACCTGCTAGGCGTGCCCATGAGAAGTGACTTGCCATCTGGATAGCCGTCATAGTCCAGTCCGAAATCCTTGATAGTGCCAGTATCCGCATCGTGCCTAGTGTACTCTTCATCAGAGCTGTCATTGTCTTGTGAGCCATCGACATTGGCGCTGCGATAGTGTAAGTTGCTTGCATATGCGGTCTTGAGTTCGACCGAAGATCTCATCTGCCTTGGAGCTGTTCTGTCTCCTACTTCAAGCGCATTGAAGCCCTCAACCACAGCTGGAGTAGAGTCCAAAAGGCTTTTCTCTTCGACAATGCTGGATCTTGATTCACGAAGCATGCGCGTGCTCGCACTGTCTGGCGTTGGCGGAAGGAGATCTCCAAAGATCGGACCTGCTATGCTTGTTGGGCGCTGTTGCTTCGATCGAGGTTGGCGGCGCAGTTGGGGCTGTTGCTTCAGCTCCACAGCCGCACCGAGAGCACCCTGAGTGGCTGCCGACAGGGCATCATTCAGTGACTGATAGTGGATTTGCTGATCCTCGTGTCGAAGGTGGTTCACCTTCGATGGTGTTGATTCGGCTTCATCACGCTCCTCAATCCATCTGCTCACCCGTTTGATGCTGTCTTGCCTGATATGCGATTGTGACCCAATGGAAGCAGTACGAACATCGTCGTCCTCGCCTTCCCAGGCATAGCGATCGGGGCTGATGACGTCTTTGGGACTGTAGATGGATGGAAAGCTACTTTCGCTCAGGACACTGAGTCGTGGAGAGTTCGGCACATCCTCCCCGTCCTCCTCGGTCCGGGCCTCTTGGCGGGACAGTAGCGAGTGGAAGCTCTTAACAGGATGCAAGGATCGCGCATTCTCCATGTAGACGGTTCTCAAGGCATTTGTGCTAGGCTTCTTGGAACTCAAGATCATCGGCTCCCTCCTAGGCTTAGCCGGCGTCTGACCATTCTCAAGACCTTGCAATTTCTCCGATGCAGCAGCAGCAGCTTGCTTCGTTGGCGGCTTGGGACCAGCTTCAGAATTCTTGTTTGCAAGCGATATGGCCGGCGGTGATGATGGCAGGTCCAGGTCATGCGTTTCGGTGCCAGCATATCCGGAATCCGCGTTCGCAGTCGAGGGCCTCGTATGACTATTACGCTCCTCCATATCATTCACCTGCTCCTCCAAATCGCAGATAATGTCCATTGCTTCCTCCACCGCTTTGTCACGCTTCTCAAGCTCCTGCACCAGCTCAGAATTGATCCTCAACAACTCCTTATGCTCTTCCTCTAAGACCACAGCACGCTCGATTTGTTCCTTCATAGAGTCTAGCTGTTGCTGCAGCTTGGTTGTTTGCTCCCTTCTGTGGTCCAACTCGAGCTTCAGCGCGAAGTTTGCCTTGTTCAGGCGGTCGAATTGGTCGTCCATGTCCCGGACACCAGGTGCGCGACGTCGCCTATCGCTACTCTGACCACTGGCATCTGAAGCTCGCATGCTCGCGACAAGTGGTGAACTGTCGGCCATTCTAGTATGGCGGCTGGCTTCAGCCTCATCTAGAAAGATATCGTCATCTCGGCCGCGTCTGAGACCAATGTCGGTGTGTCGCGCGCGTTTGGGGCGAATGTTCCGGGCCCTCCTTTCCTGGAGACGTTCCTGCAGCAATTGCGACGTGGGTAAGACAGTGTGGCCGCGCTCACCGAGCGGGCTCCGCTCAAGATGGTCTTTGTATGTCGACATGGGTGGTGGATGGACTGGAGCAGGTGCAGTCCAACTGGAGGGAACTCAGTCCAACATGGCGCCGCCCACGGTGGGTGTATAGCTGAATGGGATTTGGGCGATGGTGACGATATGGTGGATATGCGGTGATTGGCGCCCAAAGGTGGCCGCGGTCACAGCTATGCGACCTTTGCGATAGGTAGTGATTGGTGAGTATGGTAGGGTTTCAGATGCTGTGCAGTCTTTCGTCACGTCCCTGGACTGTTTCACTTGGTGCTGGCCGCAGTGCTGTGGAAGGTGGTGCGAGATGCGGTCGCGTACGCTTGTACAAGCGGATGGTAGAGCAGAGCAGGTGGTCAGGAGAATGCAATGCTCTCCAGCACACGACTGCCCAGTGCCATCCCCCAGTTACCACAAAGAAGGCACAGCAGGAGCACAACACACGTCGGCCAATCCAATCATGGCGCGCTGTTTGCCGAGGCGCTAGACAGCGCTAGACTGACCCAGCAACAGGGATACCCGTTCCCCGGCTCCGGTGGAAGTCTGCTCGTGGCTGCCGAAGAGTGAGCCGCTGCAAAAATTCTCGCCTCGTTATTTTTAATATTACATGTATTTCGATGTTCCAACTGCCTTCTGTGCCTTCCGTTCATGGTTGGCACTTGCTCGACTCCTCCTGACCGCGGACGGCCTGAACAGCAGACCATCTAGAACTATTTCTCACTTTTTCTTGGCCTCGCAGAAGCGTGCAGGAAGCAACGCAATTCTACAGCTTATGCATGGTGATGGACGTGGACCTGCGAGAGCCCCTCGATCATGCATCTTTCGGACGCACATCTACCACGGCGGGGGGAACGAGCTCGTGGGCGTCGACATGAACGACGACCGAACATTCATACTGTCAATACAAACGCATGTCAGAATTCTGAAGCTGCGGTCTACCGCTATCTACTGTCTTGGAAACTATGATCTATCACGCTTCTCGAGCCTCTCTTTGTCTGTCCCTTGTCCCTTTACCCACTCACCACCCGCTCTCCTCCCCATAGCCCTCCTCAAAATCCATTCCTTCGCAGTCATCTCCTCACCACTCTCGACCTGCGGAGTCTCCCTCCTTTTCTGATCGATCATCTCACTCCCCTCCAGCACCTTCAAAACAACCTCATCCGCAGGCCGACTAAAGTACACAAGACTATACCTCGTCTCATTCTGCTGTTCCCCAGGCGGATTCACAACCCTATGCACATTACTCCTCAAAATCCCCGCGGTAAACTTGACCATCGCATCGCCCAAATTCACAACACAATGTCCCTTCAAAGGCTTCACATACGCCCACTCCTCCGTATCCGGACGCAAGACCTGTAACCCTCCAAGTCGATTAAACAGCACAGTCACCGATCCAAAATCCGTATGTTCCCCCAACGCAGCTCTTCGATCATGAACCTCTTGCGGAGCACTCTTCACCCACCTCACCTGATCCCCACTGACCGCCTCCAAACGATGTAAATCCCTCAACCCCCCTCCAGCCAAACCCAACCCCTTCTCCAACTTCCCCAAAATCACAGTAACAACAGCATGACTCTGCACCATAAACCCCCCAATCTTTCCCCGATTCCCCTCCTTCCTCAGCACGTCCGGATTCCTCAACCTCTCGGAAATCCCCAAAATATCATCTTTCGAAACATTCCAAAACTCATTCCTATCCCTCGTACCTTTGTCATCCATCACTCCTTTCCCATATCCCTTATACCCAAAATAACTCCTCTCACCCATCATCATCATCATCATATCATATTGACATTTTTCTTCGACTGCGAGATCGAACAATTCCTCGGCGAGATCAAAGACTTCGTTGGCGGAATGGAGCAGGGAGTCGCCCGAGATTCGGGGAATTTTGGAGTTTCCGCCTCGACAGTCGAGATAGAAGAATCCTAGGTCGCAGCACGCGCGCCAGAGTTTCTCTTCTTCTTCCATGGGATCGTTGGAGAGGAGTTTTGCGAGGGAGATGCGGACGAGGGGAACTGTGGGGACATCGGATGGGAAGGGAGGAAGGTGGGAGAAGATTAGGTCATGGTCTTCGTCTTCTGGAGAAGTAATCGAGTCCATGATTTATGTGGGTTTGATGGCTATTGAGAACGAAGGAGATGGTGCTGTTAGTCGTTGGTTTGCTGTACTGTGGAGGTTATCTATACTCGACCGGAATAAGATTCGATTCAAGAGACCAACAATTGCTTCGAGTGAGACACCGAGGGGACACAAGGAAGAGACTTACATCCATTGACGCAATATACCTACAACGTTCGGCACGTCTTCCGACAATGCTATGGTCGACGACTTGCTGATGAGTGCCTTACCCCGCAAGGTCTAGAGGACTGCAGGTGTTAATCGATGCCGCGAGCCGACGTCAGCAGTGCGGACAGTAGACATGAGTCGTTTCAAGGATAGGGAAGGAATGTGAGCATGTACCATCATTACATTCGATGCAACTTCTGCATACTATGCACAATCTGTTCATCCGTCCCAACTGTCTTTCCTATGCACAGCTTTCCTGACGCCGCACCCTCATAATCTTTTCATGAAAGCCATTCGAAATAGGTACAGCAAGAAGCAAGTCTCCTAATCGTGACTGACCATAGAATGGCTTTTACGCGTGCGACATTGCGCTATGCAACTCGTGTCCTTTCTCATACTGCAGAGAGTCGTCAGCAAGATCGTGGGCGAGTGAGGGCAGGACGCTACTCACATCTGCAAATTTACAAACGGCTGCCGTGGACAACCTTGTAGTCGACGGCGAGCTCACGGCCCTCATCGCTGATGACAAGCACACGAACGCTGCCACGACCATTGTTGAAAGCGTCGGTAAGACGCTGCAGCAGGCTGCTCTGGTCAAGGACTGGAAGACCTTGCTTGACGTCACCAGTCTCAGTCATGGCAACAACGCGGCCATCATCACGGATGTCCAAGACGCGGTACTGCTTGAAGACAGGACCGATCATGTTCTGGACAACGACAGAAGGGCTTGGGTTGCTGACAAAGGAGCTCTCCTCGTGGAGCTGCTTGGTGAAAAGGTCGACACCAAGGTAGCGATGCTGTCCAGTTTGAGCAGAAGTGGTGATGCGGATGACTTGGCACGGGCGGCCCTGGAGGATGAGCAGGTCGCCAATGCGGATGTGGTGGCATGGGATGGTGATGGTGTTTGGTGGGCCAGCGTAGCGGCGGCCACCTGCGTCGTCTCGTGGAGCAGACATGGTGATTTCGCGGTCCTTGACTACAACGTCTTCTTCACGCTCAACAACTGTGTCGTGATGGGAGTGGTGGCGGCGGTCGTGGCTCTCAAAGGGGTGCAGAATTCGGTCAGCAGCGCGGCGGACTCCGTGACGGAATGAGTGGTAGTGGCCGTCCTCGTCGTAATATCCCATATCACGCTTGTGACGACGTGCTGGTTCTTCGACAGTCACACGCTCTTCGACTTTCTCGTTGTCGAAGTGCACTGGCTGACGCTCGGGGAAGCCTGCGGCCGAGTACTCGCGTGGGTGGGTGCTCTTGTCTTGCCAAACACGAGAAGCTCTGTACTCCTCGGTGAATGGGGTTGTTCGGTCACGAAACTCGCGCTCGGCAATGTCGATGCGGGAGTCTAAATCGATCTGAGTTGCTGGAGTGTGACGGGTTGGGTACTCGCGGTCGTAGACGCGGTCCTGGACGTCGATCTGAGCGTCGCTGTAACGCTGGTATGGCTCACGGTAGCTTCAACGGATAAGATGTTAGTGAGCTGTGTCGATGAAGTGGTGATGGCAGCTCGCAGAGCTGTGATGGACAAGAGGGAAGGTGCGGTGAGAAGTGATGGTGTTTGTTGCTTGGACGACAACACAACACACTAAAGGAGCTAGGGCCATAGCGTGTCTGCCAAGGGCCACTCAGGGGCAGAGTTGTTCGTGTTTGTGCATGGGTCTGAGTGGATCCAGAACGGCCTTGGGCGCTGGGATCTCAACCAGGAGCCTCAATGCGGTAAACAGTGAGGCTTGCGAGGGAGCGAGAATGGCAGCAGCAGAAGAAAAGAGCAAACTTACTGGTGGCGGTCAATGTCAACCTCTACACGAGAATCGACAGCCTCTGCGTGACGGCCTGGTCCGGTGTATTGGCGGTCTTCAGTGATGCGAATGTCCTCGCGGTCACGTCGGTCACGTCTATCGCCTCTGCGGTAGCGGTCTTCTTCAGTGATGCGGATGTCCTCGCGGTAGCGGTCGTCTCGACGGGAAGGGCGGGCTTGGGAAGTGTAGCGGTCTTGTCGATCTTCCCGTCCAGCGCCTTGCAGTCCGACTGTTACACGCTCGTCGGTCTCGACTTCTGTGGTCTCAGAAGTCTGCTCGTTTTTGTAGGTAGACGGAAAGACGCTGAACGGGACTCTGCGGGTGAGTTTAGTGATGGACTTTGATTCAGGGCGCGTCAATTGATGGACTCACGGTACTCTCGCGTCGTAATCCAGGTTGGCAGCGGTGCTCGAACTTGAGGCTCTTCCGACTCTGAGAGATGGAAGACTACAAGCTGAGCCGTGTCGGGGGGGCGTCAATGACTTGACTACGCGTAAGAGCTGCAGGAAGCCAGCGTGTGGACAGCAGCGAGCTCTTGTACGTGGGATTGAATTGTGATGCAGGAGTGAGACGAGGCGAGGCGAGGATGGAGCGTGATGAGGAGGAGCAAGTGTGCAGTTATTGGCGCGGTTTCCCTTAGCTTCACCAAACAAACGTTGCTGGGGAAGCCGCCCGACCTGGCCGACCACTGACCACTGACCACTGACCAGGACAACCGCCATCCCAGCAGTGGGCCAGCACCACTACTGTACCAGCCTCGGCAATAATTACATGGCTTCGTGTGTAGCTTCAATTGGCCGGCGATTATTAAGTCTCACATGCATCACGCTCGTTTCGCTTCGTTTCGCCATCAAAACATACAACTGCCCAAATCGCGCACTCCCCCTGTAGCCACATCCAGCCAGGGAACACGACTCTGACGCGCTACTCAAACTTAAGCGAGCATCATACTACTGAGTTGACCATTGTACACGGAAGCCGAAATGGCATATCATCTATGTGTGAGTACACAGAGGGTCATCATGCGTGAGCTGCCATAATGTGTACCCGCTTTTCGTGAAAACAAAGAAACGGAGGCAGGGAGCAGGTACTTCCCTGGCAAGGTAGGAGGTACGACAAGCTGTGCCTGAGAATCCCGAAAGAAGATCCACCAGCGTCGACTTCTCTCGGCACCACATCATGACCTTATTCAAGCGCAACAAAGACAAACACAACAAGAAAGATGTTGAAGAGAAGAAGGATGCCAAGACCTCGATGACCGACAAGGTCACAACCTTCATGAAGCCATACCTCAAGCAGGCTCAATCGTGGACCGCCAAAGAGGCAAGTGATGCCAAACTTCAACTGCAAAAGGCTGCAGGACTTGGCAGCCGGCCAGATGTGATTCCTAATGGCGAAGCGCTTGTCAGCGGCGAGCCTCGGACCGTAGAGCTGGGCTGGGTGAGTGATTCGAGTCTCTCGTGCATTCCGTGCTCTTGCTAATGAATCGAAGCATCCCGTAGCCGGTGCGACAGGGAAATGGTTCGCTGAGAAGACCATTATTGGCAAGCAGATCACCGAGAAAATCGGCAAATACCCTGACCCGACACAGCATTGGGCAGTAATTGTCGGTGATTATGTGCATCAGCTTTGGATGGTATGGCAGACAAGCCTTCGTACAATGGCAACCCCAGAGATCAAGACGCTAATGGTGCTCGTGGCAGGATGAGAATCTTGATATCATTTACATCAATGAGAAGCTGAAGCGAGAAGACTGGCATATATTCGAAGTGGGCAAGACACGCTTTAATGATCAAGCGCTACGCGAGGCAAGCCGTATGACTATCCACAACATGTAAGTCACTTCGTATGTGTTCGCAAACGGATCTTTTGAGTCTCTAACGAATGTAGGCGCGAGAAACGTCCGGCATACAATCTCATCAGCAATAATTGCCAAAACTTCGCGACCGAGCTGCTCAAAGCTATCCAAGTCGGCGCTCATCGGGAATTTGGCACAAGCTTCGCCATCTACCAGCGTGCTACCGGCAAGGGCGCTATCATGGACTTGTTCGCCGACAAGCCTGAGCAGAATTCGCCTGAGCTGAAGGGTGACGAGGATGAGATGCCGTCACCCAAACGACAGGATACTGTGAGCTTTGCAGAACAAGTCATGCATGATAACACAACGCAGCTTGATCATGATGGTGATCCGCGGCCGTGACTGAAGATCCAGTCCGGACGCTTTCCCACGCCTGTATGCGAAGTTCTACAGCGGACCGGTGCCGCTCTGAGTGAAGAGGGACACCACAAGTTGAGCTTTCACGTTTCATCGAGCGAACCAAGCTTTCGCACTGAATAGAGAGTGTGTGTTATGGTAGGTGACTGTGAGATAGAAAGCATTTAGGACGGGGAAAACACTTATTTCCAATTGTGGCAAGCAATTTTAGGGTAATGGTTACAATATTATGTGTACATGTATAGCGATTTAGAGTTTGAGACGGTCCCGCTGTTCCTGCATCAACATTGACCTCGATTGCTTCATTGATCCTATATTCTTCACACTTCTCCCTCTTCTCAACCTGGACACGACATATCATGGCTTCTCCTCGTACAGTCATTGTGACTGGCGCGGTAAGGATACTACGCAGCTCAAGTCGTAGACAAGTTTTCATGGCTATTCTAATTCTTCCACCAGAATCGCGGTATTGGACGCGCTATTTGTGAATTGATTCTGTCACGAAAAGACACCGGGCCTTTGACATTATTCGCAACTTCACGGAAAGGTGAAAACCTTGCATTTGATAGCCAAAATACTGACTTCAAAGTCGTCTATCCAAAGCTGGACATTTCAAGTCGAGACAGTATAGACGCCTTCAAAGACGTCATCAAATCCCATACCGACACCGTCGATGTCTTGATCAACAACGGAGCCATCAATGTCGATCCACAATACAACTTGGAAAATGCCAAAAAGACATTAGATGTCAACTACATGGGCACATTGCAGGTTCGTTGTTGTTTCTTGCTTCCGCTCTCGCGTTGCCACAAGCCGAAGTTCGATACTGACATTTGCAGATGTGTCAAACCTTCCTCCCGCATCTTTCGAAGACAGGTCGAATAGTCAATCTGGCATCCATCGCGTCGAATCTAAAGATCTACAGCCCCGAAATCCAAGCTCGCTTCCGAGAAGCCAAAACTTTGGATGATCTCGAAAAATTGGCACAGGACTATCTAGTACGTCTTTCCACCCTTCTACATCATCTGCTTCAAAGACGCAAATGTGGATTCTCCAACAACAAATCACGAAACTAACACGTTGTCAATCAAAGACCGCGGTCCGAGATGGAACCGAAGAATCATCCGGCTTTGGGGCGACAGGAAGATCATACTCCGTGAGCAAAGCACTCGTCCGAGCATTCACTAAGATCCTCTCACGGGAGCACCAGCAAGCAAACCACCTCATAAACTGCTGTTGTCCCGGCTGGGTATCAACAGATATGGGCGTAATCGTCGGAAGCAGGCCTCCTAAGACTCCCGAACAAGGCGCCATGATCCCGGTCCATCTCGCGTTCGATGACATTGGCGGAGTCACAGGAGAGTATTTTGCTAATGACAGTATTCGATCGAAAGGGTTGGGAGAAGTGCAGGACTTTTAAAGAAGAGGATTTCTCATCATCATCGTTGTGCTGCTTCGGCGGGTCTCTCGCTCTTGTTGGCCCGAGATGAGACTCATTTCAAATTTCATGAAGCGAAATTTCTTTTTCTCGTACTGTAGCACTAGTAGAGAAATATGTACAAGCACTGACTTCTACTTCCGCATAATGAGCGCGGGTATGCATTCGGAATAGTTAACTAGTCAAGCAGGCATGATGAGCACGAGAACATGGAAGAAATGTAGTTCTACAGATAATAAAAAAGTACAGAAAAGTCCGCTTCGAACGTGTACAAATAATATATATATATATATATGATAAAAGCTGATGAAACAACATCTCCTCCCAGCCACCAACATTTTCCATTTCCATTTCCCATTCCCTTCCAAGGTACCCTAGCACATCTTCACAACCCATGTCGACAGCACGTGCAAACAACGCGACGCACAGGACAGCAAGATCACCAACCACACACACCCTTCAACTCACTAGTTGCCGTGCAAAGACCGCACCTACAACCCTTCACCTCAACACCAACCCCTATTTCGTCACAGGCCCTCACACGCATGATATTGATTTTCGAGTAGTCGTTTCGCGGGACTTCGGGAGTTGCGTACTAGATAGAATAGTTAGACGTCAGCAGCGATGATGTATCAGGTCATCGTCGTCTAGGTAATGGCCGAAGAAGACACAGTCCGTCCGTCCGTCCGGCCACCGAATAAGCAAATGATCCGGTTAGAGAGTAAGCAGCAAGTATGTCCTATTGTTGTGTTTTCAATATTGTGTGCAGTTTCTTTTTTTTTTCCAGTCCTGTCTTCTCATTACAAACAACTCAAAAACTCCTTCCTCACCACCGAACCCGACTAACGCTTCCGCTAGGAACGACGACTTATTTGCTGCACAAGTGTACTGTACAGGATGCCGATGGACCACATACAGAGATACGAAATGCTCGCGATAAGCATGTCCCTCCTATCCACAATTCCTCAACAACGATGATAACTTCTTCTTCGGCACCAAGGAGACGTTCGCACACTTCTTTTCAAAGATCGTCCACATCACAATGATCCCAACTCTCCAAGCTGAGATCTTTCGCTGCCTCTTGCTAGAACGGCACACCCTTCAACGGCGTGGAATCTGGAGTAGTCTTCAGCCATTCGACTATCCGACCGCTGTTTTGACCATCCTCCTAGAAGATCATGCTCTTCACGGCGTCTCTTGATCGATGTCCACGTCTGGGATTCATTGGCGGTGTCTTGGGTCTTGATCCAGGTTCGGCTTCAGCAAGAGGTGGCATTGGTGGGAAGGATCCTCCTTGCTTCACAGGACTGTTTGGGACACTTCTGCTTCCAGTCACTGGCTTTCGATCACTGGGCTTTCTCTCAGGGCGTGGCGGCTTGGTAAAGTCTCTAACCTCCACGCCAGCCGCTGCCGAAGAAGCCGCTTGCACTTGAGGTGGCACACCTTCGACACGCTCTCTAGCCAGGACGAGATCCGTCCAGCTAGCTGCCTTCTTCCCTGGATCTGCTTTGCCGAGGACCTTGGACAAGACATTCATCCATTCATCCTTTTCCGCTCGTGAGTCGGCATAGAAGTCGATCGTCTCACCGTTCGCGAACCGGATCCGGAAACCTTCTTCAACGTACTGATACCCTTCATCTTCCTCGGCGAAAGCCGACTTCCTACGACCTCCTTTGCTGCTTGGGTTGGCCGACTTCGGGTCCGCAACTAGAGTATTCTTGTCATCAACCAGCCTGGTGGCTTTGCTAAGATTGATGACAGCACGCTTCTGCTGCGTGTGCTCGTGGTACGCTGTTAGCCTCGGGCCCTGGAGACGGAAGAACCGACGTCTCCAGTGCGTACAATCGCCACCCTGCTGAGACAGGTAGCTTTCGTGCACAACCTCCACGTGATCGCTGGCTCGGTTCATCTCCCGCATTGCGCTGCTCATGCTCTTCGGCATATGGTCATCCGTAGCACCAGCAGGCTTTGGCACGTAGAGCAGTTGCAGCTCGAGGAATCCGACAACGTAAGGTGGTCGCCGGACTGGACCAGCATTGCCACGCTTGGATCGAACGCTGTTCACAACAGCAGCGTCTCTCTCCTGGGCCCATTCATTGTAGCAAGGGACATCGACGGTGAGCTGTCGACCAAAACATTCCTTCTCATGAGCCTTGAGATTGACGTATGAACGAGCAAAAGACCCATCCACATCGTTCACGAGTTCGTGGAGATAGTCCCAGGCGGTTGGCTGTACTGAAGCTCGCTTTCGACGCTCTTGTTCTTGCAGCCTTCGCTCTTCAGCCTCAGCAGCCTCACGCTCCTGGCGTTCACGCTCAGCACGCTTCTTTGGACTGGCCAAGAAGCGGGAGAGGCTTGATGTCTTCTTGTGCTGCGCAGCTTTGTTTGGCGAAGGAGGCGTTGCCGGGACGTGCCGCTTTGGTGGTTCCGGAAGCTTCGTGGTGAGGGTAAGCTGGAACTCCAAATCATTAAGCACCACCAGTTCAAATTCTTGCCCAATGGGCGCATTCTTGCCAAGTTCCAGAGGACTCGTCGTCACGCAATGCAAGCCGTTGTCGAGCGTGAGCTGAAAGTATAGACGGTCGTTTCGTGGAATCGGCAGGTCAAGCTCCTTGACGCCAACTACCTTGACGAAAAGCCGGCCGCGCTCGACACCCTCGCCAACATCGTCTTCGAGACTGCTCGTGCCTGCTGCAAAGTCCTCATTCACAACACCAAGAGCACTGTGCTGACCAGGAAGCGGTGGTGCTGGTCCCAGGTTATGCTGTGCCGCTGATGCCTGTCTCTGGCTCTTGCGTCTGGCTTTGCCATTCCATGGCTCAGTCTTGAGGAACTGCTCAGCACTCGGCTTGCGAGGACTGCTTCCCGGTCGTCCACCGCGCGAGGTCGGTCGTGTTTCTGCTGTCGGGGACATTGGCATGTCGTTCGATTTCGCGGTACCATTGCTGTCGCCGGAGAAGTTGCGGTTAGTAGCCACAACGAGCTTCGTATTCTGGCGCATCAAGTAGCCCTTCTGTTTGCGAGGCGATACGTTAGCACCAGCGTCATGACGGTGAGCTGAATATGAGGATGTAGAGAGAAGTGAGCCCACCTTCTGGCTTTCAATGACACGCTCAAACTCGGACTCCAGACCAAGACCATCACCTGCAGCTTCAGCATTGAGAGCAGGAATCTCTAAATCGAGCTTCATCTCTCTCTTGGCCTCCTGACGACGCGCTGCTGTCTCTGGGCTGTGCTCGACTCCCGAGTCGGCCTTCGAATCGTCGCCCTCGGAAGATTGCTGCGATAGATCTTCTTCGACAGTTTCGGCCATCTCTGCTTGGTATGCCTGAGGGAATGGAGGGATCGGACGCTCGGCACTAACAAGTCGTCGCTGGTTCGCCATCGCGCGCAGGTCTGCCGGGGTTGCAGAAGGACGGGTCTGGAGCTGGCCATTTGTCTTGATCGTGGCTCGCCGCTCTGGAATCACTGGCTGTTCAGGCTCGGCCTCTGCTGGAGGTGGAAGCACTTCACTCAATGCGGAGACCTCGCTATCACAACGGATTACGGAGTCTGGCGTACCTGGCGGCGAGAATTCAGCACCATCGTATGTTGGTCGTGGCAAGTCATTGAACGAAGGCTTGACTTCGACAGCTGGCTCCAGCTTTGGTGGGTTAGCGACCATATCAAGCTGCTTGGCCTTGTCATCGACGGCAGCTGGCGGAGATGGAGTGATGTATTTTCCCATGCCAAAGTCGTAATCGTCCGACGCAAGATATGATGGAAGGCCCATGAAGTCTCCACTGGTCGACTTTTGCTTGGGCGGTACGGCTGCTGCTGTTGGCTTAGGCCGTGAGTAGTCCTTGACACTGAGGAGCTGCATGGCATCCTCAAGCCTCTCCTTTCCGGCGTCCAGCTCTGCAGATGGTTCCTCGTGCTCTGCTTGTAGAACGGTGCTCTCGGCCTCTGGCTCGACTGAGCTGTAGCGGCTTTCGGAGTCATCATGATCGCTCGCAGAGCTGACGTCGTGGCGGATGACCGATGACTGACGCTCATAATCGTCCATGCGCGAAGGTGAGCGAGTTCCGTCTCGGGCAGGCTCATCAATGGTCGGGATAGCATTCAGGTCCACACCATCGTCATCTGCTGATTCTACCTTGATCTCGACCTGCTCGCTGTCGGCACGATCATGAATGTACTCGCCAAGATATGCCTCACTGGTCTCGCGGCTGTTCTCTCGAGATGGGATTGGCTCGTCTGGATGCATTTTCGCGAGCTCTGCGTAAGATGGCCTCGCTGGACTATCACCGAGGTTGGATTCCTCCTCGTCATCCTGGAAGTCATGCTTGGAGTTTCTGACCTTTCGCAGAATACTCTCGCGGGAGATCTTGGGCGGAGAGTCGTCGTAGTCGGCCAAGTCTGCGATTACAGAGTTTTCCTCGACCTGGATCTCGTGCGCTGACATGTCCATCTTCTCACCAGTGTCCAGGTTTGTGATTGTCAGCTCAGCTTCAGAGTGTTTCGAAGACGGTCGCTCCTCAATCTTGCCATATTGTTGATGGCCCATGAGGTGCAGACGCTCTTCCATGGTCATAGAAGAATCACGCGTCATGTTCAGAATGTCCTCCTTGCTGCATGAGGCACGCTTTGGTGGGCTTGGCAAGTTTCGCTGTCCGCTAGAGGCACGTTCCGCCGCAAGGGCAGTGGCAGAGCCACGGCGACCTGCCATCAGTCCAGGCAAAGGCGGAAGAGGTCTGGACTCTCCGTCAGATGTCAGACTCGCAGATCTGGGCATGTTCCGCTCTGCGACTGGTGAAGAGCCCTCGAAGACATCGTCACCTTCGTCCACGAGATCTGTGCGTGCGTCATCTGGAGACATGCGAGACCAATCTTCTGGAAGTACAACTGGAGTCTTGTCTGCGTTCTCCAGATCGGCGTCAAAGCTGTCATCGCGTTGCTCATTCAGCGAGCTGCCACGCTCAAAGCTGTAGTCCGGGTCGGAGTAGTCGGAATCCCAGCTTCCCTCACGCGAGCCAGATGCAGCCGATACTGAAGGTTCTGGGGTCGGGTTTTCATATTCGTTGATGACTGGCGGATCTTCATGGAAGGTGACGCTTTTGTTGTGACGATGAATAGCACGCGCGCGTGGCGTTGGACAGCGATCATCTCCATCCGACCAGGGTGCAGACTCATGCTCAAAGGAGCCGCCAAATTGGCTTGTCCGCGAAAGAGATGACTTCGTAGGTGAAGTGGTGAATGGCGGCTCCTTTGCCGGAATGGGTACAGGCTTGGTCGTCAATGGGCTGCTCAGAATAGGAACAGCAGTCTCGCTTTCTGTGCGCTTGTGACCCTGCCTTCGAGGGCTCGTGACTGGTTTATTCTCTTTCCTCATGCTATCATATCTGGTGAAGCTGTTGTTGACCAAATTCCCGCTCAGCGGTCGGTTGGCGCTCGGTCGCTCGACGATGGGCATGTTGGATGGATCGTAGGCATCCTTGGACTCCAGAGCGAAGATGTTGCTGGACTTGACTCGGCCGGCTTTCTGCAGGCGCTCGATGCTGGCACGACGCTTGGGCGATGTTACAGCGGGAGAATGATGGCGGTCCGGTGTGTTCTCGTCTGAGCCAAAGCGAGCGCTGGGCGACATGGGGTCCTTCGCAGTGCAGAAGGCGCGCGGCGAGTCTTTGGTGAAGGAGTTCTCGGTGTAGGGCGACGACTCGCGAGAGACAATCATCTTCTGCGAGGAAGGTAGGTCAGTGTGAGTAAACAGGAGGTACGGTGGGGCGGCTCTTACCCGCGTCGCTTGATTGTAGGAAGGTGAGTTCCGACGCTGCGAGGTGTTGCCAATCTCCTGCAGCGCTCGACCGGCGGGCATCTTGTTCGGCGTCAAGGCGGGCGTGTTGCCATTGCCAGCGCCACCGCCATTGCCAGCGCCCGACTTGCTGATGCGCAGCGGCTGGACCTGGCGCACCATGGTGAGTAAGGAATTTCTCGCGAGCACTGTATCAAGGGAGTTTTGCGCATACAGAATCCATTGCCGCGGGCCCAGACAATGCTCAGTGGAAGCGAAACGAAACGCTGGAATGCGCGTGAATGGTCTGCGGCGACCCGAAGATCAACAGAGCGGAATGCGCTCGGGCGCCGTTGGAAAGTGGGCGTGAATACGATGGTGAAGATGAAGCGAATACAGTCTGCACAATTCCGGATTGTAGCGAAGAACTATAGCATGCTGGGGCGCGAGCGAATGTGGGTAGAAGAGATTCTCGCACTGGAGCAGAAGCTGTATGTAGGAGTAGTAGTAGTGTTGATAACGCTGTGCGCAGCAACACCAGGTCGCGCCTGCTCCGCTTCGAAGAGTTGGCAGAATCGGTGGGTCCGTTTCCAGGGCAACGAGCCTCAAGAATACCCAGCGCACCACGATGTGACATCTCGCAACTGCCTGCCGATATTCCATCCCTCTATAATAACCTAGAACTACTGACCACGGCCTTGCTCGTCAAGCCCAGAGGTAAGCCGCACAAACGCGATCATATCGTGAAAAGGTGAGGAAACACCGTGTCTTGGCGGTTGATGGCTCCCCGAGTCCCTGTCACCTCCGCCGTTTCCGCGCGCCGTAGATCTAGTTCTAGCGCGATTTGGAGATTCGCGAAAAGTCTAACATCTGTGAACGAGCACGTGAAGTCGCAGTATCACCATGCTACGCCTTTCGCCATCAGTGTGCCCATTCTGTCAGCTACGGTCACTGGCGAAGGCACTCAATCCGTCATGGCAGTCTTCACGAAATGCCGCCACGCTGCAGAAGCGCAAGCCATCGCGAATGGTCTTGTCAGAGAGGGTGGCTCGAGGCAGTCCTTCGAAGGCCGCTGGAGGACGACCAGCAGCTCCCAGATCCAAGAATAGTCCGTTTGGCGCTATGAACACCACTGAAGCGCCAAGGGAATTGCAGTATCAGAAGAACCAAATATCAGCTGCCGAGCGAAAACGACAGACCAGATTAGTGCCTGGCGCAAAGAACAAAAGGGAAGAGAAGCGTAAGGACCCCATGCGAGCGCTCAAAATGCAGCGGCGCTTATCGAACGTGTCGTACGAGAAGCGCAATAGGATCAAGCAAGAGATCATGGAGCGCGAGAGTTTCGACGACTTTGATCTATTGCCCATCGTGAGGGAGGCAGTGACAAACCAGGTCCTCACAAATTTGACAGACGTAGCGCCATCGCCAATTCAACGTCTGGCAATACCCGCGCTTCTTAATATGGAAGATCGAAAGAGACGGAAAAAGAGCAGATTCGCGGTGGAGGCCAAGCGAGGAATGCAGCAATTCTTATTGGCAGCAGAAACTGGCTCTGGCAAGACGTTGGCATACTTATTGCCCATCATTGATGCGCTGAAGAGGGCAGAATACAAAGATCAGAAGCGGAAGGAGCAGGAGGAGGCCGAAAAAATGAAGCGCAGGCAGCAGCAAGGAAGAACGCTGGAACTCGATGCGCCTGAAGTTCCAGTCGATGCCGGCAGACCCAAAGCCATCATCCTCCTGCCTACTGCAGAGCTTGTGAACCAAGTGGGAGCTGTGGCAAAGAATCTATCGCACACCATCAAGTTCCGAACTGCCATGATCAGTTCTTCCTTCACAAGCACTGTCATCCGCAACCGACTCTTTGCTCCGAATGGCGTAGACATTGTCATATCGACTCCTCACCTACTCAGCAGCATTACCGAAAGCGACCCTCACATCCTCTCCCGCGTCACTCACTTGGTGTGCGACGAAGCGGACAGTCTCCTCGACCGCTCCTTCAGCCCCATCACATCAGGTATCCTCGACCGAGCATCACCCTCTCTCGAGCAACTAGTATTCTGCTCCGCCACAATACCCCGAAGCGTCGACTCCTACCTAAACAAACGCTACCCAGAAACGAAACGCCTCGTCACACCGAACCTTCACGCCATCCCCCGCCGTGTCCAATTAAGCATAATCGACATCGAAAAAGTCCCCTACCAAGGAAACCGAAACCTAGCCTGCGCCCAAACAATCTGGGATATTGGCAAAGAAGGCGTAGAAGCAGGCGAAGAGCGGGCGGAGAAGAAAATCGTGGTATTCGTCAACGAACGCGAGAAGACGATCGAGCTCACCAACTTCCTCAAAGCCAAAGGCATCGACGCCGTAGCTCTATCCCGAGACAGTGATGATCGCAAACAAGCCGAGACCCTCGCAGCTTTCACCGGCACTCCCACTCCCCCCAACAACAAATCTCCAACCAACTCAGAAAGCAAAACCGACGGCCTAGCATCCTCCTCCTCCTCCTCCCCTCCCAAAAAGCTCTCCAATACCCGCGTCCTCGTCACCACCGACATCGGATCAAGAGGAATCGACACACTCCTGGTAAAACACGTAATCCTTCACGACGTGCCACATACAAGCATAGACTTCATCCATCGCCTGGGTCGCGTGGGACGCATGGGAAGGAGGGGAAGAGGCATTGTGCTGGTGGGCAAAAACGATAGGAAAGATATTGTGAAAGAGGTTCGGGAGGGAATGTTTAAAGGTCAGGCTCTGATATGAAGAAGAGAACAAGAAAAAAAAAAACAAATATAAGATACCCTGTATAAAAAGATTAATGTATAAGAAATCTGATTCGATTCGACTCGACTTTGGAGTCTGCTGCGGTATATCTTTTAAGATAAGACATGATCTGTGAGGCTTTCAGACCTCAGATAGAATAATGTGCGCGTTGCATCTCACTCACAGCTATCCGTATGTCGTCAAGCATTGGCCGCTTCATCGTAGCAGCTCTGGTGTCGAGGATCGACGACACGGAGGTGGAATGGGAGGATGTACTATGTTTAATGTCATGACATTTCAGCCATAATGCTACCTAACCGCCTGTCGTGAATGCTAACACAAATCTCATGGTGCCACCCTACTAGGCGTCTACCCACACCGTCTCTCGGCGTTTACGCTAGCTTCAATACAGTCTATGCAATGGCTTCCATTACAAAGAGTCGTGTCAATTCGAGTATACAATCACCCAATAGCGGCGGGCATCAAGGTTTATCCAGAGTCAGGACTCCCAATTTACTGGCTCTTAACCTGGCGGAGAAAGTCCTTCATGTCCTTCTCAAGCTTCTGCTCAAGCTCCTCAAACTTCTCGAGATACTCGCTAGCCTTCTCCTTAAGATCGACTGGCTTGGACTCTTTCGGCGAGGAAACCTCGTAGGCACCCTTCTCGATGATGTCGCTGTAGTTGGAGGATCCACCGCCGTTCCAGGCGAGGACGTTGGCGGTGTTGCTTGGAACATCGCTGAGAGCACCGAGAGTGCCGGTCTTGATGAGGTTGGCCTTGAGCTTCTTGGGCGTGATCTCGGCGACAGCGTAGGCAGAATCGGAAGATGGCTGAAGGGAAAGCATGTAGGCAAGGAGACCGGCAATGTGTGGGGAAGCCATGGAGGTACCGGAGATGGTGTTGATGGCGTATTTGCTGCCGATCCAGGTAGACTGAATGTTGAGACCCGGTGCAAAGATGTCGTTGCACTTGCCGTAGTTGGAGAAGTAAGCACGCTCATCGGCCAGAGTGCTGGCACCAACGGTAACGGCTTGCTCGGCGGCAGCTGGAGAGTAGTTGCAGGAGTCTGCGTTGTCGTTGCCGGCAGCGACAGCAAAGTGAATACCGGCGTCAACAGCGGCGTTCACGGCCTGGTCGAGGAGGGAGGACTTGCCACCACCCAAGCTCATGTTGGCAGCGGATCCCTTGAAACCCTTTCTCTTGCCCTTCTTGGCGATAGAGACCTGCTCAGCGTGCTGTAGAGCGGCGTACTCGACACCCTTGACGACGTCGGACATGGAGCCCGAGCCGTTGGAGCGCAGGACCTTGACGGCCTTGACGTGAGCCTTCTTCGCGACACCGTACTTCTTGCCAGCAACAGTGCCAGAGCAGTGAGTGCCGTGACCATTGCCGTCCTCATCAGCATCGCCAGCAGGGATGGTCTTGCCCCACGAGGCGCGGCCTTCAAAGTCGACGTGGTCAACGTTGGTGCCAGTGTCAATAACATAGACATCAACACCCTCACCACCATCGGCGGAGTAGAGGTACTTGTTAAAGGTACCGAAGGAAAGGCTATCGCGGTGGGAGATACGGGCAAGACCCCAGGGAGCGTTCTTCTCGAGCTCGCCGCTCTCGTCGCCCATAGTGTGGACTTCTTGGTCCTTCTCGATGTATTCAACCTGTCACACGGACCATGTCAGCTGAGTGGATGATGACAACGAAGCTGTGAAAGCTTTGGAGACATGTAGATAGCGTGGGCGATGCTCAAAGCAACCAATGTCACAGTGCGCGGAGCTTGGTTGAGCTTGGGGCAGAGGGAGAGGTGGTAGCGGAACGGATGGCTGGGGAAGACTCACGTCTGGGTGACGGCGAATCTGCTCAATGACATCGTCGTCGAAGTGGCCAGAATAGCCCATCAGGCTACCGGCGATGTTGTATGTGTGTGTGAGGCCGTGGAAGAAGTCGGCAAGGATTGGCTCTTGCGATCTCTTCCTGAGCTCCGTCTTCGCCTTCTGCGTGTTGAGGTGCATGTCTTGGACCCAGTCGTGGTGCTGGGCGGCGAGATTCTGGGTGACATGCTTCTTGAACTTGATCATGTAGCTGCCGGGAATCTCCTTTGCGTTGATTGATGATATGACGGGGGCGGCTTCATGGTGGATGGACTGGTCGAGCAGCACTGGCGATGCGGCGGCCAGCAGCGGCAGCGTGAAGCCGAGGAAGGCCTTCATGGCTGCGGCTGTTGGGGTTTGCGTGGGATGGAAAGAGAGTAGCTGCGTGAATGTGGATGCAGCTACAGTGATGCGATGTTAAGGTGTATGATACAGAAGAGATGGGGGGAGTGATGGTAGAAGAAGGATGTTGTCGTGTGGCAGCTGATTGCGCGATAAGAGGACGCATCATGTGCTCTGGTGGTCCAGGTCAGTACTGTACGTCACGTCACTCATTGGCCCGCGCTCGACGCCTGCTCGTGAGTCGCTGCCTGCTGCGCTTGTGTCTTAAGTCAGCGCCACGCCACCTACATACCGTAGATACTGTACGCTGCGAGACCGTAGTCAGGCGGAACTGTGCATTCCAATAGTAGTTCTCCTACTCCGGAATCGTTCGTTTGCCTGCTGCTCCGCATCCGTCCACTCTCCAGTCTCCACACCAACCCAACCCAACTCCCAGAATAGCACCCCTAACACCGCTCAGATCCGTCTTGGCATTTGCTTCTTGGCATCTGCATCTGCATCTCTTCTGCTCTGCACAAAGAAACACTCCATCACCAGCACATCTCCATCTCCACCCCACCCCACGCCGCGCCTCAGCAGCCTGCGCCTGGGTCTGGTCTGGTCTGGTCATCCATCATCCGGTCATGGCTGCATGTGTCCGCCTCGCATCGAAAGAATGAGCCGGCACGCTGTCGAACTCCTGCTCAGCTCCGACGGTGGAAAGAATGGCCCTGCGCATTGGTCACATCGGCCGGCTGAGGTCTTCTTCCCGAGGCATGAACCCAGAGGAGCAGAGTACAGACGCTGCTGCACTCATTCGAACATTCCTCTGCCACCCTGCTGATTCGAACAATGACGAGTTCCTGCATCTGTCAGAAACTGCGGAGAAACTGCGGCAGCACCTCTCTACCCAACCTTCATCCAAGGATATATTCCGCCACGGCGGCGGCTTCGAGAGACTACTTGAAGTACTTCGCAATGTCAATCTTCGGCTATCCTCACCGCAACACCCTGGCCATGTCCCTGCAGCTTGCCACCCGTTGCTCAGAAGTCTGCTGCAATTGCTGTCTGAAGCGCTCCGCCAGCATCATGGAAATGAGCGATATTTCAGCTACCATCTTGACGGATGGCAGTCATTGCAAGACTCTCTCCGCAACATCCATTTGAGTCTATGCAGTATTGTCGACTTGGACGCTAGAGCGCGTGAACTTGCACCACTTTACGATATCATATTGGCATTTGCCCTGGATCGAAATGACTTCGCTGAGTTCTCAAGTGAGCTGCTGGCTAGTTGTGAGCATTTGAATGGCGCCACTGCCAGCCCTGCCTCATCAAGTGCCCCATCTGTTCCCTTTCATATCAAGCATCCGGAAGCTTTCTCGGCAGCCATCAGGCTAGCGCTTCACACATTCGAATCACCTGCTGAGGCCGATGAGGCTCGTGCTGTACACAAGCTATTGCCGGCTCTACTCAAGATCACCTTGGCTGCCACCAGCCAAAACACCCGCAATGCGTGGTCTCTTTGGCGCACTGGCATCCTATCAGACATTCTGAGTAATGCCTACTCTACGGCACTGCCAGATCCACTCCGATCGTCACTTCAAGAGACTCTCTTGTCAATAGGACGCCATGGGCTGAACACGCTTGACGATGTGGCAACACTGTTCCGAAAAGCACATGATTCCGAGCATGCTCGAGCTAATCTTCTGCGGATGCTACAAAGCTCGAAAGAGCCGGCGTTCATACAATTTGACCTTGAGCCTTGCGGCTTTTCTTCTATCGAGCTCCCCAGCTTACGCTCGAACTTCCCTTCTTCGATTGGATATGCGCTCACCGCGTGGATTCGTATTGATGAATTCGACGTGAACTCGCATACCACTCTATTTGGCGCCTTCGATCCAAGTCACACATGTTTCGTTCTGATGTACCTGGAGAAGGACAGCCATCAACTCATTTTGCAGACCTCTGTCCGAAGTCCCAATCCAAGTGTGCGCTTCAAATCCACCTGTTTCGAAGCAGGCATGTGGTATCACATTGCCATTGTGCAGCGCAAGAGCTCATCAGATCCTACCCAAAGCATTTCCTCACTTTTCGTCAATGGCAACTTCGCAGAGCAGAGAAAATGCAATTATCCAGAGATGCCTGACGAGCCCGCTTCTTCCACTACCAATCAAAGGAGAGCGAGAACAGTCCAAGCATTCTTCGGCACAGGCGTCGGCGTCGCTGCCAACCCTGTCCCACACAGAGTTCACACACGATGGTCATTGGCAAGTGCTCACTTGTATTCGGTACCGCTTACCGACGAGTTCGTGGCTGTGCACTATCGACTCGGGCCACGCTATCGTGGTAATTTGCAGGATTGCCTGGGACCACTCCTCACATATCGAGCTTCATCTGAGCTGAATCGCTACAACGAGACCTTGCACCCAGAAAAGACTGATAAGTCGGACATTGTTCTGGCAACAGAAGGACGGGGCAGCGATGTGGTACCGGAGAGTCGTCTGCTTCTTGGCATATGCCCTACTGCAGTGGTCGAACTAGATGCAGCATCAAAACCTCAATCTTCAAAGTACGAGCTTGACCATCAGGCTTTGCAGAAGTGGAATCGTCTGAGGCAGAAGACCCGGCACATCGCTCTCAATACTGCTGTGCCGTCCATCAACGAAGCTATCAAACACTGGTATGGCACCGGAGTGATGACTGGGGACCCGATCGTTGTCGTTCCGCAATCCTTGGACGATGCAACTTGGTGCCTGTCTGGTTCTTTGCCCATGCTGATGCAGCTTCTGGACGCTGCCAATACCAAGCATGCCTTCTTGCAAGCCTCTGAGATCTTCTTTGAATGTGTCAAGGACAATTGGCGAATCAGCGAGGCCATGGAGAAAGGCCAGGGGTTTGGCATACTCTCCACGATCATTCGTGAGAAACTAGGTCTTGAGCTTGGCCATGTGCATGGCAGTGCTCGGAAGCCTTCCTCCATGCTGAGTCTCGAAGATCGGCAAACACTTCCTCAAGCGCTGCTCAGGCTAGTACTCGATTTTGTGGGCTACGACAGCTTAATGCCTGAACGCTCCATGCTAGTCAACCCAATGGCATATCGCGTGCTACTCATTGACTTCGACACTTGGCGAAGATGTGACATAGCGACACAGAAGCTATACTATGCGCAATTCGTGCATTTCGTGTCCGGCAATCGCAATGCAGCGTTCAATCAAAGGCGCCTTTCGCGAATGAGGGTGACGAAAAGACTCATCGAAGCATTGAAGTCTGAAGATATCAGCGAGGAGGCTGCCGGAATGATGATTGAGTCCTTGAGAGCACTACTGGACAGCAATGCGTCGAGCCACTCGTACAGAGACCTGGCGATGTATGTAGCCTGGGGCCTACATGACGCCAGGGCAATGCCGACTACGACAACACGCAGCGTTACCTCTTTTGCGAGTACTGTTGCGCTACGACAAAAGGTTGGTTCATGGCCTAGGAGCCATGGCAACTCCAGACCATCGACGCCTGGTGGAGCTGGACAACCATCAACTCCAGGCCTTCCACGATTCGAGCTGGCACTCATGGTACTGAAGTTACTAGCTGAGACTGTAGAGGACGATAGATCCGTTGCGATTCGTCGTTTCACTAAGGCTGTCTCGCCAAGATGGCTTCTGCATCTTCTCGCTGAAAGCGATGTTCGCGTCGTGGAGCTCGCGTTAGGGATCATCTCCAAAGCAATGAATTCGCTCGGACCAGAATTCAAGGCACCATTCATTGACAAGAACGGCGGTTTCATCACGCTCAAGCATCGCTTGAAGCCGTTCTGGAAGTCTCCTGCGGTCTGGACCATGACTTTCGCCATCTTCTTCGGCCGCAACTTGCCTTCGATCTGGCTTGATCAAGAATTCAGCGCGTTCCATCTCGTTGAGGTTCTGGTCGTGAATGATTCGCTACACATACAGAATCCCGAGACACTACCTGCCATTTTCTCAATGCTCGAGGCGGGGCTGCGCAAAGTCGCAGGCGACGATCCTCCCGCTGAGGCAGAAACAAGGATCCTCAAGAATGTTATACAGTTTCTGGGCGAGTTATACGACCGAAGTGTTGCGTTTAGAGATTTCGCGGTCAATTCTCGGTACCTGCAAGAGCTGCTCTTTGTCCTGTTTCCACTTCTCGCAGGCACCGACAGGCTCTCTGCGGAGACTGAGCTGCAGACGGAAGCATTGTCGTTCAACGGGGAGGTGGTCAAGATGCGACCTCATTCTAACTCCCTCGGTGAACGACCACCATCGGTTCGCAGTCTTGACATGAGCAGCGGCAAGTCGGGCAAGCGAACTCCATCTCCTATGGCTGCGAATCGAGTTGCAGCTCCCAAGCGCATCTCGTCCTTTATTCTCGTCAACGACCGCTTAAGTGCCACACCAGCTCAATTCAAAGCACCCATGGCCCCGGAAGCAAAGGAGCCTGTGAAGATCAACATCGCCAACTCTTTGGTTGAGAGCCTGCTCGAGCTCTGTATTTCCTTGTTCATTGATCAGATATGCTACAAGGACAAGTTCAGTGGTATCGGACTTTTTCTGAAGGTGCCTCCGGGCTTCAAGGAACACCAGGCATACTTCGAGTCCTATGTGCTTGTTCATGCGCTGGCTCAACTTGGTGCCCACCTCCGCCTGAATCAGCAACTGCTTGTGGAAACGAGAGTCTTGACCAATCTTGCTCGTTACGCCCAACACATGGCCGAGGCGGTCTCAGAAGGCTGGTTCATCGACGGTGCGCAACCGCTTCTCGATTTTACTGGCGAAATTTTAGATCATCTGCAGCAACCTGACATTGCCAACTTGAAGGCAGTCCGGCTTTGCAGTCAGTCTACGAACTCGATCCGCGTGGTGTTCTTGAAAGCTACACTTTGGCGGCTGGCTGAGTTGAACGAAGACGCCGCAGAGGCAGATGTCGGCAACTTTCTCAACAAGATGACATACTGGCAGACCATCTTGTTCTCTCCAGAGAACCAGGAAACACTTTTCATCAAGCTCATCTGTTACTTGCTATACCACAAGCTATGTTCTGGCGTGCATTCCGTGAGACTTGCTGCTGCTCGCCTCTGGCGCATGGTATTGGTTCAAAAGCCGACGGAAACAGCGACCATGCTCACAAACACGATGGGGCCAGGCCAACGCCACCTCTCTACCGGCTTCATGAAGTTAATTGGCATGGACGATGACGATTTCTTGGCTTGGGTAGATGGAAACCGAGACATTCTGCACAATGTCTTCCATACCTCGCTTAGCAAGCCGTGGGAAGACTTCGTACAGAACGAGAACCGCAACTCCGACGAGACTGCCAAAACGCGATTGAGCAAGCGCAAGGAGAAGCTTCGACAATGGCAGACGGAGGAGTCCGCAGCGGATGACTTCATCCATCGTTACGAGATCTCCACAAATCACTGGCGATCGAACGTTCACGCGCAAGAGCGAGTTAAGCTGCAACGTGCACAGCAAGATCATCAAGAAGTAGTGAATAATCTTTTCATCGCGCTTGCTAAGGTCGATAAGCAGATACGACAGCCTTGCGGTCTGGTTCCAGATTCTGTGGCCAAATGGCAATTGGACGAAACAGAAGCAGCCAATCGTATGCGAATGCGCTTGTTGCCTGACACCTCCGAATTTAAAGAGGCAAATTATATGCCAAAGAGGAAGGCTTCACAACGCACTAGGAAAGACACGAAACTGGCGGTCAATACTTCTCTGCCTCGGGTCGTGTCTGACGATATGGCCTCAATGCCACCAACACCTGGCTCACCGACCCTCATGACATTGGACGGGACAGACGAGGTCACAGGAGGCAATCGGGGCAGAAGCGACTCTGTGTCTAACTCTCAGCTTCTTGAAGGTGGATTTGAGATGGTTGACGATCCGCAAATGGATGAAGATGGCATCCTCGAAGACAAGAACCGCAAGGTCATGACAAGTCTTCAACGTGGAGACATGGTACAGCAGCTTTACAACATCTCGAGGATCGTCGGTCTCGAGGCATGCGAGGGCCTTCTGGTTGTTGGACAGAAATGTCTGTACATGCAGGACAACTTTTTCCAGCGATCGGACGGCGAGATTGTTAGCGTCTCGCAAGCGCCAGAGGATGAGCGAGACCCTTACGTGCAGCTTATATCTGGCAAAGACGTTGGCGCCACAAGAACCAGACATAGTATCGGTGACCAGGAGACACGACATTGGACTTGGTTGGAGGTCCTCAGCGTTTCCAAGAGGCGATTCCTGCTACGAGATGTTGCTATCGAAGTGTTTTTTACAGACGGCCGCAGCTATCTCATCACCTGCATGTCCTCCAAGATACGAGACGATCTGCATAGCGCAATCGTGGGGAGAGCGCCGCAAGTCCACAGCACGTCAAATGTTGCAAGCGAAGACGCCTGGCGTCTAGATACGCTTCGCAACCCGGACGATATTCCCAAGAACCTCGGATCGAAATTCAATAGCCTCTTCAATAATGGGCCAACCCACACAGCGACGAAGAAATGGCAACGAGGTGAAATGTCAAACTTTCAATACCTCATGCTGGTCAACACCATGGCTGGCCGCACGTTCAATGACCTTACACAGTACCCTGTCTTTCCGTGGGTGCTCGCAGATTACACTAGTGAGGAGCTGAATCTGGAAAATCCAAAGACCTTCAGAGACTTCTCCAAGCCGATGGGCTGTCAAACGCCCGCACGAGAAGCTGAATTCAAGGATCGCTTCAAGCAATTTGCCGAGATGGGCGATGATAATGCACCGCCTTTCCATTACGGCACTCACTACTCCTCGGCTATGATTGTCAGCTCATATCTGATCCGACTGCAACCTTTCGTGCAGTCATATCTGCTTCTTCAGGGCGGGGCATTTGATCATGCGGACAGGCTTTTCGATTCAATTGAGAGAGCTTGGCTTTCTGCTTCCAAGGAGACCATGAGCGACGTCAGAGAACTGACGCCAGAGTTCTTTTACCTGCCGGAATTTCTCACCAACATCAACAGGTACGACTTTGGTACAAAGCAAGTGACCGGAGAGTTGGTGAATGATGTGAAACTTCCTAGATGGGCCAAAGGTGATCCTCAAACCTTTATCCAAAAGCATCGAGAAGCCTTGGAGAGTCCATACGTCAGTCAGCGCCTTGCCGACTGGATAGATTTGGTCTTCGGATACAAGCAACGAGGAGAGGCGGCCGTCGAAGCTACTAATGTCTTCAACCACCTGTCCTACGCGGGAGCAAAAGACCTCGACAAGATCGACAACAAAGTGGAGCACATTGCGACCATTGGCATAATTCACTCTTTTGGGCAGACACCTCATCAAGTCTTTCAGAAGGCTCATGCTTATCGTGAGCTCGACAGACAGGCCGAACCAAAGTTGGACACGCTGGCGGAATCGCTTGTTCGCTTGCCGGACCCAGAGATGACCATTGGCGAGAAGGTTTCCGATTTTACTGTTGCCCCATGGCAAGGTCGGATTCTGGCTAGTGGACCAGGCACATTGAATGTGCTTCCAGATTGCACTCGCATTCTTCGATGGGGCTTCTCGGATCACAGCATACGGTTCTTTTCTTCGCATAGCAAGCGGGCTTTGGGGCTGTATGAGAACACGCATGTAGGACCGATCACGGCTGCTACCTTCGCTGACAGCAAGACTCTCGTCACAGGTGGCCAGGACTGTACGATCGGGCTTTGGAAGGTGACGGCGAGCAGGGATCTCATCGAGATCACCCCTAAGACGTACCTCTTCGGACATCGTACCGCAGTTGCTGTCCTCGCAGCAAGTCGTGTTTTCAGCACGCTGCTCTCTGCTTCGGCTGACGGACAAGTCATTCTATGGGGTCTCAATCGATTCGATTGCATCCGAGTTCTCCTGCCTGCCGGCGGTCCGCCAGTACAAGCAGCGCGGCTGAGCAATGTTTCTGGTCATATCATATTATGCCGTGGAGCCAATATCTTGCTTTATACCCTCAATGGCCATCTTCTAGTCGAACAGAAATTGTGCGATCGCGAAGAAGAGGAGATACTGTGCTGTGCTTTCTATGAAGGTGCGGGAAGTGAGTATTTGGAACGAGAACTGATTCTGACGGGTCATGCGCATGGTGTAGCCAATGTCTGGGCTCTCACGAACCTGAGCGACGGAAGCTGGTGTCTGCAACTTGTGAAGAGACTACAACACAACGAGCACATGGACGGGAGTGGACGGACCTCGCCAATCACGGCAGTACTGCCTGTTGCAAGGGAAGTCTACACAGGCGACGAGGAAGGAAATGTGTTTAGGTGGGAGTGCGTCGTTAGACATACTAGTGCAAGTACGAGAGGCAGTTGATAGCGGTTACGACTACACGAAGATAGAAATGTTTAGCAATCTCAATATTGTATAAATGCTCAAAAGGCATGAGGAGGCAACATGCCAAGCCATTCAAGCTCTCTAGAACTACGGAGATGGCTAGTTCTCCTTAGCGCGGTCGCACAAGAAATGATGTTATATCACTATATAGCAACGAAGAATGTTTTGAACAAAGGGAATGTCGAGTAACCAGAAAATGCTGCAACGGCCAATATACCAAGGGAGGCGCCTGCCAAGAGCGGGACCGCCATGTCTCACTTCCGACCGCCTACTCTTACATCCGTCTCTATGAACAAGAACGACTCCTCCTCATCAATATCGAAAAGCACATTCAGGATGTCAGCACACGGCAATGGCGAGTCGGCGCCTCTGCTGTCATCTCACAATCGTCACAGCCCTCACACGTTCGCAGATGGAATAGGCATGCTTTCCTACTATCAACGATCTCGAGCTTTTCCACTGACACATATGGCACAGCTCACGAAGGCGAGAGCGGCCGCAGTGGCTTCCAGATCTCTCATTTCTTCAAAGTTGTAGCTCGTTCCTCAAGTCATGTCTCAATGGCAGTCAACTTCCTCTGGCCCTTCGTCATAATCGCCATCGTCTTGAACTTCACCACCAATGCACCCCTCTGGATCTTCGCAACAGCATATATCGGCATGGTCCCGGCGGCAAATCTTCTCGGCTTCGCTGGTCAAGAGTTTGCTCGCAAGATGCCCAAGGTCGCTGGGATCCTGATCGAGACGACTTTTGGCTCGATCGTTGAGATTATCCTTTTCATTGTGCTGATTGTCAAGCATGAGCCTGACGAGCGAGAAGGCGAGGGAAATGGAGATGAAGGAAATTTGATTCCTATCATCCAGGCTGCTATTCTCGGATCAATCTTGACGAATCTGTTGCTTTGCCTCGGACTATGCTTCTTCGCCGCTGGTATTCGGAGACACAAGGAGAATCAGAAATTCCATGCTGTTGTGTCAGAAGTGGGAAGTGGACTGCTCTTGGTCGCGGCTTTCGGGTTGCTTATTCCGAGCGCATTCTATTCCGCTTTGAAGAGTGAGACGATCTCGGTGCTTCACGAACATTTCACAAAAGGTCAGCTACAGAATGATATTCTGAGGATCAGCCAGGCGACGTCGATTGCTTTGATTGTGGCTTATATTCTTTACGTGATCTACAGCTGCACTTCGGTGCATTCGATCTTCGACGAGGTCATTGAGATGGACGAACATCGGGATGCCGATCGAGCGGACGACATGGCCAAGCCGAAGCTGACATTCACTGAGACTATGGTCGCAATCATTGTGTCGATTGTCTTTGTGGCATTGCTGCTCGTCATTCTGGTCGAGCAGATTGAGCACGTCGTTGACAATGGTGTTCCCGACCAGTTTCTGGGCCTGATCCTGTTGCCGCTCGTTGAAAAGGCGGCTGAGCACTTGACAGCTATCGATGAGGCTTGGGATGGAGTGATCAATGTTGCGCTATACCATTGCATTGGCCCTTCAATTCAAACGGCGCTCTTTAATGCTCCGCTTGTGGTGCTGGTCGGCTGGGCTCTTGGAAAGCCAGTGAGTTGTAATCACGTCGCTCAACTTTCTAGATGCTGACATGTAGTTTCAGATGGACCTCAACTTTGAGATTTTCATGATTGCCCTACTTGTCCTCTCAATCCTGGTCGTTGGCAACTTCCTGCGAGATCAGGAGTCTAACTGGCTCGAGGGTGCGTTGCTGGTGGTGAGTCTACAACTCGTTGCTGACTCCCAATAATTGCCAGCTAACGTTTAGCAGATTGTCTACATCATCATCGCCATCGCCTCCTTTTACTACCCCAATCCAGACGTTGCCACCTCGAACGGCCTCGACGGCGTCGTCTCGCAGAATGTCACAATCTCTGCAGAGCTCTACAAGCAGCTCTTGGCTCTACCAGTGGCATGAAATCTGCACATCGAGTTCACTATCACGGAGATTGAGATTCAGTTTCAAGCGAAAAGGCAGATTGGTCGATCTACAGCCTCGGCCTCGCGGCATCTTTTCTCAAGCTTTCCTCCATCAACTTCATGACCTTCCTCGTACTTCCAATTGACGCCTGATACCCACCACCAGCATGTCCATAAGCATGTACCACCTTTTTTGATCCAACAACCTCACATTCCACTCTAGGCCCACCTTCCCTACCAGGTCTAAGACCACATTGAGTACTAATAACCTCAAACCCCCCATCCTCGCCCGTCAAAAGTTCCGGAACCATCCAAGAACACCTCTCCAGAATCGTCCTCTTAGTCTCCTCACTCGGCACCCCGCTCCACTCCCCCTTCTCCTTCGTCCCACCCAGAATCGTCGTCCCAGACCCAGGCCTAGGAATACAATAACTCGTAACCCCCTCCCCAATCGCCCCAGCATGATACCTCGTCCTCGTAGCCTCAGCCTCACCCCTAACAAGCACCGTCTGCCCCCGAATCGGATACACCCTCTCATCCCCACAAAGCCTCCCCGCCCCGATCCCCGTCGCATGAACAAAAACCTCCGGTCCTCTGCAAACCTCAGGCCTCACAACCCTCGCAATCCCCTCCGCCACCTCCAAAGCTTTCGAAAACCCTCCATCCGTCGGAAGCCGTGATTTGAATAATTTCACTCCTGCTTCCCTCCCTCGTTCCTGCAAATATAATAAATACCGATCCACATCTATCGACGGAGCCCGACACGTCGCGGCCCATTGTACTTGCATATCAGCGGGCGAAGCGCGATTTATTGACAAGACTGGGTCCTGGAGGTCGGAGATTTGAGCGAAGGCTTGTACGTGTTGAGACCACCATAAATCTTCCGTGATGTTTTTGGTATCCCAGAAATGATTTGAGGTTTGCATTTTTATCCCACAGTTCTTTTTTTCTTGTTGGAGGAGGTCCCAGAATTCATAAGTCTGCACGTCCCAATCGCAAAGTTCTGGATTCGAGGTTTTTTTTGAAGCGTGGGTTCGCCAGTGAGCTCCTGCCCTTGATGCATCGTGTTATTATTATTATTAGTGTTTTGATTGAGTGGGAAAAATTCTGCTCACTCACCATGGTGAGGTATATTCTATACTTTCATCGCCGGGGACGTGTGCTGCGATGATGGTCACGGTGTAGCCTGCCTCGGCAAGGAACACGGCATTCGTTAGACCGATTACTCCAGCTCCAATGACTACAACGTGTGGTTTATTAGAAGCCATTGTGCGATTCGCTCAATATTTGCTGGACGTCTGCTGAAGGAGGTCTTGGTGCTTTGATAGAATAGATGGTAGACCACCTGATGTTCCGGCGAAGGGTGGCAGTCTGCCGGATGCCGAATCTACGCCGCAAAGTGTTGGTCAATCCGGATTGCCCGAAGCTGGCTGGCCTCGTGGACTGATAGGCAAAGTCTAGCCCATGGTATGAGAAATACAATCACCAATGCGAGCGGGTCGTCACTATGGAAAAATCCTAGCAGTATGTTTCTTCGTATCTCATGCTCAGGGTATTTACAGAAACGCCAAATGCATCGCGTCATCGCTGTCATAAGAGGGTATCTATTCGCGCCCATTCCCAAAACGCCGAGCTCAAACAAACCACTGTGAATTCATTCCGGCAACGTTTCTTCAGGCGCCGGACTAGCCGCCGAGAGCGCAGTCACTGCTTTCTGCACCTCGTCATTTGCTACGATCTGTAGCTTCTCTCTTTCTGCTTGATCTGCAAGGGCTGTTGCACTCGGAATAAGTTCATATAGTTTTCTCGAGACGTCTCGATTGATGTCCGTATACTGGTCCTTGGTGATCTGATTGTCGCGGTACCTGCTGCCCAGAGCAAGCTTCACCATCCTCTGAATCTCTTGCTTAGCCGGATAAGAAAGACCTCGCGAGGGAGAATGCGATGATGCGCGTTGATGATCCGAATCATCATCCCTGCCTTCGCGTTCATCTAGTTCCCGCCGCCTACGCCCACGAGATCTAACGACATCGTCACGGGTCGGTGAGAAGGGCGAGAAAGTGGCCGCGATAGGTGATGATGCTGGAACGACAGCTGATGAAAGCGGCGGAGATAGTGGTCGATGAGGCGGGGGCGTGACGGCCTTGGGCGTTCCGGGTTCTGATGATTCCGGCGAACGTGCTGGCGAGAATTGTTCGTAGACGTGATCCGAAGTTGCAGGAGAGGATGCCGACATTGGCTTATTTTCGACTTCGCGGAGAAGCGAGGAGAGAAAAGTCGGTTCTTCCGCGTTCCTTCTGGCTGCGGCGTTGGACGATTCCGCTTGGTTCTCGGCTGGCGGCCGTCTTAATCTGGGCCTCTTTAGTTGGGGTTGTTCCGCCTGCTGCTCGGGCTCTGATGGAGATGCAGGAGATTGTGTGGCGCGTCGCTTCCGACGCCTAAGATTCGTGGGCGCATCTTGCGAATCTCGTGCTTTGTCAAAGGCATTCCAGGCGCGGATCTCTTCTTGCGATTCGGGATTGGGCTGCGGTGGAACACGACTGTTATTCAGACTGGCTTGGGCGATCCCTCGAAGTCTGTTCGTTGCTCCGACTCGGCTGGCAACCTCAAAGCGTTCCTGCCATCGCCGAAACTCGCGCCGGTTCTCAGCAGTACGTCGAGGATCCTCGACTTCCTCGTCAAAAGGAAAATCAAGGTCAAGGTCAAGCCGGCGTGACACTTCCTGCCACACTCGAGCCCAGATTGCATCGTTGTTGCGGCGTCGACGAGGAGCGCCACGTGTGCTGTTGATATTGCCATTATTTGCGCCGCGTTGTCTTTGGCGTCGACCGCGAGCAGCGGACGCAAGTCCTGGCAGATCTGCATCATTCTCCAGGTCTACCAGACATGTTTCACAGTACCAGACGTCCGGGGCGTCGTCGAAGCCTGCGCAGAATACGTGTATTGTCCGGTCGCAACCGTCGCAATACATCGCGCCGTGGTGGTCGGATACACCACATACGATGCAAGGCTCCCATGCTTCGACTGCAAATAGTTCATCCTCCACCACCATGCTGGCATCGATGTCCGCCTCTTGCGTTTTGTCATTGACAGGATAGCTGTCAACCACAGTCCCGCCAATTGTGCGACTGATTTCGACCATGTTGAAAGTTGTGCGGCAGATCGGGCAGCTGTTGGCTCGCTCGACCCATGGCTTGAGACATGAATTATGCAGGTCATGCTTGCATGGCAGTAGATGTGCTATTGCTTCTTCGTCGGCATCGACACTAAGAACGATCGAGTTAGCTTTGGTCAATGAGATCCGCTGAGTGAGTGTCTCCAGCAACTTTGCGTGCAAAGCTAGGAATAACCTCACCTTCCAAGCTCATCCGGCGAATATCGTATCGATCTTCAAGCCGTCCAAGAGTGGAGGTCAGGTTTCGAGGTTTAGCGGTGTAGAGAAGCCACGAAGGCCCTAGTGGCGTGCACACTCGCAGAATAGCGGCGGCAGCATTCGTTCAGAGGATCGTAGGGTGGTACCTTTTGGCATTGGATACTGTGGTAGTCTTGGCGTCAACGCCCTTGCTGGCATCAGAACTTGGCGCAGCGGTTCCCGCTTCTGGCGGAGGATCTTCGTCGTAAGTGGTGCGAAGGTCACCGAGGCAGACGATGCATGTCTCTGCCATGCTTAAGTATTGACAATATGTTCTTGAGAGGTGTGTATGGAAGAGCGGACATGTGTATTGAAGTCGCGAGGATGTGGAGGTGTAGGATCGAGTAGCAAGCCCGCGAGCTAACTTATAGCACCTGCGGGTGGTCCCTTCTTACGCTAGTAAGCAAGCGGTAGGCAGGCGAATCAGCTTCGAGCCAGGGTTGAATCATCTGCTGCCTCGTTTCGAACTCTGCGCCTTGTGATCGGAAAGCTAAGTCAGACAGGAATGTGAGGGATATTATGCTCGTGGCAATTTGTAAGACTGTGAGTGGATGATAACGCCTTGTGAATGTCGCGGACTAAGGCAAACTGACCATGATCACGTGGATCGGGATCTGCTCTCGGAGATGTGGAAGCAAGGACAAAGAGACAAGGAAAGTGAGATCCCCATGTGATGATGGCTTGAGAGGCGTTGACGTTCGCCGTTCGCCGTTCGAAAACAGGTACGGGGAGAGGATATGGTCGTTTCAGAGAGTTTCATTCCTTGAGTTTCGCTAGCAAACCGTGGCTCGTCTTGTCCATGGCGACGAGCATTTTAGCCCATGTAATAACTCCATTGCAGACCCTCCCAATGCACCGTGTCGAACATCTTAAACCTCGGCGATCTCACGCAGACGACGGATAGTCGAGCGGGTCGCGGCAGCAGCAGGTGTCCTGATGTGGCATTTCAGTTAGCGGCTGGCCCACCAATACTCGTACCTTAGTCCTTCGTCTTTACGTACGATACTGTGTATGCTCCACCAGCGACAGTCTTTCCACAGGCGCGGCAGTTCCAGATTCCAGTTGCTTGGCGCTTGACAGTGACCTTTCCGCAGAAAGTGCAGGTGTATCTGGCGTGCTGGCTGATTTCAATCTTCTTGACCTGCTTACGGAGGGAAGCACCGTAACTGTAGGGTATTGTCAGCAATTGTTCCAGCTCTGCCTCCTCTACGCCCGCCCGCCCGCCATCATGTCCTGCTGCCCTAGCATGCAATGCCTTTTCTCGATCTCCTTCGGGCGCGCGTAGGGGTGTTTCGTGGGAGTGCGTACCGGGTTCCGTATTTACCGGTGATGCCGACCTTCTTTGTGCGCTTCGTCATTTTGGCGGTTTGTGTTGTAGTGACGGAGTTCGCTGGGTGCGCTGGAGAATTAAACTGATGATGGAGTCTCAGTGCTTCAAAGTCGACGGTGGGCGAGAAATTGACTAGCGCTTCTTGGCAGTAGTCACGTGATAGAATTTGTCAGTAGAGATTCGAAGACGTCTTCATATTCCACACACAACCTGCCATGCCATGCCATGCATTCTGCTTGCGGAAGACCTCTAGACGCGTAGGTATGCTACCAAGATGCACGCGACAACTCCCGCAGCCGTAGCCGTAGGCAGTAGCATCATCATGGCATGAGTCGCAATACCAGTGTCGAGCTTCCGTGATGGCTGGCATGTGAAGTTAGAGCTAGTGTCTGCGCCGAACTGCCTAGGTACAGGCACTGCATCTGTATGTTTCAACTTTTCAATATCTCACTACTACTATCCTTATTCTACCTGCACACTCCATCAACATGTCTCAGGGCGATCGGAAGTATGAATGTGTGGTATATGGAGCTACTGGTTACACAGGAAAATACGCGGCCGAGCACATTGCCACGAATCTTCCAACAGACTTCCGATGGGCAATCGCGGGTCGTTCGGAGAGCAAACTGAATGCTCTTGCGCACGACATTCATGCGCTCAACACAGACAGGCCACGTCCCGCCATTGAAGTCGCTCAGAACACCAAAACAGACATCCTGCAGCTTGCAAAGCAGACCCAAGTCCTGATCACAACCGTTGGTCCATACCACAAATATGGTAATACTTCATCCAACCATTGCATATGTGCTGCCTCCCCTTCGCTAACTTCCATTCAGGCTCCGCTGTCTTCGAAGCTTGTGCTGAGGCTGGGACACACTACTTGGATGTGACTGGCGAAGTCCCTGTACGTGCCGTGCTCGAGATGCTACTCTGACATCAGGCATCTGCTAACTATCTCACAGTGGGTTTACGATATGGTCCAGAAATACGATGCTGTGGCCAAAAGGACCGGTGCTATCATGATCCCGCAATGTGGTATTGAAAGTGCGCCCACCGATCTCACTGTTTGGCTTTTGGCCACTCATGTACGAAAGACTCTCAACACCGGCTTGAGCGAACTGCTGTACATCATGTGGGATCTCAACTCTGCTCCCAGCGGCGGAACTCTGGATACTGTCCTGACATTGTTCGACACCTACAGTATCACCCAGGTGGCCAAGGCAATGTCTCCATACTCGCTGTCAACAATCCCGCCATCCGTGCAAGCACCCGCGCGACCTCTGACCGAGAAGCTCACTGGTATTCGCCATGATCCCGACTTGGGTCTTCTCACAGACAGTCTCCAAGGACCAACTGATGCGCCGATCGTCAATCGCTCATGGAGTCTTTATAATTCCGGAAAGCTCTACGGCAGCAAGTTCAGGTTCAGCGGGTACATGAAAGCCAAGAATTCAATACACGCTTTCCTGGTCCATCTGGCGCTCACATTCGGCTTTGCGTCATTGCTCTTCCCGCCTGTTCGATGGCTACTGAAGAAGTTCGTCTATCAACCTGGTGAAGGTGTTTCAAGAGAGTAAGTCAAATGGTATGTCAAGTTTCTTCCGTGTATTGATGATTCGTGCCAGACAAGCCAGCAAAGAGTATTGCGAATGGCGCGCCATCGCAAATGCCGATGTCTCGGATCCTGCAGACCCAAAACGAGCTTTCGGGCGCTTCCGGTGGAACGGTAGCATGTACGGCTTTACAGGTGTTCTGGTTGCCGAAGCGGCGATCACACTCTCACGCGACAAGACATTCGCGCACGAGCTAGGTGGAGGTGTCGTCACTCCTGCGACCTTAGGAGCGCCGTATCTGGAGCGCCTGCAAAAGGCCGGCTTCATTACTGAAGTCAAGACGCTTCCGTGATCGACAAACCGGAACGACTGCCGCATTTGAGCGGTGTGCGCCATTGACCTCACGACAATTTTTTTCGCGCGCTTTGCGAACGAAATACATCTGGTAGTTGGCTGTTCACCGCTCCTGGGCCCCAACTCCACAGAGCAGGTGAACCTGACTTTATATGCAGGGATCTCGTTGCTTGCGGATAGTGGAGAGGCTCATGGACCAGAGGACTTGCGAAAATTTGAACCAACCAATGCGGCTATCAGCATTCGTAAAGTAACAATTGGCAGAGTATCTCACGATGGAACGTCCCGGCAGTACGCCCTCGCCGGCTACTTACATTTTGACATTGTCGGTCTTGCTTTTGTGCGCCTCTTTCTGATTCAGTTTCACCCCTCTTCATCCTTCAGCCTTCTACCTCATCAATGGCGAAGATACACACTAATGGCCGACAATCTGGTAACTTTTAGGCAACCAATCTGCATGTCCATGAACAACAATTGATCAATGTGCTACGGAACTTATGTCGTCTCTTACTCGTGCGGCCACGTGGTATCGACTCCAAACGTCTGCTTGCGGGATGTTGATGCGCATTACTGCTGCGAGCCAAGAGGTATGTCGAGCTCAAATGCGTGCTGAAGGCGGTGAACTACCGGCAGAGGTAAAGGCGACATCTGATGATATGGAACAGGAATGAAAATCACTCAACCTCCCGGCCGCTGCATCGAATGCTATGCTAGAGAATTGGAACCCGGACAACTCCATCTCACAACCACCGTGAGGTTCAATCCAGATCTTAGCGCGGAGCAGAATGACCTGTCCAGTGGAGAAAGCAAAGAGGTGACGCCGAGGTCAAGTGCTGATTCGGAGCGTGCTGATGCTATTGTGAGGTGGTAAGACCTGCCTCATTTATCCGCATAGCCAGTTTGCTGAACCCACACAGGGTCATGACATTGCCATCGCCGTCGACGATGGAAAGAAAGTCGTTCATGAGTTTTGAGCAGGCGATGGATGAAGTTGTCGTCAGCAAGCGGCGGAGTGATGGGTCAAGCTTTGACTTGCGTTGAGCTTTTATGTTTCTCAATGTGCTGTCCCTCTTTCGCACGGGTCGCATCTTATGTCTCTCGAGCCAGGAAGAGAGAGCGTTGGGTGGACAAGTGGGTGACAGAGTTGAACGCCGAAAGAATGGTGAGTGATGCGCGATCACAGAAGTCCCAAATTCTGGATTACTGATCGCTCGCAGAACGGCAGCGACAGTGATGAGCACGAAGGCGTCATTCACAAAAGCGTGGAAGTCTCCATCATAGCAGAATCGGCTGGCAGCTGGCAACGCCAGCCTACACAGTCGCCAACATTTGTCTGGGAACGAGTCGCAAAGGAAGATCTGCCATGGGCTCTTTCTCGATATCGATGATGTCCGGGCTATACTCGCCATAAGCATTCCATGGCACTACGAACGAAGACGAGCACTCACAACCAGAACACCAGCGCAATGTTCTCTGCCAGCGACATCAAGAAGACCAAGCTGAGGAGGACGCCGAGCTCCCAGCTGGCACAAGACCAGAGGAGTCCGGAAAGGCTCGGCATTGTGCCGACACAATGGCGTGTACAACCTTGATGAATCAAAGCGTTGGTGTGAGAAGATGGTTCGGGATGCCGAGCATTATCAATTGGGAGCTGCTTTGTGTAAATCAGCAGCCCGTCTATCTATGGGCACCGGACCCAGGACTATGACGAGTACATCTACACAGCGACCTAGCTGTGGGCGTTGTACTGTACAGACAGAAAGCCTGAGCTGCATTTGCGGGCTTCGGCAGGCCTGATCTGCAAACATACTCTCGCCATGTGCACGATGTACTACCCAAGGCGCAACTCAAGCGCAGAGTAATTCTCATCTTCCTCCAATTGAGTCGGGCAACCACTACACGTCCGCAAAAGATGTACCGAAGCTCGGACCATATAGAACCATAGCGACCACATCAACCTTGACCTCCGCACGTGGAGAAAAGCTCCGAAGCTTGCCTGTCGACAAGCAGCCTTGTTGCATTGCCGATCGTAAGGCGTACTTGGAAACTTTTGTAGAAGGCGTCCGCGATTATCAACCACTGTTTAGCCATTGATGAAGAAGGTGCCGCAGGCAGCCAAGCCAGGTAGATATTTGCAGCACTGATACTCCAACGAATGTCTTTGCCAAGTATAGCATACGCACGCAGCATGTCTCATGATCTCAGACACGAGAAACTATTTCTGGAATCTCTTGCCAGCAACTTATTATTACGTATTTACTACTATTAGCCGCGATGGACTCAATTTCTTATCACGAGCCAACAACGTCTTCCCAAGAAGCCATTATCAACTAAACAGCTATATAATCATGTGCATCTCACTTGTAAGAGAATACAGTTGCGGCCATACTGAGATCGAATACCTGAATCAACATTGCACTTGCTCGCTGGTGGTGGGCATCTCGTACTTTGAAGACAAGCCTTGTCCGGACAAATGCAGCAAATACGAAGAATTTCGGGCATCATCCAAGCGAGCCTCGAGAGTAGTCCGGAGAGATGATGGGCAGAAAATGGCACACACGCGGTCCTGTAGTGCTCCGCATTGATGATGGAGATAGGGGAGAAGGGTTTACCTTCGAGTCAATGTTTTTGTGGTACGTCTGCTCATCATCAGGGTTTTCTCAAGTCTTCTGCTGATACCATCTAGCCTCCCGCAAATGTTTCCTTGTGAGAAGGAGAACGAGAGCACGGAGTCCTCTACTTCGGAGATCTAGGTTTCGCCAATCCGTGCTCGCCAGGGCGTGGTTGCTCCGGCAGTTGGCGAGATCCGGGATGTCATAAAGCAAGATGTGGTCACTGTGGTGGCCATGAGGAGCCTGGTAACTAATTGCGAGCGAAGCTCGCCTTACAATCACAAGGGTACTCGAGTTGTGCAAGAACTACTGGAACGGCAAAATACAGCCTCCGGATCTCCGACATAATGGGCTTAAGTAAGCGACAAGAGAAAACGATAGAACGGCGACAGTAACGACGATGATGGCGACGGCAACGACATCCGGCTAGCAGCAGACCGCCATGGCGCTCGACGATGAAGTGCAGTCATTTCTATTTTTATACTGCTGTACTTTGTCCTGCTTACACGCAAGTAAAGCTTGTCTCGTGATCCGGATTACCGCCAATGTACTTCTGCTTCTTTGGCCACGAACATAACCTGCGTCTAGTTTTCTTCCCACCATTCTGATCCACCGCCAACAGCGTCTCAGGAACATGCTCCTCTTCCACCCATCTAATCAGATCCGAGAGCGCACCATCCGGCAGAGGTCCGACACCACCAGAACAATGCTCTACACCAGGCGCTTCAAAGAATCGATAGAAGTCCTTCGCTGCAGGATCTACTTTCAGCACTTTTTCATAATACTCAACAGTTCCATCAGGAAAGATCAATTGATCACTAAGCCCATGCCAAGTGATCATCTTCCCACCAAGATTTCTAAAAGGTGAAAGGTCCGGATCCGAAGCGCTGATTATGCTCTCATATTCTTGGACGGATTTGTGCATTGTGGCGAAGTATTCGGCATCGCTCATGTTTTCGACCGGGTATTTTGGGTCTTTGTAGACGAAATATTTGATCCAGTTGCGGGAGATTGGGAACGGACCGCCGGTGCAAGAAGAAGCACTACTGTTGGTGCAATTTGTGCCGACAAGGCCAGATGTAGAAGCATTGTAGAAGAGCGTGCCTTTCGCCAGACCGTACCAATTGTACTTCCCAGAAGGGTCTCGGGCACCAGACCATGTGGCTTTGGCGATCATTCCGGCTTCTTTGCTGATTGATATCTGTGTCCCATTGCAGTCGATAGACTTCCCAACTACGGTCGTGGCATCGAAGTCGCAGATTCTTGGATCGGAGATAATGCCATCGACAACACCATCGAGACTATCGCAAGCTTCGATGACAGCTTGATTGATTGCTTCGAAGACGCAAGGCGGCGGGTAATGTCCCAGTCGGTTCATGACTTGTTGCGGCCAGTAATCTGCAACAAGAAAACGCGCCCAGTTGATAGCAGGAGCTATCGCCAGTATCCCATCGAAAGCATCAGGGTATCTCTGTGCAAGCATAAGGCCTTGCCTTCCACCGGTGCTACAGCCATTCCAGTAGGATTTCTTGGCAGGAGTGCCATAGAAGTTAGCCGTGATCTGCTTCCCGATGTTGGCAAGATCATATAGTGCTAGCGAAGCAAAGTCCTGGAGGAGATTGAGATTCACGTTTCCAGGGCTGTCCAATGCCCAGAATTCAGGATCAGATCTGGCGTCAAGGAGGTGACCACCGTCTGTTCGAGCAACTGAGAAGCCTTGTGAGGCAGCCGATGCGAGCCTGTCAATCGATGGTCCCGTTGCCCAACCTCCTCCACCTGCACCTTGAAAGCGTTCATTCCAGTCCTCTAGTGGAAGCCATACATCAACATGAATAGTGTCGTCTCTTCCAGGATGCGTGTATGTGACGGTGACGTTGCAGATGTTGAGGTCCGACCAGATGCCAGCATCCGTGACAGCAGTATAATTTTGCAGCGGAGAGGCAATCACAGCTAGGATCTTGGCACCGAATATATCAAGTTGTGAGAGTCGACTGCTTGCACATTGGGATAATAGAGATCCATCTACCAGGTTCGAGGCTGTTAGAACAGCCGCAGAAGGTACGGTAAGCCTCATGGCCCCAAGTGCGATTTGTGATTCCGCCATGTTTGCTGCGATACACCTTTCATATGCGAATATCGGCTGACGATTTCCTTCACTCGTTCCTGGCGTAGTTTTGATATGCCTTTAGTACACCCGTAGATGCAGCCAAGGCAGCGCTAAACCCTGCACTCCGCAGGCAGACCCCGCAAACTGAATCTTGAATGGGTTTCATTTGCTCGAAAATCTTTGGTATCGCTGTGATTCTCGTCCAGGCGCGGACACCATGTCACGACTTCATCACCGGATAACTCTTCGCTGAGCTTCGAAGCTGCCGACTCCAGCAGCCGGCTTATGGTATTGGTGTCTTGTCCCTGCAGTGTCCACATTTCTTGATACTGTGACAGTCATGAATTCTGTGGGTATCATGTCCATAGCATGCCTCCAACTCCTCGCTATTTCAAAGCAGACGCTGACAGCGCGTTTACAGTCCAATGCTTTTACTTGCTCGAAAACTTGGCACCAATTTCTTCCATCTGCTTCCTCCTCTCCTCCGCCTTACGTTTTTCCTCATTCAGCAGATCATCTAGCGTCTTCTTGCTCTGCTCCAGCTGCTTACAAAGCTGATTCTCGTACTGCACGCTCCAAGCTCCTCCACTTCCCAGTCCTCCGCCACTGGCATCTGCCCTCTCGGGCAGTTGAGCGGTGGGCTCGACGTTGCCCTCGAAAACGAAGTCCGGCTTCTTTCCCTTTCCTCTTCCCTTCTTGACCTTCAGCCAATTGAACTGCTCCTCCGCCGTAAGTGATTTAAAGAAGTCTGCGGTAGGATCATTGAACTCGATCGTCTCAAGCTTTTCCGCTACAATTTTGTTTTCGCGCTTTTGCCGCTCCTGCTGTTCTTCGCTACCATATGGCTGCAGCACCAGGATATGGTCTCTGTAGACTGCTTTCTCGATCGACTCAGGGGCGAAGTATAAGCGCAGCTCTACTATGAACTCGCCGTAACCTGTCTCTTTCACCTCGAATGGTCCCGGTGCTTCGATCGTACGGCTTGCTTCGGCGTACGTGTTATGCAGCTTGAATTGCACTTTCTTCAGCCATGTTGTGATGTCTGGGCCATTTGGCAGCGGGCGAATGTAGACTTTCCAGCCTTTGGTATGGCCATCTGGAGGCGGATCGGGATAGTCTGGATGCGGGAGGAAATGCGCCTCGTTGCCGATGATGAAGTGGCGCGTGACCTTTAGACCTCTGATGCGTTTCGATGAAGCGGCGGGCATCTCGAATATGTGTGATGCTATCTTAAGCGGAATGTCGCAAAGCCAGCTTCCAGGTTCCGACTTCGAGACGCGATGCAGGGTTAGGGTTGGCCGGCGCTCTCGGCATCACATGCTTAGCACAAAGTTTTATGATTTAGGCATAGATCCCAGAAGCAAATTCAAACAACCACTGAAAACATTTCCCGATACTTGAAGCTTCGAGTCTACGCTTCAACGATTCTTAAAGGTCTACGAAGAGAAGATATTGACGAAGCAGTTGGGTAAAGTCGAGGATGTCGCTGAAGCGTATCTCTACATCATGAAAGATGGAGGAGTGACGGGTAGTATTTTAGGATTGCCTGATAGCCGAAGCGGAAATCTTGATGGATGAGCATCAGCAAAATTGAGAATGAACCTTCAAAACTGCAAAGAGAAACTCTCCTACGTTTGTGATACCGCGCGGAGTGGAGTCATCAGAGATAGTGAAATATCTCTTCGTACAATTAGGTGAAGTGAAATTTGGACACCGCTGCTGCGGAGGGAGGGTGGAGAAGTGAGAAGAGAAATTGGAGATTCCTGAGACTCTAACGTTAGTGACGCTCGTTGATTTGATTCAGGCGCGGGGCGATATCCTTTGCTGTCCGCCTGTGTGTGGACGGCAGTGTGTATTTAGATCATTGTCTCTCATGAATCGTGACTCTTTCGTGGTTCTATCGATCATCTCGAATGGAAGCACTCTTCGGCATCGTGAATGGATTGTTCGGAAATTGCAACGATCGGGCTCGTGTCCCATGGATAGCCATAGTCATCGTCCAGCTTCCAACTGTTCTCGCTTAGACGTTCGAGTGCTGCTTCTTGATCCATGAACAGCTCGTGGTGGCCCTCGCCATCAGCGGCTTCGGAGACCCATTTCACACCAAGAGCGTGCTCTATTTTCCCCAGATCGCGGTCGTATTTGGCCAGCATTGCGGAGCGTACGTCTTCATTCCATACTGAAGCATGCTCTGATGATTCCAATAGCATGTCCGCCACTCTCGTCTTCAGTGTGCGGAATTCTATGCCTGTATCTTTGAGAATTTGCCAGGCTTTTTGCATATCTCCAGCATAGCTCATCTGCTCGAGGAACCAGTATGAGCCGCGTGATTTGTTGGTCATTAGGGTTTCACGAGCGTCGGTAACGTCTTTGCGCTCATTCATGGTCAACAGCTTCGGCTTTCTGTAAGCGTCCGTCTCCTTCCACAAAAGCCACTCTTTCCAGACCTCTTCACTTTCCTTGCAGCGTGCCAAAACTGCAACCCATCCGTGAAGGTATTGCCAATCGTCGCGGACCAGGAATGTACTAAAATGATACTGCTCTTCGGGAGGCAGATCCTTGCAGTCATCGAAACCAAGCAAGACTTGACGAAGCTCCGATCTCCGCCATCTGCCGTTGCGAATCTCACCTAGACCACGATGTCCGATGCTGAACTTCGCAATGACACTGCGATAGACGTTACTTGTGATCCCCAGCCCTTGCTCTCGTATCAATCTCAGGTATTTCTGCATCGATAATAGGCACCGCGCTCTTGCGGCGAACTTCAGCGCCATGAAGAGCAGCTTCGGTTCGACACGCAGGTTCGACATGCGAAATCGCGCGACAATAGTACTAAGAGTCTTCAGTACTTCGGGGTCGGACGCTTTCGCTCGACAGCGATAGAGTGCTCTCATGATCGGCTCGTAGAGGTGCACCAAGAGCTGCGCAACTTGCGGAGTTTGCATTGCAACGGCCACGATTTTCAGTATGTCTCTGGGTGTCTCACATATGAGCAGACGTGCTCGAAGAATGGCACGGACGATTTTCCAGCTCCTATCTCTCGTCGCCTCTCGGAGTCGCTCTCGAAATTCTGCATGTGAGATAGGCGTCTCGGGTGCTTCATACAGTCTTGGATGACGTCTAGTGAATCTTTGACGTCCTGACGGAGGATCCGGGTAGGGATTCCCAAGCTGGCGTATGGTATGTAATCTTGCTTCACGACTCGCAAACAGTTCGTCCAGATCGTCCCTCGGGTCGCCTGTTGACGCTGTTCTGGTCTGCCTCGCCGCTCTCATCTGAGCTTTGATTGCCAAGAGATGGCCCTGTTGCGAAGCCAGTAGTTCTTCTTTGGCGTTTTGCGAATCTTTTGATTCAAATTGATCTCTTGCTTTGGCAACCGCTGCCTGTGCAGCCCATAACTTCTTCCGTTCTCTGAGTTCAATCAATCTTTGTCTGATCTTCTCTTCCATGAGTATCGCTTCCTGTCGGTCCGCGTCTGCGTCGTCATGTACGAAGCCATTCTGTTCTGGGCGAATGGCAATTGTTTCGAGGTGGTGAGCATATCTTCTGGAGATATTGCTGAAAGGCCGCGCTCTTTGCCCGAGTCTCTGAGCTTGGCAGAATACGCATATTGACGATGTTCGTGCGGCGGCCACACTCATCGCCTCCGAACATCTGAACAATGTCTCCTACGTCGTATTGCATGTCGATGGTTGTTCTATATCATTGGGCGGCTCTGCGGTGTCGGTGTCGGGACGGGTGGCGCGTGCTTTGCTTTGCATCTGCATTCGCAAGGGTCAGTGCTGTGGAATAAGTACATATGTCTGTGCCTGACCATCTCGAGTCCTGCTTAACATACTTCTCTGTTCTCGATTTCTAGGAAATCTCTCTGTTCGACACTAATGGAGCACCCTACAGCACCGCATCAGCCTCCGAGACAGTACGTTGAGAATCAAGGATATGTGGGAGACAGAACAGCTATGCCCGGCAGTGCACACGACCACGCCGTATCTCAAGAAGCTCTAGACGAGTACGACCAATATGACGACTACGACGACCTTTTCGAAACCTCTGAGGATGATCTTTCAGAGACAGAGATATCTACTGCGAATCCCGGCGACTATACGAAAGCATACAACCGACAGAGAAAATTGAACGACAATTCCATACCCGAATCACAAAAGCCAAAGACGAACCCACAGCTCAACACTAGAGCGGCAATAGACGACCAGATCAAGAGCTTGGCCAAGCATACATCGAAGCTCAGAATGACAGATCTGGAAGCGGGCGTAGCTTCGAAACAGCAGCGAGGCGCAGAGAAGAGCGATCGAGCAACTTCAGAACAGGTACTGGACCCGAGGACCAAGATGATTCTTCTGCAGATGCTGAATCGAAATATTGTCTCAGAAATCAATGGTGTGCTAAGCACAGGCAAGGAGGCAAATGTCTATCATGCTGCAACAATACCACAAGAAGAACTTGAGAACGAAGCGCCCGCAGTGAAGCTGAACAGGGCAGTAAAAATATACAAGACCAGCATATTGGTCTTCAAAGACAGAAACAAGTACGTCTCCGGCGATCACAGATTCAACAAGGGTTTCAACAAAAGCTCTAATCGAGCCATGGTGAAGGTCTGGGCAGAGAAAGAATTCCGTAACTTGAAGATTCTGCATGCTGCTGGAATACCTTGCCCTGAACCTGTCTACCTAAAAGCACACGTCTTGGTCATGGGATTCATTGGAAGCTCGCGAGGCTTACCCGCTCCCCGATTGCGCGACGTCAAGTTCGACGAAACTGTTGATGCGACATCGAAATGGCACTGGATCTATCTGGATATGATGTGCTACATGCGAAAGATGTACCAGCAATGTCGACTCGTCCATGCTGACTTGTCCGAGTACAACACTCTATACTACAAGGACCAGCTGTACGTGATAGATGTATCGCAAAGTGTGGAGCATGATCACCCGCGATCGCTAGAGTTCCTGCGCATGGACATCAAGAATGTCAGTGACTTTTTCAAGCGCAAGGGCGTGGATGCGCTATCAGAACGAGTGGCCTTCGGCTTTGTGACTGGTAACACGGCAGGCAAGGAGATGGACGAGATGAAGGAGAGTCTTGAAAAGCTGCTCCAAGCAAAGGCGCAAGCTGGAGATGAGAAGGATGAAGAGGACGAAGTCTTCAGACAGCAGTACATCCCACAAAATTTGCGCGAGGTATACGACATCGAACGCGACGGGGAGAAGCTAAAACGTGGCGAGGGAGAAGACTTGCCCTACCAAGAGCTACTGGCAAGTGGCGCATTGAAGTCAAATATCGAGGGCGATGCCAACGAGGAGGATGCGGACAGCGATGGGTCGAGCGCAGAGGACAGCGGTAAAGACGAGCAGACTTTCGGAGATAAGAAACCTAGGGGGAAACGATTTGAAGATAAGGAGGAAAAGAAGGCACACAAGCAGGCTGTGAAGGAGGAGAAGCGCGAAAAGAGGAAGGAGAAGATGCCCAAACATCTCAAGAAGAAGCTCGTCAACCAAGGTTCACGTGGCAAGCATTAGCGAACCAAATGCCCGGACTGTGATACGAATGAATTGAAATGATGAGGCACATTTCATCTTGAAGAGGATTGCAAAGCTACGAGGACGAACATACTTGCTCCGGATGTGTGATGCTGGCCAGAGAGCGAACTTTGTGCCAAACGAAGCGATTCTGCTGCGGCTGGAATGAGCAAGCCACCTTGCATGCATCGAGGTCGCTGGCCTGACACCTGCCCTTTTGTAGAAGCAAGCACATGCTCTCTTCTTCTCCTACTCAGCCTCCTCGCGCTCGAACAGCTGAGGATGCTGCAACTCCATCAACACATCCATGGCCGCGCCGTATCCTACTCGTTTATGCTTTTGATCTCCTCTTCCATAGCGCAATCGCGCAGCTTTTGTCAGCAGGTCATTGATCGCATTGACATCCTGGGATAGCTCCACAATTTGTCTCAAGGTTTTGAGCAAATCGACATCCCATTCCATCGGGTCCTTCAGATTGCCGCTGCTATCACGTGGCTGCAGGCGACTGTGTAAGACCTCCGAAGCGCGAAGTGGTTCCATTATGCGTTCGATCTTGACTAGCTGCTTTGCTTTCTTTCGGCGATACCCATGATGTATCTCGCCATTGTATACTGCAATTCTGTTAGTAAGTCTAGTCTGAGAGCGAAAGCGCAATAGTACTCACAGGTCCCAGGGCGCCTTGGCAATCTATCGCGCGGCAATTCTTCTAGGCCTAATGCCGAGAAGTGAGCAGCGACTTCACCATCGCGCTGCAAGATGTCAGTGTCAGACACAAGCAATTGTGGAACGGATGAATAAACGTACCTCAGACTGCTTTGTGTCAGCAACGCTTGATGAATCTGCTTTACCAACAGCAGTCTCGGCGTCATTTGTGGTGCGCGCGATGCGTTCCCGAACAGAAATACACTCTTCTTCTGCAAACTGTGAAGCTGGTGGAGCTGGTGGAGCTGGTGAATTGGATGGCTTCGACCGTATAGCAAGAGAAGCAGTGAAGCTATGTTTCTGAGGAGTGTCGCGCTGCGTCTTTCGCTTTGGCGACGGTCGTGATGGTGGTTTGACCACCGGAGTTGGACCCGCTTTCATGAGTCTCTTTAGCTTTTGGGCTTTTCGAATGCGCATACTGGGCGAAACCAAGTGCGATGTTGTGAGCCCGCGACAAGTCGTGACGCAAAAGGTGAATTCGAAAAGTGAGGGCCAGGATTGTTTTGGTGGCGCACGGACCATCTAAAACGGTCTTGCATGTGAGATTCGTCACCACTTCGTAAAGCTGACCCCGCAAACATTGAAGGGTTATAAGTCAACAGAAATATTCAACTGTTGCCTGATCTCAGTTGGCTTAGTTGTGTTTGACGTTCGAATTCTGCTTCAACGTCAAGGTCGAGCGTTCGAGCCCCGGCTTCTCAGTTGGTCACAACACCCTTCAGAGGACAATGACTGTCCATTCTTCATTGAATGCTGCAACGGTCGTTCTAGGACCCACCCGCTCGTGGTTTTGTAATGAACCGTGGGCGATAAAGGCCTCAATAAGGCCCCCTTTTTTTGCACATTGTACAAAAGGTGTCCTTGTGCACCAGCAGCCTCAATAGGCCCCCCCTTTTTTTTGCTTACATTGTACAACAGGTGCACTTGCGCATTTCATCTCCATGCGACAAACTCTTAGCGTCAAGAGACAGCATGGCATCATGTCTGCCGATGGTACAATACTGACGGCCGAGAAGACTTGTCTCGCTCAGATTTCCAAGTGAGCAATCTTTTGCACTGCAGATAGCAAAGCATGATTAACAACGACAACGGAGCAGAATTTTCCACGATGCTCAGTATTCCGACTTGACTATTGAGTTTCAAGGTCGCCGATGGAGCGTGCACAAGTCGATCATGCCTTCACGACGCGCCTTCTTCGATTAAAGCGTGTGATGGTGGTTTCAAGGTACCCGAGATCTGACGAGAACTCTTCGAACAAGGCACTGATATTGCGAAGGACGGGAGGCCATAGAAGGCGAGGTGTCGCTCCCAGCAGACGATCCACACGCTGTACACGCTCTGCTGTCGCTCTCCAGATTCTACCAGTGCGACTACAATGACGCTGACCCAGAAACCGGCTGCGCCGCAGACATGCCGCCGATCTTGCTCAACGTCGGTTTTGCTTTAATTGCCAACATGTTCAATCTGCCAGAGCTCTCGTCACTGGCATTCAAGAAAATTTGAGAATCAAGCTCAGGCCGAGTGGCGCTGTCAAGGATTTGCAACAGCTGTGAGTGTCATCCACGATATGGCGCCAGGCATCGACACGGTATTTCGCAAGCGCGTGCTCAAGGTCTGTGCCGCCAATGCACAAGTCATATTCTCGGGCAAGACCAACGACAGTCAGGACGACAGCCTGCTAGAAACGATGAGAAGTATCCCAGCTCTGGGAGTCGATCTTGCGCAAAGCCTTCTGCAGAGACAGGATTCTGTGCCCCAAATCCCTGATCCGAAGGAGAGACGGTACAAATGCCCACAATGCCCGTGCAACTTCTTGATGCAAGAAGCAGGCACATTCAGAGTCTTGGTCTCCAATCCCATCAATTTTGGCCCAACGAAAAGGTCGGAGCAGCGCTGAGCAAGAAGGCCCCCATTGAGGAATTCGAATACAACGATACTTTGACCGAGACTTGCGAGAAAGCTGGCCAGATGATATAGGTCCGGTCTGTGAACATTTGCTGCCAAGCATTTCGCGTGAGGACAAGGCTGAGTGTGAGCCTTTTGCAACAGTCCAAACTTCGCTCTCAAATGCCGATACTAGTGAGTAAAGCCAAGACATCGAGACCGGAAAGCATTGCTTGATCCACGGCGCGACTACGGAAAGCCAGCGTCGGTCCTTCTCTCGGGAGCAGCGAATTTCTCTCCAAACAACACCTAATAACACTCTTCGATATGGACCAAAGAACACCAGCAAATAATGTTCGCAAAGAACTCCAAAAGTCCCACAATTTTATAGAGAGCCTCCTCGCACGTCCCACTCTTCGACCCGTTGGTAGCCGAGCTCATCAGATATGGAAGCCTTCCCCATGGGCTGTCATGAAATTCTCATGTAACAGAAATCATCATAGTGTGTTCGAGCCTCGTGGGGTTTTATTTAAGTCTCCGCAATTTTTTGTGCTCCCAATAGAACTGGCTTTCGCACTGTCGTTCGACTTTCCACTGACCTCGTCTGATCAGGTGCAACGATGTTCAGGGAAAAGAAGCAACAGCAATCTGATGATCTGGCTCCAGTGCCGACGAGTGATCTGGGCGAGGTAGAAGATTGTGTCAAGTCGAATGATGTTGCTCCTCAAGATGCTGTGTTTGGAGAGCTCAGTAAGGATGGCCCGAATTATCGCAACGTAGGTCGACGGGAAATGGGTGTTGGAGATGTTGCTGCTAACATGGAACCAGGTCGGATGGATGGGTACAGTCGTGTTGCTGTTCAAGACACAAGTCGGGTTAGGAGTTCTTGGGATTCCTGGTGCTTTCGACCACCTTGGCATGGTGCCCGGAGTCATTACCATTCTGGTCATTGCTTTTATGACAACCTGGGCTGCTTGGATGGTGGGCCAGTTCAAATTGACGCATGCTCATGTCTACGGAATTGACGATGCTGGACGCATCATGGCGGGCAGAGTTGGTCGGGAGTTCTTCTTCTGGGCTTTTGTCCTTCGTATGTGCATCCTACCTGTATGGGCGAATATGGATGCTGACTGCAGACAGATTTCACGTTCCTTGCCGCCTCGGCCATGTTGAGTATCTCCATCGCCCTGAACTCGTTGTCGGAGCATGGAGCCTGCACCGCCATTTTCGTGGTCGTTGCTTGCTTGATCGGGTTCCTGTTTGGCAGTATACAAACCTTGGGTAAAGTGTCTTGGATTGCCTGGGCCGGAGTGGCCGGGATATTGACTGCCATCTTCACCCTCACCATTGCCGTGGGAGTGAACGGCCGACCTGCAGATGCACCTTCTGGTGTTACGGAATCTGACTTCAAGGTCTTCGGCTCGTCGACCTTTCCCGAGGCCATCTCGGCTGTCTCGACGATCGTATTCGCATTCTCTTGTCTACCAGCTTTCTTCTCCGTCAACTCCGAGATGCGGAATCCGCAACACTATACGAGGTCGCTACTCATCGCCCAAGGCGCCATCACCGTCGTCTACCTCGTCATCGGAATCGTCGTTTACTACTACTGCGGCTCTTACGTCGCGTCACCAGCTCTCGGATCTGCAGGCTCCATTATGAAGAAGATCTGCTATGGCATAGCGCTCCCTGGCTTGACAGCCAGCTGCATGCTGTTCGTACACATGCCTGCCAAAACCATCTTCATGCGATTTGTGAGTAAACCATGGTGCACACTTGGGCCTTGCAGCTCTCGTGTCTCACCCTCAGCGGCCAATCGATCCATTGGTTGCAGACCGCACTTCCTCGCTTAGGACATCTGCTAATGCTTCTACCCTTTACTTTTAGATGCGAGGCACAAAACACTTGACTACCAACACTCCTATCCACTGGGTGGCTTGGATTTCTTGCACTGCGACCATCGCTGTGATTGCATACCTCATCGGATCCGGGATTCCTGTCTTCGACCAGCTTCTATCGCTTGTTGGAGCTCTACTTGCCACAGTGACGTGCTTCCAGCCCTCGGGTATGATGTGGCTTTTTGACAACTTCACGAGGCCAGACAGGAGCTGGAAGTGGTACTTCGGTTTTGGCATGTCCGTTTTTATGATTGGTGCTGGCTCTTTCATTACCGTTGGCGGAACCTACGGCGCCATTTTGGGAATTGTGAACTCGTCGGATCGCACTAGTCCTTGGAGCTGTGCGGACAACAGCAATTCGACCTAGGACTGATCGTACCGCCAGTGCTTCAAGCTTACAGATTCACATAGCCTCAGTCAATCAGCAAACTTTGCAACGCTGCACCTTGAGCCGGAGATATTGAGTCAATTTGGCGGTTTCCATTGCAATTGACAGGACGTGATGCCGTTCTGCGAAGTCTTGGAGCAGCTCTGATACGCACAAAATCACGTGTATTAGAGACGACAGTCGGGTCTGCGCTGATGCCGGCACCAGTGTCATCGTTGGTCGGGCAGCAGCACTCAAACCGTCTCGAGGAAGAGAAGCGAGGAATTGATGGAGCGTCACCTCACCACTTGACGTGCGCGGCTCATGAGTCATTACAAGTCATCAAAATCATAGGTCTTCATCCAGTATTCTCCACCTTCACATCCTGTCCCGCAGCTCTTAACTCTTGCTCTTCCTCCACCGGCCTGCAGAAGCCATCAGGTACACCAACAGCCGATCTGCCGATACTACCATATCTTGGCCCAGCCCAGCATCCTAACAGACTTGACCATTGACATCCATCATTCAGAATCCGCTGTATATTCTTGTATTGCAGCATGTCAGCATAAGGCAAGCCGCTCTTCGGATCTCTGAACTTTGCAGGAAATGGCGTGAAGGCGCAGCTCTGCTTGATAGGAGCATTCGGCAAGAGACTCATATCCGGAGCTTTAGTCGTGGTTGTGAGCCGCTTCAGCTTTCCAGTGAGATACCGAGTTTGTTCGTGGTTGAAGGAAGGATATGAGTCCGGCAAGAGCGTGGATGCAGTCTGCGACGGCTCAAGAGAGGCATCCTTGGATTTCGATGCGGACTTCTTGCCCTTGTCGTTGGTTTCGAGGTTGTCAAACTGCTCGAGAATGATCAAAGAACGCCGGGCTTGTTCTTTGATTGGCGGAGGTGGTGGGGCTGGAGGTAGTGGTTGCTGATATGGGGTTGGAATCTGGAACTGGCCATACCCTGTACCTGCTGGCCAGCTATGGTAAATCGATGGCTGTGAAGGGGTTGAAAACGATCCTGTGGTCGGCTGCGGAGCTAGAGGTGGAAGTCGTGGTGCAGGTTGGTCGGGAGGGGCGTTGATTGAGGGCGCGCTTGGGGTGTATGGACTTGCTGTGGTAGCAGGTTGATGTAGAGGACCAGATGATGATGATGCTACGGGATCTGGCTGATTCGCATAGGCGTGGATCCCATCGAGCCAAGATGGCTGGGATGGCGTTTCTGCTTGGGCGGGCTGTGATTGCGGAGCAGGTATCGCAGGTCTCAGAGGTTGGCTGCCTGCAAAGCCAGGCGTTGCCACGCTCATCGCGACAGGCGTGGATGGAGCATTCGTTGGAGCAGTGGATGAAGTGTTCGAGGGCTTCTCGGTGCTGATTTCAGCCGTGGAATCGATCACGCTCACATCCCCATCGGCACCATCAGTACTACTTTCTGCTTCCTTCGGCTTGTCTTCCATCTCGTCGACATTTATGCTGCCATGTAACCGTTTGTTCCTAATCTTATCGCCTTCCCATAGCACACTGCCACTCCAGTGTCTAATAACCGGCCCGTCGATGCCTCTCTTCCTCTTTGCTGCCAGCTGCTCCTCACGTATGCGCTGTCTCTCAGCCTCCTCCCTCTCCCATCGTCCAAATTCTCGCGCGGTCTCCTTCTCAATCCTCGCTGCCTTGGCAAATCTCTCCTCTTGTGACATGGGCGCTCGCTGGCTGGCCTTCAGCCTCTCCTTGTGCTTGCTCATGACCGTCTTTTGCTTTTCACTTCGCTCGTTCGATTCCTTTAGATTTGTATGAACCATCTCCCGATTCGCCACAGCTGAAGCACGAGAAGACTGCCGCGTAGGCGCATCAGCAGCAGTGGGCAGCCAATTCGACCTTTCACTCTTCTTCTTGGGCTTTGCGGGCTGGCCATCTTCCGCCTTTGCATCGTCTGCCAGCTTGACACGCTTCTTTTGCCAGTTCGGTATGCGCTTCTTGGCCTCTTCCAGCTTCCGCTTCTTCTTGTTCTGTGCTCGTTCCGCCCTCTTCAGCTCCTTCTCTCCTTCTAAATCCTCCTTGTCGCCTTCTGCTGGTGGTCCTTGATCGTCTTCATCGCCAGACGAGCTCATCGCGTCGTCGTCGTCTTTGTCGGAGCCTTCATACTCACCAACGTCGTCCTCGTCTTCAGCCAGTAATTCCTTCTGCAATTCCTCATCGTCAAGATTCTGTCGCAGAGTCGCATATAGATTTCCTGCTGTGGCTCGCTTTGCGCGCGTGGCGATGAGACCTGTCGTTGATACATCTTCGCCTTCTGAGCCAGAGCTGTCATCGTCCGAAGACATTTTGGTCAACGTTTCAATGACTTTTTCATGTCGCGGACACGCGAAGGTATGGTATTCTAGAGAGCGAAGATCTCGGCCGGAAATCGGCCGCAGCTTGGAGACAACTTCGCACTTTGCACTTCACCTCTCACCACCTTCACACGTTCGTAATCGGGATTCAAGAACTACGGTAATCTTTCATGCACTAGCACAGCAAACAACTGCTCGCGACATTGTACAGGACCGTCGCCGAGGGCTGGAACGCATACAAGAACGAATTGAAATCGAAAGCAGCAAGAACGCGGGCTCGACAGAATGATTGACCTAGTCGTGTTGCTGTGAAACTGCGATCATGGCAGGCCAAAAAAGTATGGCCAACCCAGAGATTCGAACTCTGATCCCGTGAGCGCGGAAATGTCACAAAGCGTTGCAGCGCGAAGCCTCTGAAACTGCTTTCTGCACTGGCCTGGCCTCTCACGGTGGACCAGATTGACCGATAGGACTGAATTTTAGTGAACATTTGTGGCAGTTTGGACGGCACGGGAATGGGAAAATGATAGATCTTGCTTTGACCATGGCCATGCATTGACAGGACCTATGAGGAGCGATAAGGTATTCTCAGGAAACTGCGAGGCAAACAATTGGGCGCGAGAGCAAAAAGAGGAAAAAAGAAATGTAAGTTCATGGTTGACCGTGAGAATCGAACTCACATCCCGCAAGAGTCAGAATGCGACTGTGCGCAACAGCCTGCCCTCATCAACGCAGAACTTGCCGCCTTGAATGCTGGAGACTGCGAATTCGGAGTACTCTGCGGATCTTACCATTGGACCAGATCAACCGACCGGCATGGTAGTTAACGCGTCTTTGAAGCTTCTGTATCGTTTCGTGCCAAGACTTACCTGGCCATAGCTTCATTATTCTGGCCGAGCACAAAACAAACTCCTAGACCAGCGAGTATTATGCCAAACATGGAGGCTGCAACACCACATGTCAGCGGCCTAGAGGCGCTGTGGCAGCAACGCGCAGACTTGCTGTCCCAACTTCGCCGACTCGACATCAGGATTGAGCGACAAGAAAGTGAGTGATCTCTTGGCATCCTCCTAACAAGCCAAATGCTTACTGCTGCAGAAAACGAAATAGTCACCTTCGAAAGTTTGCCAGCCGAGCTTCGCAACAGCATTTACGATCTGAGCGGCTGTTTGAAGGTCTATCAATGTCGCATATGCAGCTCGACCGCTTTTGGTGATGGCGACGCAATCAAGTACAAGCATGTGTCGAAGAGAACCACCGACGACCCACAGCGGAAATTTTACAGATGGCCATACATCGTGCGCGACTGCTGCAAGCGGAAGGAAGGTTCATGTGGCCATGCGCATCGCTCCACTCTCCTCTGGGTGAACAGACAAGGCAACACTGCTTCGCACCACGATTGCAAGTGCCGCAACGCAGATCACTCCCATCAGCGCGTTGTTGGCGCTACCCAGCTTGCGATTGCCCAGGTTTCGAAGTCGATCAGAGTGGAGACTCTAGGCATCTTCTACGCGAGCAACCACTTCTTCGCCACCATGTTCAACACGTCCAAAGACAGAGGCGCAATCATGAAGTGGCTGAAAGCCATTGGTCCTAAGAACGCTTCCCAGATCACGTCCTTTGAGATCGTTTACACCCGGAATGAGCAACTACGCTTTCTGAAGAAGAAGCTTGTGAAGAAGATGAAGGAGATGGGGCTTCACGTGGATGAGGGAGTTCTAGAAGCTACCAAGTTGAGGGCACCTTTCTGCCGATGCGAGCATTGTGTCATGCAGACGTTGCGGGACAAGAGGCGTCGTCTCCATCACACTCATCCCTCTCCAGAGACCTACAAGTTCAGCGCACGCGACTGCTGATCCAGAAGACTTATGGCAATTCAAAAGTCTGAGCGCGGTTCGAGGCAGAAGCCAGAGGAGCACGTGCTCGAGGAAAAGACTACCTGTTCGAGAATAGCGCAATTCATGCATGAGAAGAGCGGCCAAGCTGTCAGCAATGCAGTGCCCCAGAGATTCCTTGCAGGCACAGATAGCGTGCGGGCGTCACTTATCAAGGTGCAGGCGCAGCTGATTGGACATCAGCAGGAATGGCTGCGAGTACAATCAGTACATCAAAGATGAGGAGTAGAAGATACAATACGTTAAGCTTCAGCCTTCTCACTATCTTGCATAGGTAGCTTTGTCCTCTCACCTGACTATAGATCGTTATGCGGGATAGAGATTGCTGAAGTACAGATCAAGACAATGGACGGCTGATGCATGACCCTGTAAAGTGCAGACGTCTTGAGTTCAGACGCTCTGCGCAGCTGAGAAGGCTTTGAGCAATATGTTACTGCTTGCCCTCTACTTATTGCCCGCTGCGATCATCGGGTCAATGGTCTACCTCATACTGAACACCAAGGCACGCGATGAGGTTCTCTCCAGACTAAGCGTACAAGCGCAAAGACCTTCTACAGTCTTCACTCCACCTCGAGAACTTTCGCCAGAGAAGCAAGGACTACATCCAAATCGGACGACATCAAACACATCAAGGCCAACATATGAAGATGCCTTCCCACCAAGCCGGAGGCATACTCTTGCCGAGCTCGCCGAGGGCGCTCTCAAAGGACCCGGAAGATCAGTGAAAGAACTTGCTGAGCAGCCAGCCGACTACAGCCGACTCACTCCGGATAAATCAACGCCAACGACAGATGACTTTTCCGATCATGTCACCGCTACAGGCTTCACTGTGGATGAGATCCGTAGACTTGGCGACTTTCCAGACTATGCAACCTTGAGCGGAGTGCCTCTTCCAGAGCCGTGTAGGGAGTTCCAGATCGAGACTGCGTTACCTCGACCATATCGACCATATCGGTGGGCATATCACCAGACCATGTGTAAGTGTAGCGCCGACGTAGCCTGGTACGAGACTGACACGATCGTAGCGCTCACTAAGATGGAATCCGACTGGTGGCTCGAGCTTGACAGAAACTACAAGGAGACGATCCGCCTGCGCGAAGAGCTCTTTGAGAAACATGGCCCAGCCGTTATCCAGACTCTTCCAGGGTCCGAGATCGCAGCAAAGGAGCTCATGGAAATGTGTCTCCAGTTCCTATGTGCCCGATATCCTCATTACTTCTCCTTGGACATTCCCAGCCTCATCTTCCACAATCGCATTCTCAACACCCAAACCAATCTCGAGTCAACACCACCAATGCAAGTCCTCCTCCATAACATCCCAGAAGACTTCGCAATCATGATCCGAGACCCAGAAACCGGTATCTACTCCTTCCGCGGCGGGATCATCATGTCCTCCTTAGGCTGGAGTCTGGGAAGCAAAATCGGTCTCAAGTTGCACGAAATCCACGCTCCGATTCCAGACTACAAGGAAAAGATGCAATTCTCTATGGATCGATATTTCTCCAAGAAGCCCACAGATAAGCCGATCCAGCGAGGATCCTGGGGTCTAGAAATCGATAAGCCTTTGTTCATGCCGCCTGGAGATCCTCACGAAATGCATCGCGGAAGGCAGAATCCTGAACATGGAATTGATCGTGTGCATCTCAGAGTTGACTGGCAGACTCTGAGAAGACTGCCGTTATCCGGTGCTGTGGTGTTCAACTTCAAGGGACTGTTTACTCCTGTGACTGACTTTAGAGATGAGCCGTATATCCCCAGCTTGGTATTGAAGGTGTTGAGGGAGGGTAAGAAGAGTATCATGGAGTACAAGGGGACGTGGCATACAGAGCATGTCGTGATCCCGTATCTTGAGATGTGTGAGCGCGAGCAAAGAGAGGGGGGATTGATTGAGCGGGACTGGCAGCACAGGACTCTGGATGAGGCTCCGTTCTTTCCTGGGTGGGAAGAAAAGTGGCATAGACAGCAAGGATTTTGATGCGTCTTACTCATTTGCAAGGCTAAGACTTGGTGGCCGACCCGATCCGAATCTCCGCATTTCTGCAGCCACATCTTCGCCTCCTCACTTCTCTTCCAACCAATTGTACCCGGCTAACCCGTAAAGGTCACGCTTCCCCTTCCCCTTCTAGCAGCTGTTGTGTACATCATCATGGACAGAAGGGCTGTGTCGCGATACGCGAGTAGCCCTGCCCTGTTCACCCGAGGGTACGATCTCGAGGGCTGGTAAGTGGTACTTCTTTCCTACCATTGATATCGACCTACAAATCTACTCTCTCCCTTGTACGTTCTCATGACATAGGTCTCGCATAGAAGAGTTCTGCAGCAAACTTGGGTCTGTGGAGCTATCGAGTTCACCGTCTGAGAGGAAGAGCAAGCAACAATGACTGCAGACGTCCCTTGGCCAGAGGTACCCATCGGCAATCAGAACCATGCGAACGCAGCTGTGGTGATCATAGGAGGAGGTATCAGTGGCATGTGTGTTGCCATTGACCTCCTCAGAAGGAACAAGTGCCGTAACTTCATCATTCTCGAGAAGAGTGCATCTCTAGGCGGAACATGGTGAGCTCTCATCGACCAAACATCTCGAAGCATCTCATTCAGCTGACCCATGCCGTCCCAGGTACGACAACAAATACCCGGGCTGCTGCTGCGATGTCTGGTCACAGCTCTACAGCTATAGCTTCGCCCAGAATCCGTCCTGGACTCGCGAATACCCGGGCCAGGAAGAGATTTTGCAATACCTGCTGGGTGTAGCTCAAGAGTTCAAGCTTCTACAACATTTCAGATTCAACTCTATGGTCCAGCATGCGAAATGGGACGATTCATTGAAGAAGTGGAAGGTCAGCGTCAAGACTTCGCCAGGTTCGAAAGAGGCGGAGTACAACCCAGAATACGAAATCAAGGCCGACTTCCTTGTCAGTGCCGTGGGACAATTGAACGTGCCTCAATGGCCGAGCATAGAAGGCTTGGACAGCTTCCAGGGCAAGAAGATGCATTCTGCCAGGTGGGACTGGTCGTATGACTTGAAGGACAAGAAGATCGCTTTGATTGGCAACGGTATGCTCCTGGCACGCCTCGCAAGAATGTGCTCTTTCTGACAATGCCTGACTTTTAGGCTGCACTGCTGTGCAGATTCTGCCAGAAATTGCCAAAGTCGCAAAGCAAGTCACAGTATTCCAACGAACCCCGAACTGGGTTGTGCCTCGTCAAGATGGCCCTGTCTCGCCCCTTTGGAGATCGATATACAAATACGTGCCTGGTGTCATGGCACGAAAGCGAGCGTCTTTGATGGATTTCCGCGAGTGGACACACGGCTTCGTTGGTCAACCTGACGGTGAAGTCGGCCAAATGTTCCAGCAGTTATCAGAGGAAATGATGCGAGCTCAGCTCCCAGACAGACCAGATCTGTGGGAGAAACTCACGCCGAAGTACAAGCTAGGATGCAAACGCATCATCATAAGCGACGACTACTTCCCGGCTATCAACCAGTCTAACGTCGTGCTTGAGACCCGGCCAATCTCCAGCATTGAGGGACGAGCGGTCAAGGTGGTTGACTCCTCGTCCGGAGCTGAGCAAATCGTCGATGCGGAGAGTGATTACGATCTTGTTGTCTGCGCCACTGGCTTCAAGACTGTCGACTTCATGCACCCAATCAAACTCGCCGGGAAAAATGGTCGCGAAATCTCTGAGATCTGGAAGGACGGTGCTCAAGCCCTGTATGGTATGGCAGTTGAAGACATGCCAAACTTCGGAATGCTGTACGGGCCGAACACCAATCTAGGCCATAATAGCATTATTCTCATGATCGAAGCTCAGAGTCGATACATCAATGGCCTGATCAAGCCCGTTCTTGACGCAAGAAAGAGCGGCAAAGCACTATCTCTGCGTCCGAAGAAGGATGTGCTAGTAGAGTTCAACAAACAAATCCAGAAAGATCTACAGAGCAGCTCGTTCAACGACCCGAATTGCAATAGTTGGTACAAGAACGAGGCGGGATTGATCACCAACAATTGGAGTAGGACAGTCGTGGAGTATCAGAAGATGGTTGAGAACGTGAACTATGATGACTTCGAGGCGGATGGAGCTACAGATCTTGTCAGCAAGAAGAAGTCGCTACATGTTGGGAGAGTCAAGGAGGAGACGAGTGTGAGCGATCGTACGTTGATCATGGGTGCGGTCGCATCGGCTGCTGTTGTGGGTGGATGGCTGCTAAGGAATTCGAAGTATTTGCAGAGTGTGAGGGCTAGGTAATCAGTATCATACACGGCTATTGAGAAGTGATCAGGTCGTCCCTTTTCATCGAATAACGTTTCAGTAATGAGCAGCTTCTTTAATGTGCAGCTCCCAGTGTATTGGATGACATGTGCAGTGGGTGGACCTCGGCAGGATTCTTCAAGAGGCTTAAGCCTTTCAACCTCGACCTACCTTCTTATGCTTCACTCTCTTTCTAACATCTTTCCGCGCACGCTTGTGAACAAATCTTGATTCATCCGTGGCCTTGATCTCCTGTCACTGGCTGTCATCTAGGCCACGGAGGCTTCTTGCAGAACCCACCCAGGCGTCAATTCGCCTTCCAGCTGTACCCTTCGTGCTGCCTTCGAGCACGAGATATTCGTGATGCATGAGACATGAAGTCGAAGACTTACTTGCAGAAAGTTAGTGTCGTTGGCATACTCTTACTGAACTTGTTTACCAGCGATGATGAAGACAGGCCGGCCCGAGGATTTCGCTGACCAGATCTTCGAACTATTCTACCACCCAATGTCTCACACTCCGCAACGCGCCTGATTGCTACAATACATGTGGAAATGGGGAGCGCGGAGTCAGGCTTGGTCCGAGAGAATCGGGCTTCGACCGCGGAGACAGCAGGAAAGGCAGCGCTTTCTGGGAGATGTATAGGGAAGTCTGTCGAAAGAATATTTCACCTGTCCTCCATCAGTCGAAATGGTCATCCACAGTCGAAATGGTCATCCAGGTCTAGCTGTTCATTTGACATGGACGCGGGCACCGCGTGCGGATGCTTCTTGACTGCCCACAGATGGCATCCTGGACATCCTTCTGGTTCTGATGCCAATCGTCGATGTCTTTCGAGCTACATTCGACATGGTGATTCTCTCGACCGGTCGGTTCCTGTCAATCCGGTTCGCCCGTCCGATCGTCATCTCATTCGGCATTCCCTCCAGGAACCGTGCCAATGCTTTGCCGCGTCACCGCGTCCGGTCGACGAAGGTTCACAAGTGTCGCTTAATGATGCACATCGATATCATATCCCTGCTCGGAATGATTTTCTATTCTGCATCGACACTACTGGAATGTCTCTTGAACGAAAATGAAGCGTTCAACTTCTCTCTGGTACAGCCAAATCACTTCTTGCCCTCTGCACAACGACGATGGCCGCCGCTTCCGGATTGCACCTTCAGGATCCGGTCCCTCGGATATGATACTCGAACTGCCATTCCTAGGCTGTTTGACAGGGATGTCGTTGGAGGGAAGTTGGGAACTTTGCAAACCCCAACACTGCGGGCCTTGCAAGCACGACATCAGCTTGTACAGGGTCATTGCTACTTCTTACCTCTAGAGCAGTGTCGCATGTTCTGATCTTGTATCACATAGACCATTATAAACTGAATTGAGGTAGTGTTTGAGACTGCAGAGGTGGATGAGTATGACGACTGTCACAACGCACGGGTAAAGATGGCACGCCCATCAAAACGAAGTCACATGCGATCAATGTCGTCGAGATTGTGAGGGAGAACGGAGTATGTTTATTTCGGAATCAGACGTGGGCGAGAGGGATGAGATGGTGAGACGATGATGCTACTTGGGCTTGAGGTCTTCCTTGATTTGCAGCATTGAAGCACTGTGTCGAGTGGCCCTGTCTACATGTGTATATATCATGATAAAAAGGGTTGAAGTGAGATGCTACAGATGAATGATACTCGGCTTGTCCCGGCGCATGCAATGATCTGCCGCTACGGCGCTTCCGCTTCCGCTTCCGCTTGGTGTGGCAGCTGCAGGGCACCCCGTGTTTTGGACTAAAACACCTCTTCTTTGAGCTCCTTACCTTACCACTTCTGGCATCTTTCATCTGCTGCGCTTAACTTCATATACATTGGCCATGCCCATTGTATCATATTTACAACATCACCATGACTGATTACGACAAGCTAAAGGTCGCCGACCTGAAAGATTTGGTCAAGGAGCGCGGCATCACTTCTACTGGCCTGAAATTAAAGCAGCAGTTCATTGATGCGCTGGAAGCGGAGGATGCCAAAGGTGAGTCTGGAGAGGGCGTTCAGGCAGGTGAAGGCTTAGGGAAGGAGGCAGAGACGGCAGCGGAAGAGAACACGGATGTTCCGGCAGAGACTGCGGGAGAAAATGGTAGCGGAAACACTGCAAATGCGAATGCGGAGGAGCAAGAGCCGGGCAATATGGAAGAAGATTGCGTTGGAAGCGATGTTGAATTGTCGAACAAGCGGAAGCGACGAAGCGCCACACCGCCGTTGAGCGACGAGACCGTCAGCAAAAAGCTCAAGACGGCCGATGAGGAGCCTGTCAAGCTGCCCGAAGATGTCGCGGCCGAAGCTTCAGTGCCTAAGGATCAGGATAGCGAAACAGAGAAGAAAGGGCTTCCGTACGGCAGCAGCGATGATGTTGTGGAAATGAAAGATCCACGTCCGGACGAAGATCAAGATATGGAAGTCGATACTTCGTCGCCTCCCTCAAGACACCCTGTCACCCGCGCTTTGTACATCAACAACCTCATCCGACCTCTAAAGCCTGAACATCTACGTGAGCATCTGCTCGCTGCATCATCCTCCGACGATTCGGTTATAGAGATCTTCCATCTGGATAAGCTCCGGACCCACGCTTTTGTTCTCTTCAGCTCGAACTTAGTCGCTGTCCAAGTGAGAGCCGCTCTTCACGACAAGGTGTGGCCGGATGAGCCGCAGCGCAAGGCTTTATGGGTGGACTACATTCCCAATGAGAAGGTGCAGGAGTGGATTGACACCGAAGTCAACAGAGAAGCCCGAAACGTGCGATGGGAAGTCGTGTATGAAGAGTCGGACTCGGGCGTGGTTGCATCACTTCAAGATGTGGCTATGACTGGCAGAAAGCCCTCAAATGCTGGTGGCCCTGCATCAATGCGGCCACCAGCCCGGCATGGAGAAGGCATGCCGAACGCTCCCTCGGGCCCGCGAAGACAGTCATCACACTCAATACAGCCACCTACTCCGCAACAAGAGAAGGTGGCCCAGTCCAAGTCATTTGACTCGCTCGATGCAAACTACAAATTCACGCAGTCGAAGCCAAAGATCTACTATCAGCCAGTACCTCAAGAGCTTGCAGAAAATCGCTTGCAGGAGCTTTCTCAAGGCACAAGTCGCGATTGGGATGACCGGCAAGCTGATCCATCCCTCTATGCTGAGGGTGAGCTTCGCAGATATACGTTTGAAGACGGTGACAGGCTTGTGGATGGTGGCGCCGACTTTGGTCTTTTCGGTCGAAGGCCAGCGGGCCGAGGTGGCTTCCGCGGACGAGGTCGTGGCGATAGAGGAGGCATAAGAGGAGACCACTATCGCGGCGGAGGTGCAAGGAGGTAGAGTCCCAAGACACGTCGTCGCAGCGACAGCGCGGTATCTGACGGGTCTTATACTTCCACCAAGAGACGTCATCGCAGTGATAGTGAATGCTCTCGCTTCAGCGATGCCAACTCAGGAAGTTGAAGCAAACTTGAGCCTGTATATACTCATGCGCAGGCGCCGCGTCATCGAGAGAGATCACAGACCGAAGAAATGGACCCTGGTATCAAGACTAGTATGCTGAAAGAGTTGGCACGACATTTGAGAGATGATCGTCAAGCTCCTATTCGCCAGTGATCATCGCACTGAACAACTAGGCAGCCGGCGCCTCTTCACCCAGGTCGGCATCGAAGCAGCAGTACGACTGGCTACATCAAATATGGAGGTATAACGACACACCTGCACCAAGTCTCCTTGGCCTGGGAAATCGAAGACTGCCGAACGATCGCCAAAACAGCACCACTGAAGATGGCTGAGATACCAACAATGTGTATAGAACCAAAAATACGAAAGAAATTGAAAGACCGAAAATGTGCCTTTCTCTTGCAATTGCGGTCCCTGTTCTGTAATTCCATTCCAGAGACCATCTGAAAGTCCTTCTAACAGGCGGATCAACTTGAGGCATATCCGGGGTTGCGTTAAACACTCTACCCACTCGCTCCCCGCTCGGGGATTTTAGCTATACGTAAAATCTCGATTTCTTAGTAGGCTACACGTAAAATTCGATTATATCGTACATTGCAGTCGTAAAACCTAGGAAATTAGACGTAAGTAGGTTTATAGTATATCGCGACCGTATTAGCATTAAATTAGACACTAAATTAGACCTCTCTTCGCGCATATTTCGCGTTAACTATACGGTTAATTACCTCGTAGGTCGGCCTATATATATAGTATAATACTTCTAACCCTTATAATGCCTCTTCTAGTTTAATAGGGTTACTCTTACTACTAGCGACCTTACCTTAGTAGCGGTTACTTTTCTTCGGAGCTTCGTAGAAATATCGCTTACGCTAGATCGACTCGAGGCGGCGACGAGGGTGTACTAAATAAGGCTAGATTGCGGTGTATATAGTATCCTCGTCGAGTAGTATCTCGTCTTACTATAGCTAATCTAAACGTATGTCTAGCTCTTACGCGAATAGGCCGTTTAGGCGTCGCTTTAACTTAACGTTAGTCTACGATAGAAGGTCGCTATCGCCTTCGTAATCGTATATACGGTACGGAAGTAATAGTACGTATATCGGCACCGGTATCTAGATATAGATAATGTCGCCGCCGTTATTAGATGTACGTACGTAGCGCTTATATATCTTAATAAGGTTAGTATACGGATCGCCGGTCTTCTTAATACTACTATTATCGTAAGTAACGGTAAGAAGTCGCTTATCGAAGACACGCCTCGGTAGATTATCGGTAGACTATAGTATAACGTCTATCTACTTAGTCTTACTATTATTATTAAAGATAATACGGAAGGCTTCGCTATACTTTAGTCGATATATACGTGCTTTATAATATGTACTCTCTACCTCTCGTAGGATCTTCTAGTACGCATCGTTAGCTTAGTCCTTATCTTATTAAGTAAGTTATAAGCGTAGCTTACTAGCCTCTATCGTACCTACTCGAATAAGCCGATTAGGCTATTCCTTCTAGCGTCGCTTTACTCGTTTAATAATGCTTATAGATTAGTATTTACGCTTATATTCTTTACCCTTATAGATAGCCGCGTTAACTAATATCTCGTAAGTAGCCTCTACTAGCTTTATAGGCGAGGAGGAGAATAGGTTAAATAATAGGTCGATGCCTAGCGGGGGTGCTTTCGGATAAGAACGTCGGAAGTCCTTACGAGCTTATATAGTACTACGAGATGCCTAGATCGCTCGAGGACTCGTTATGTAATTAAGGAGCTATTCCGGCAATTCGGGGGTAGGTGTGCGAATCCGAGGGGGAGGCGACGATAGCATGCCCTAAGTAATTACGTTTTCGAGGTCCTCTAGATAGTAGCGGTTATTAGCTCGAAACTACCCCTCTAGATCGACTATAGAGGTATCCACGAAACGCTCCTACTTAACTAACGCTAAATGTTCTTACTAAGCGGCCTCCGCGATTATAAGAGATTCCTCGTACTAGGTCTCCTCCTATGCTAGTTTACTCTTAACTCTTTACTAGTTCTAATTATAGTCTATTACGCTATACTAATCCCGAATGTACTTATAAGGAACCTCCCTATCGGTTAGGAATATACCTATCTTACGGAATGCCGCCCTTATATTATATTTACTAAACGTCTTCGCCCGGATGTCGGAGAGGGCCTTAGTAAACTTAGGTATGCTAAATTCACTAACGCTACGGTGCGTAGTATGTAGTACTACCTACCTATGTCTCGTCTTATATACCTAGAATAAGATAACGTCTAGAGGCTATATAAAATGCGACGTGTGTAGTTATAGGCCCTATAATTAGATCTTATGTCGCTTTGCGAAGGCTACAAATTCCTTAAAGTAGTAGGAGCCGTAATTATCGTATAGGAGTACCCTCTATTCGTTTAGATCCTTAGGTCGTGTCTTACGCTTAAACTAATAGATGTAGTATATAGTAGTATCGTCCGTTATGTAGCTAGACTCGTTAATAGTAATTAAGAAGTTGTCTCTACCTATATACGAGCGAGGGTTAGTAAGTAACGTTATTATCGCGCCTACCTTAGGCACCTAACCGTTACTAACTTTCGGTTAGTAACTACCGCTCTTAGATTAGCACGCCCTTAATAATTAACTAATAGTCGATTACTTCGCCGTACGTATTAACGGTCTCGACGATAGTTACATAAGTACGGTTAGTATTATATTCGGTCTAGGCGCGCCGCTTAGTATCCATCGTAACGACGTACTCGTTCCTACTAATTCTAATGCGAAAACCGGTCTCGTCGAAATTCTATATATTCTGCGGCTTTACCTTTAGCCGCGATAACATCGCCTTAAACCGGTTAAACTAGGCTCGTATCGTAGAAGGATTATAGGCCTCTTTACGTTATTTCTCGATAGGTTTAGACTTTACCGTACTAAGGCTATGTCGAACGAGGAAACGGTCTGCCTAATCCGTACTAAATAGAGCTATCTTAGTGCCGATAGGTAATACCCTCTTTAGTATATCTATAGTAACGATAACGATAAGCGCTACTAGTAAGAACATGCCTATTTCGTCCCTTTCTCGGTAGTAATCTACTAACGCTAACTCTTAAGAAGCATCTAGTTTAAGGTTAGTTAGCGCGCGCGATAGTAGAGATATACGACCGTTAATCCGCTAGTAAATTCGAGAGTATAGGCTAGTTACTCCCTCACTCTTATAAAGGGCTCGAATACTAATCTTCTTAGCCTTATCGACTACTTTAGCCTCTAACTCGCGGTATTTCGAAACGATACGTTCTACTACCCTTTCTACCCTCTCCGTATTAGTTAACCGCTCTACGCGTACCCTACCGCTACTCTTCTTTCCGCCGCTCTTCCGTCTACCTTTCTTACGCGCTATCTCTTATATAATACATAATATAAAGCGCATACTAAAGACGAATACGAGGAACGCGGAGGTAGACGCGCCTACTAAGGATTACATAAGAAATTAGCGGTAGTGAGGTATACCGTCGCTACATACTCGAAAAAGCTCGGAAATATAATATTTAGACTCGTAGTTTACGACTACATACACCTAGATATCCGAATAGGCCTAGAAATACGACTACATCGAGTTTTACGTGTAGCCTACTAAGAAATCGAGATTTTACGTATGGCTGAAACCCCCGCGGTAGCGGGCGTGAAGTGACTGACGAAACCCCGGATAAACCACGAGACCTGACAGTGAGCCATTGTGGATCTAGTTCTACAAGCAAGGTGTGGCTGACAGCACGGGTGCCATCAAGGTTTGATCAATCGCCTCTCCTTTTCCTACAGCATTATTACAACTTTAGCGCAGAACAAAGCAGGTACTACAGTCAGCGTACACATCGGAGCCAGCCGGGCATAGCCCGCCTGAGCATGATGTCGCTGGGTCAATAATGCTCTCGGCGTCGGACGGCATTTGAGCGCGGCCAGCGAAACCGCTCGACCTGCCCCGCCGAATGGAACCAGTGGGCAGTACTCGATGTAGACTGACATGTAAAAGTGATTCCGAACGACGCAATCTGTGACCGTATACCCAGCTATCGATTGTGTCCAACTCCAGATCCAGTCCCTACAGCAGCCATCCTCCTTACGAAGACACAGATCCTGTTAGCAATATCGCCTCGAATCGCAAGCATGACGCTCCACAAACTCTCCAACAACCGCGCTGTGCAGATGCTGAATAAAGCTGCAGAGGGCAAATACGGTGTACTCGGAGTCGTATCCTACAATCTCGAGACCATTGTTGCAGTCATTCGAGCAGCGGAAAAGAAACGCTCACCAGTGCAGATCCTCCTCTTTCCATGGGCTCTACAATACTCGCCATTATTCATCGATCTCGCAGCCAATGCCGCTCGCAAAGCTAAAGTCCCAGTAACCGTGCATATGGACCACGCACAAGATCCAGAGATCATCAAGCAAGCCTCACAGATCAAGGCTGCTGACGGTACTCCTGCTTTCGACTCGATCATGGTTGACATGTCACATTACGAGAAAGAGGAGAATTTGGCCAAGACGAAAGAGCTTGTCGCCTTGTGTCATTCAAGAGGTATCTCTACGGAAGCTGAACCGGGCAGAATCGAAGGTGGAGAGGATGGTGTGAAGGATACTGCTGAGTTGGAGGGAATGATGACCACCGAGGAAGAGGTGGATGATTTCATTGCGACTGGGATTGACTTTTTGGCTCCTGCTTTTGGGAATGTTCATGGAGATTATCATGGTGTTGAGAATATTCATTTGGACTATGATCGGTAGGAACGACGTCGAAGTGGACATGATTGTTCTGCATACTGATGTTTGTGCAGACTAGAAACGATCCAGAAGAAGGCTGCTGGTCGGGTGCAGATCGTCTTGCACGGTACGAACGAATTCCCTCCGGATATCATGGCGAAGTGCATTGATCGCGGCGTGACAAGGATCAATGTCAACAAGCTTGTGCTCGAGAAATACAATGGCTACGTCGCTGAGAACACTGGCAAGGTGCCGTTGACACAACTGATGGAGAAGGGTACAGATCTCATACAAGAGCTGACAGAGAAGTGGATGGACGCTATTGGTAGCAGTGGAAAGGCATAATGGGCACCATAGAAGCAACATAGTCTTCGCTGCATACCGTCAAAGCTATCCAACGCCTCACTTCTTCAAAGTCGCAGCAAAATCCTCCACAGCACTCTTGAAACTCGAATCACCAACAAACCCCAAGCTCAAAGCTTTCGACACATCAAAAGTAATCGGCCAACTATCAAGCATAGCCTTAATCTCCGGACTCGGCTTCTCTCTCTTAACAAGCTTCACAGCCTCCTCTCCACCAACCTCCCTCAGCGCATCCAACATCTCCCGAACCGTCGACGTAATCCCCGGAAGCAGAACTTGTCGAATATGCGGCGGCATGGCATCATTCTTCAAGCTCAGCGCATGAATCAAATTCCTAACCAAAGTCTTCGGCGAACAAAGCCAAGCCTTGAAATCATCGTCACAAGGCAAGACACTTTCTTTTCCCTGAAGCGGTTCGCGGATAATCCCACTCATCCACGAACTCGCTGCCTGCGTAGGTTTTCCTGGACGCACGGAAATCGTTGGGAAGCGGAGTGTGAAGGCGTTTATGTAGCCTCGACGATTATAGTCGTTGATCAGGTACTCGACCATAGCTTTCTGAGTTCCGTAACTTCCTTGGGGCGTGGGCACGGTCTCCTCAGAGGGAACTTCCGGAAGTGGTTGTCCGAAAATCGCAGTGCTGGATGCGTAGATCCATCGCACTCCAGGCACTGTCGTTCGAACGGCTTCGAGGAGCTTCAAAGTACTGTGGAGGTTTACACGGTATCCTAGCTCCAGGTCTGCTTCGCTGCCGGCTGACATTATTCCGTGGAAGACGTACATTGCGTCGAGGTCTTTTGAGAGGATGGATTCGGGGGATTCATAGATATCGGCCTTGATTGCTGTGGCATTTTCGCGGTTTTTGGCCGAGGTTGGGACGGGTGGTTCGAAGATGTCTGTTAGTACTACGGTGTGGCCTTCGTTGAGGAGGTGTTCGGCTAGGAGTTGTCCGACGAAACCTCCTGCTCCGGTGATGAGGATCTTCATGGCGATGGTGGTTGCGAACTTTTACAACTGGTCGTGTAGGTCTTCTTGAGCTCTTGATGCCAGGCTGGATTTGGAGATTGTTTGCCGTGATGCTCAATGTTTCAAAAGCCAAGCCGTAGAATAATGGCAATTCGAGTGGTAAATATGATCAAGACCCGGATTACTTTCCACAACAATCTCAACTGTCGTACCCCCAAAGCAGTTCAAAATGCCACGAAGCTGTGCAATGAACAGCCGACTTCGCAGCTACCTGATAGGTCCCGCCGGTAGAATGATGAAGCGAGCTTGGCAGATTCATCCGTCGGCGTTTGAAGTTCATTCACTCGACCTCATCGGCTTGCCATACTCATTCAACATCGCAGCAGTATCCACTCATTGTAGCAGCGACGTCAGACAAGTAAAAATCTCTGTTCCTCATTGTCTATAGAAGATCTCCTTCTCTTGCATCTCAATCACTCAACCCCATCACAATGGATCACGATTCAAAGACCTTCAGCAGCAAAGATGACTCCGAGCTGACAAAAAGTCTCGACAAGCCTATTCTACCACTGTCCTCATCAATGCCAAAAACCACGATCAAACGATCCATTTCCAGGACTTCACAAGACGAGACGAAGCATGGGACGAGGAAGAGAAGAACAAGGAAATCTGACGAAAGATTGATCTGCATTTACTGCCATTGCTGATTATGATGTACCTTCTCAACTTTCTCGACAGGTCGAGTCTGGTTCGCCACGTTGCTCACGTCTTACTATGTTCCTTCCACAGCCTCGAAGACCAAAGACCGCTCGCTGCACATACTTATTCGCACTAATGCTGATCGCAACGATTGGCGATGCTGTTGCAACAGCAACAACTAACCTCGGAGCTCGATTCTTCGCTATGTTTTTCATGCCAATGGGGGCCGTCTCTGCGCACATAGTAATTGTATCACCGGTTGCAAACTCATTCCCGCGACCGCTTGTCAAGAGATCAGCTTGTGTAGCTATTGCGAACATGATTGGTAACACCGCTTCAGCGTGCGGTTCATGCATGTGCCCGAGCTCTGCTCCTCCTCAGTACGTTCCAGGTGGAAGCGCCAATGCAGCGATCAGCTTGATTGTTGGGCTGTTAGCACCTGTGTTGCGAGTGCTGCACCAGCGAGAGAACAAGAAGATCGGAAAAGCCTTGGAGGGCGCAGATGCGCAAGGTGACAAAAGGAGCGCTGCTGGTTTCCGATATATCTACTGAGTAAAAGCGCAGAGATAGCTCAGCTCAAGCAATCAAGTCGAGGCGCTTCGCCACCTTCTGCTCCTGTACCGTCTGTTTCTCGGCCTAGACGAAGTGCATGCACCGCTCGTACACTCGATGACTTCTGGTCTTCTCCGTGCCTTCCTGCCCACCTTGGGCCCAGTTGTCTCGAATGAAGCCGGCGCAGTGCACTGTGTGGTTGTAGCCAAAGATAGGCTTGATCGTGCCTTTGGCTTCAGTAGCAGCTTGGTGCATCAATCGCCACATATACAGGCAGTGGTTGAGATGATATTCTAGAGGCGGCCAGGCAGTTTCCAGGCCGAATTCGTCCAGCTCAAGCTCAACTGTGCCCAGAACATTTGGATCCTGGATCAATGGTCGCGAGTGCTCCGCATCTGCATACCATTGCCATGGGCCCGATGAGAGATATTCTGATGCTAAGGGCTCGTCGTAACAATGTGGATGTGTCCAGGCAAAATTCATAATGTCGAACACACATCCAAGCGCTTGTGCCTCTGCGGGATTGCTTCCGCAGTGATACTCTGTAGGCACTACATTTTTGGGAAGCTCGTAAGAGTTGACTGACAGCGGGTAATTTGAGTGGATTTGCTCTGCATCCTTTTGCGTGTCTCGATGTGACGAAGCAGGTCCAAGATTGATAGCAGCCAAGGACCCTGCCATCATCAGAATAGTCGTGATGAGCAAGATGAGCAGATGCTTGAAGACATTGCGGAACCATGATTGTCGTCGTTCTGTTCCTGTGAGTGGATCTAGCCTCTCGCTGTCTGTGTCCGACTCCTCCAGACTGCCATCCTTTTCTGATATCAAAGAATATCTCTGATTTGACATGAAGATCTGATGAGCGTTATCTGAAATCAGAGTGATGTAGTCAGTCATATCGACGCTAGTTCTCATCGTCAAAGTCCAAAGTGCTTGTGGGAATAGGAAATGTCACAGGCAGCGCATTCTGCGCTAACGAGCATCATTGACAGAGGCATGGGCATGGGCACACAAGGCCGGACCTTTACTGGCACTGATACAGATGTCCGGGCCGCAAACAGATGCCTGAACTCAGTGTGTCGACTTCACCAGCCTTCCGCTATGGTTCGGTGTGCGGTGTGCTCCGGCCTCTGCTTCCTCAATCGCAAGGGCATGTAGCCGGCGGAGGTCGGAAGTTCTCATGGCAGTGAGCGACAGATCCGGCTGCCATGCATGAAGACGAATTGTTCCGTATCAACATCATGTTTCCGACGATACTCATGCTCTTGCGCAGTACTCATGTGGTGATCTCGGTGTTGCTGGAAATGGGCTCTTCGTCGCGTATTCAATGGCGCCAGTAAGGGATGGCATGGGCTCGGCTCGAAGGCGTCTTCAAGACGATGATTATCTACTCTCGCGCCTTAGTCATGCGTAGTTGTCGCCGAATTGTGATTTCGAGGGGTTGTAGACAGTGTAAGAAGGGAAGTCTGGTCGCTACATGACCATGGTAGGGCGATTGAGATTGGGCTTGGCGAAGCTGCCTTGGCTTGCTCTTCCTTGTATACGTATATATGGACAAGTACTCTACTAGCATGACGGATAACCAATATTCACCTCCGTTATAACAGCCTCGAGTGGCACGGTCCTGTTTGTAAAGACGTTTGTGCAATGCTCCGTATGCGAGAACTCGGTGGTCGTGCTCTCGATACGCCAGCCTCGCTCGATGGCGCGGTGCATCATCTTCCAAGCTAGAAATGATAACAATGAGATCAGAATGGGAGCATACTCCGCGGACGTCTGGGCTCAAACTTACCGAATGTGCAATGCAGCACATGAAATTCTCTCGTTGACCAGCACGGTTCATCCAACTCGGACAATGTCTTCTCATCCGGTATTCTCCTCGATGTTGGCTTTCCCTCGGCATCCGCGTAGAAGAAGTCGAATGGGACTTCTTTCTGAAACTGATAAGACAGCTTTTGGTCGTAGCAGTCCCAAGGCATCCATGCTACGTTCATAATGTCAAAGACGCAGCCAGCAGCCCTCGCTTCCTCAGCAGAATGGCCGCATGGTCGTTTTGGTCCAAGGTGCGGACGCATATAGGACACCGACGAGGAAGTTGCCATATCAGCCGCCTTGATACTGAGCTGTTGCTCTTCCAGCGAAGGGCCCATTTGCAAGCTTGCGCGAAATGCTGTGAGAGCAGAGATCCCGAGCAATGCTAACGAAGTCAGTGCGAGTGTTGTTGCAATTATGCTCCACCATATTAGCCATGGGCGGACTTTGGATGAAGAAAGGCGGATATCAAATTCGCAAGATTGGTCGGCAAGATGTCCATCTTCCTTGGATACTGGCTCGTAGGAGTATGCTGGTGGAATGCGTGGCTGAGAGCTCATGGCGATGAGCTGAGGCCTGGCTGATGCGTGACGATTGTTCACTTGTTCGCTTGTTCACTTGACAGTCGTACTCTTAGTTGCAGCTTGTCCCATACCAGCCGCAAGCAGCATCCGGATTCTGTGCATGTCTTGGCACTTCCGAAGTGTTTCGGCATCAACTACCAGTCTCTACAGCTCCGGTGCTGATCAAGGTGGCTCGAGGAACTTCAACTCGAGGCAGAACGCTACACTTTGGACGATATCAGAAGCTATTGCAAGCACAATGGGCAAAATTTGGTTTGATGCTGACACCGAATACGACAACGAGAAGAATATCACGACTCGAAGACGAAAACTGAGGCAGCAATTTGCACTCGCTACTATCGTCTTCCTGCTTTGGCTGGCTTCATCTGCTGGTTTTGGACAGCTCCTCTCAGTGTGGAATTCCGCAAATAATAGCGAGTCAGGTGTTTTGATCTTGGGTCGTGAAACTTGTGTTGGAATATCATGCTGACTTGCACAAATAGCATTCTGTCGAAGAACAGCAGAAGATACAGAATGGAACAAACTGGTCCCTGAACCACTACTACCACGTTCGTTCCTTTCGTCTATTCGTGGAAATACGGGCTGACCGCTGACCCAACGGTCCACAGCATTGATCGCAAAATGAGTGTAGCCGAACTTTGAGTTCGGCGGGAGATTTGTTGCATGGTTCGGAGCTTGGGATCAGGGCGGTACTGGCATACGATCTCCATCATAATTCGATCTCCATCACAATTTGACAGACACCTTCATGATTCCCCTTGACACACAACAAGGGCTCTTCAATCTTCTGTTCTGTTGTCGACTTCTCACATCATTTTCTAACACACTATTATGCGGCCTTCTCATTCTCATCGGAGGGCCGTCAGTTCACAATGCGCCATCGAGACGCAATCTATCACAGAGAAAGATGATCTACCCAGTCCTCTACACAGCACTGATCGTCCGCTGTCGATCCGCAGGCTACTTGTCCTCACATGTGGAGCAGGCGGTTTACAGATGTTCTGGTCGACTGTGATGGCAAATCTGCCTGTAAGTGATTAGCTCTAGAGGCCACTGGCATACTTCTTTACTAAAGCTCGACAGTTATTCTTGCACGATCTGGGCATCTCCAAGTCTTTCGTTTCGATCATTCTGGTTTCTGGGCCTTTGTCAGGATGCATTGTGGCACCTATCGCAGGTCTTGTGAGCGATCGCTTGCGTTCTCGTTGGGGCCGGAGAAGGCCATTCATCCTGGTTGGCGCGTTCATCACCGCGACGGCGTTGCTGGTGCTGGCGTGGCAAAGGGTCTTGATTCGCACAATAGCGTGCCCTGGTGGCAGCTGTGGTGACAATGAGGTCCCCTTGCGCCATCTCATCCAGGCTGGAGCAATATGGTGGACTATTGTAATGACGATTTCTGTGCAGCCACTGCAAGCCGGCATCAGAAGCTTGATGATAGAACAAGCGCCAGCTCATGAGCAGAATAGAGTGAGCGCGTGGGCGAGTCGGGTTGCTGGTCTAACAGGAATCTTCAGTCTATACGCCAGCTCGATCAACCTCCCTGCGTTGCTGCACCTGGAGCGGATCGCAACTCAGTTCCAGATCTTGGCGTTTCTCAACTCTACGGTCCTTGGAACGACATCACTTTTCATTTGTACTTGCATCCAGGAACCAGACACACGGCTTTCCGTTCTCCCAGCGACCAACACAGATTCTGGAATCTCAGTCTTGGTACTCCAATTCCGGGAAAGTCTTCGATCTTTATCTGAGCGTATCAAGAGCATATGCAAGGTACAATTCTGTGCCTGGTTCGCTTGGTTCTCTCTATTGTACGGAACGTCGACATATATCCAGGAACTCCAAAAGCCTCAACGCGCCAGAGCGAGCGTTAATCCTGGAGACGGAGCACAGGCCGGCTCATTTGCCAGCCTGTGCTTCGCCGTGATAGGACTTGTGGCAAGCTTTGTCTTGCCCATGATGCTTTCATGGCGCCTCAGGCTCCAGAGAAAGAGCCTATCCAACCATCAAGATGCTGTTGAGGCGGAGTCAAACCTGCTCTCTCAATGCCTGACGTGGTCACTGGGCTGGATTGCGTTTCTCTTGTTGGCTACGCCATTGATGAGTTCGCAGCTCACCGGGACGATACTTGTTGCATTGTGCGGCGTTTCTTGGGCAGTAAGTATAATAGCAATTCCGGCAATTTACTCGAGTCAATTGCTAACAGAATCAAAAAGGTCAATCAGTGGATACCATTCGCCATCATTGGGCAAGATGTCAAGATCGACAAGCCTGCTGCGGAACAGGCTGAAGATCAATCGGAGAGCCTTTCGAAAGCAGGAACGACGGTCGGCGTCTACGGCATCGCTGTTTCGCTTCCTCAAATCTTGGCCGGCTTGACTAACAGTGTCGTCTACAGCGTGGCAGAAACGATGGGTAGCTCAGCACCAACGAGCTGGATTCTCACTTTAGGCGGCTGTGCTGCGCTGGGCGCCGTAGGTCTAGCCAGGAGACTGCTATGACCATAGCCAGACGCACACAGCGCGAGAATTTCGAGATCATGAGCAAGGTAGCTTGAGAAGGTCCCAGACTAGAGAGCGACATGTTGTCGTCCGAAAATCAACAATTAACTACTTTCCTGGTGGAGCCATGATCAGATCCAAGTACCAATGAGAAAATATCCTACGTCTCATTGGTAGGTCTGTGTAGAAGATGCACCAGATGTTGCACAAGTACCGCAAGAGAATAGCGATCCTGAGCTTCCTTCGTCTTAACGATATATCCAAGCCTGCGAGGACCATGGCCAGTCTCAATCTCAAACTGGCCACTGGCGGCTTACGTCGTGGTTGGACCTTCGACATTGCTTCTCGACAACACGAAACTGTCTGATGCACCAACATGGCGCAGAGTGCATCCCCCACGATCTCGGCCATGGATCCAAGGTATCCTTTGCAAAGCTCCACGGAGGAGCGAGATGCGCGCAACCATCCCGAGAGGTCTTGGATGCAGTTTGAGTCGCTCAGATTGCGGCCCATGGTCTCCGGATTGCTAGAGACTTGCAAATCGCGAGTGACGAAATCAGCGTTGGAGATTAGAGCACGTAGGTCCCCAGCAGCACCCGATGATTCGACATTCGTGGCCAAGTCTGTAGCCATTTTATCAGAATCACTCCAGATTGAATGACATCTCCTGGAAGACGACGGATAATCGGAATGAATGAGCCGGAAGATGGTCCCAGGTCCCTGCTGTATATTCAGTTCAAGCTCATCAGCGTTGGGGGGTGGAGCGGGTCATTGGTCAAGGTCAGGGAAAGTATCTTTGCGTGAACGAAACATGTACCTGCAGCATTTTGCCGCTACAGACCTTTCCAGTGCGACTCACGAAGATTCTGTCAATCAATGCAGTCGACCCATGCAATACCTCAGCTTCATCATGCTGAAAACTTCCGAAGCTCTTCAAATCACCTGATATACTCTTCATCCGAGATCGACCTTCGCATATCGCACAACGCACGTGATGTTCGGACATTCTCACCAGGGACAGAAACGCAATGTTGTTCCGGAGCTGAGACACGTCACTTGGTTGTACGGTAGCAAGTCCTGTGGCGCCGTAGCCGCTCAATGCTATGAATATGACCAGCTTTGTCAGGACTATCGAAACAACGCACAAAAACCCTGATGTATTCACTGAAGCAGACACTTCATTCTTATCATCAGCTTCTCTCAAGCCCAGAACCTGAAGTAGAAACAAAATGCGACCTAGAATCGACACTTCTTCATGACCAGAGCTTGAAGATACAACAGCGAACACGCTGGCAGACCCTTGCACACATCACCTTGACTGCTGCTTTGGCAATCGGGTTGGCTGTATCTCTAGCATGCGGACACGATCGATTTCCAAATAGCTATCGCATTTATGGTAAGTCTTGACAGCCCTAAATGCTTTGTCACATTTGCTGACAGGCCGATCTCCTTGTCTTAAGGCACATATGAGCACGGCTTCAAGACTGATCTCCACTCTCTGAAGCCAACGATCTCATTGACGAATACGAAGTTCTATGGCGGTGTTCATCTGGATCCCAACGGCACCTACTGGCTCTCCAAGGATCCGAATGGGCCAGCATTCGTAGGAGCGCCAAGTGATGAAGTCGACCAGGCCTGGGAGCACGAATTGCTGCGGAAACGATATTTCGGTCTAAGTGCCGAAGAGACCAAGGATCAATTCGGCGACGAGTTTGGCGCCAAACAGGATTGGATCTTCGACATGTTCTGGGTATCGCCGAGCACGTACCACAACCTGCACTGCTTGAACTATATCCGCAAGTCCCTTTCACCAGAGCATTACGGAATTGAGGACACGCCAGCAGGCCCGTTTGTAATGTCACATCGGATGCATCTCGATCACTGCATTGAGCAAATTCGACAGTCCTTGATGTGTTCCCTAGACCTCACTCCGATACCGAGGCCGTGGATTCCAGCTGGAGAGATCTATCATGCAGATCTTGATCGCTGGCATACATGCAGGTCGTGGGATGCAGTGCGCGACCAGATAGATTGGCAGAATCGAAACTTCGTGAACGAGGATTTCGATAACGCTACAGCAGTTTGGAAGAAACATGGTTCCAGATGAACTTCTATACTTTGAAATCATAAATCATAACTCGTCTTGAAGATCATTTTCATCTTCCCTTTCGCCTTCGCAATTGACAGGACAACTCAGTAACATAATCCTTCTCGGCCGACAGGATAGCCTGCAAGATGCATAGCTTCGCGTCGGAATCCAGGATTTCCTTTTCTTCGACGGCGATAGGAAGCCTGCTGCATCTCTCGTAGCTACACCAGAAGTCGAGCTCACGGTAGCAATTGACGACCTGTTGCACGATGAGATGTAGTGCGGAAGAAAGTACATCGTCTGCGTCGAAGTCTTTTCCATGATTAGGTCGCTTGCCACAGACTCCACAGGACAGATATGCTCGAATCAAGGTTACCGCTTGTCGTGCATTTCGAAGCGTAGAATCGAGGGAGCTGATGCGTGCCTTGTTACTGATTTGATGCAGTTTTGGAATCCAGTCGAAGATGGCAGAGCAGCAAGAGCAAGGTGGCATGTCTTCTGACTCGACAACCTGTTGACCTAAAACATCGTCTTGACCTGAGTCCGAAGTAGTCAGAGAAGAGGGTTCGTCCCTGCGATCTGAACAAGCCCTAATTGCAGGTTGGTTGAACTCGATTAGAGCGCCCAGGTCGAACGACGGGGGTGCTGCATCCTCTCCCATCTGAACTTCTTTCGGCGTCATCAGATCCCAGGGATCTTCAAGCCAAGGTACATCTTCCATATTCATATCAATAGCAGAGTCTGCTATCCAGATTTCCTCGCCTGCTGAGACGTCTCCGTAGTTTGGCTCATAGCTCAAGACATCTAAAGCACTATCCTCTGCGTGATCAATGTTGGTGTTAATGAGCTCAGAGGACGGTGCCGAACTTGGGTGCGAGTGTGATGGAATATCAGAGTGAACAATAGGCGTAGGCATGGACGTCTTAAGTCTACCGGGTTGCTCGATGGTTCTTATCGAGGCTGGTGTCTGCTCTTCGGATCGAGGATGGGATTTGCTACGAGAGTGTTGCTTTTTGGTCCTTCTTCCTTGCTTGCCGAAAGAATACGTGCAGGATCCTCCTGCCTTTGAGCAACGGTCACACGCAGGTCTTGCTCCGTTGCAGCGCACCTAGAACAATGTTTAGCATAGCATTGACTTTGAGGTGAACACGGCGTCCTCACCTTGCATCGATAGCATTGGTCACCTAGCAGAACAGCAATCAGCATTCTAGCATCCAATAGTGGTAGCATAGTCTCACATGCGCTTGGCATTGTGCCACGAGTAGACTCGCGAGCTCCCTCGTCCTGACTAGTCATTATGCGTTGTGTACTTGGAATGACACATCGTAAAACGAAGTGTGTGTTCAATTGTCGATTGCACAGCTACGGAAGAAGCGAGAAGTCGCTAAATAGCTAAATAGCGTGTCGCGTGTGTGCTCGGATATAGGCGCAGTGGTGGAATTTGGCTTTGTAGTCTCAGGTGACGCTCAGACCTCCTCTAGAAGGGAGGCCCGCGGAGCGCTTGATTGGCTCGCTTCGGAGGTGGTCTAAGAACATCTGGAGATTGTAGTAGATATAACTAAGCTTCGCAACTATTTTACACCATTATATCATCTAGCTCCCGATTCTCTAATACCTAAAAGGCATGAGATACCAATACGCCTATAAGACGTTAGACTACCCTAGCCTAGTAAGCTATCTAGGAAGCCCTTCACAAAATCTAAACCTAATATAGGGATATAAGGAGAATATAAACACCCTAAAGGATTACCTCGAAAGACCGAGATCTAGCTATAAGCTAAGAACTTACACAACGGTTAAGCGAGATGGCAGGCAGGCTAATCCCTACCGACGGGACCTAGCCGTAAGAAGCTAAGGCATTCCCTAAAAGAGGATCCGGGACCCTAGAAGAGTAGTAGGCTAGCCTAGAAAAGCTAGCTGCCGTGTACGGGGGTAGGCCTGCCTACCATCTCGCTTAACCGTTGTGTATAGCCGAACTTGCCGAAGTTATAATGTGAAGGGTGAGACCCTAGGCTTAGCATAGGCCTAAAGCCTTAGGCCTATGCGATGGCTTAGCTTTCCCGCGGCACCGTAGCCTACCTCTTTTATAGCGGTCCTCGTCTAGGACCTCCCTTCCTTCCTTCTTTATCGAACCTATTAAATACTACTTTAAGCCTTAGTATATACGTAGCTCTCCCGTAATATTAGGTTCGATTAATTTACTATAGAATAACTAGCGGATTACCCTACGAATACTCCGGAGTTAGCCTTAGTTATAGCGGTAGCTAGGGACTCTAGTCGTACTTTAGGGAATTCGGATAAGTAGGTACGGGTAGCCCTAGAACGTATATATACTCGTTAGTAGTAGTTAGAAGCGGAGTTAGCCGCTATTATTCGAGCTTAGGCCGCCGCTATTAAGCCGGAGTCCGTTATTAGCGATAAGGGGGAGGCCTCTACGAATAGCCTCCTACGAA